>PVHT020000142.1:1641561-1801728 GCA_004024745.2 Catagonus wagneri
AGGAAGAAACCTGTGTACAATGTAGTCAGCTGGGGGGAACATTAAGGTCCTCTTGTTCAAGTGTTATCCAGAGCATCTCCATATAACTTCTGCAAGTAATGGCTTGGCTTCCTCACAGTGATGGTGACTGGCTTCCAAAACAAGCATTGCAAGATAGAGCTACTTATGACCAAACCACACTTCTGGTGCTATATTCAACAAAGCAGTTGTGGAAGCACACACAGAGGCAGACAAAGGGAAGAAAGTTTTCACTTCTAGACGGGAGAGTGACAAAATTCTGGACGATCATATAGGAGTAGAAATGTCATTGCAGCTGTTTTCGAAAAATAATATCTACCATACTGGGACATATAATATTAAAATTCAGCAATAACTGCAGAAATTGTTTAGAATTAGACAAACTAAATATTTTTTCTGGGAGGAGTATTTTATCACTGACTGTTTAGACCTGCTGATGCATTAAAAAAAAAAAAGACTAAGTTGATTTTTTATTGTTTTTAGGTTTTTCTAGAGAAAATGTATTAAATTACTGCCTATACTCACGCAGTCCTTTGCACTGCCCTGAACTTGTTATTACCCAAATTCCTTCAGTATAAAATACAAATTCCCAATATTGCCTTAAAAAGTACTTCATAAACTAAGAATTGCCTTTCCTTTAGAAGTGTTATCTCATAATCCCTGATTGAGCCTTATATTCTAGTTATTCTGGGTATCTTGCAGTTCTTGAGGGGAAAAAAGAACTGACTTACTACCCTTTTTTGTATGTACTTTCCTTCTGCCTAAAGTGAAAACTGCCTCATATCTACCTATCAATTCAGGTTTCACACTTCAGGGAGCTTTCTTAGACCACCCTCTGAGACTTCAGACCATTTGGCCCTAGACATAGATATCTCTCAACTGTTAGGGTGCTTTGCTTTGTCATGACTCAGTTTTTTCTATTCAATATCTAAGCCCAAGCTCATACTCACAATGCAGCCTTATCACTTTTCTAATGATAGAATTTGTACCAGAATGATAGAATTGCATTGTTTCCTTGGTCTGAGCCCTACTACAGCAAAACATTGAAATGGCAGGCATGTTACAAATTTTTTAAATCAAAAGTACATCTTCAGAGAGAGGGGGAGAGGGATTTAAGAGCATGCATGGACCACCCTGGAAGTAAAAGAGAGGGCCTGCCTCGCTTTACAATTGTTTTTATATTCTCATGCTGTGGACCCTAGTGGGGATCTGATTTTCCTCCCCCCAACCTCCCCCTACTCTCCCCCATTTCACACCCCACCCCCAACCCCAGCCCACTCTGCATGCATAAGGGCTGAGTGTTGATTGGTCTTTGTATGCGGTGTATTTTGATCCTCAGATTGGTTTTGGGCAGGATGCCTCATCTGCATGGGGAACAGGTGAAATAGAGAGGGGTGAGGAGTCCACAAGCCTTCTCTAGTAGGGAGTAGGAAGGAGCAGGTCAGGTTGCTCAAGGTGGGGGAAGGGGCTGTTACAATGAGATATGGATAGAGGCTTTTGGGTTTAATCTCCTTGAAGCGGATTTGAAGCCATAATAACACTAGGACTCAGGTCACGCCAAGATAAAAATCTGGGATTAGATTCCCGCTAAGCTAAAATCCACATTAGGGCCAAGAGTTCTTAACTTGTATATTAGCTAACTTGTGTATTTGCTTCATAGCATCAAATGGAGATTTGTAGCTGTATAATTCACACTTTATCCCTAGGCCAAATATATTAAGCTACTTTAGATGCCTATTCTTTGCAGAATGACTGTGAGCAAGGAGAAATCTACAGATTCTATCACCAGTGTTTTCTTATGTTAATCATTTTTGCTCGTAAAGTACTCCTTAAATTTGACATAAATCCTTTGTCCTATTTGGAAAAATATTTGGAAAAAGCTTTCATGTACTTTAATACATATCCAATCTCAATCAGGGTCTTTAACAGAGAAAATAAATCCAGATCACTTAATGTTCCATCACAGGTCTAAGTATCTGGTGTTTTAGATGCTACTTAATCCATTTGCTTCATGGAATTTTCAATTGATTATCTTCTTTTTCATCTTTTTCACAGACCATAAATGTACATAGAACCCGTACTTCATATATTAAAATGATTACTTCATGGTTTCTACAGGCAATAGTTCTGGGTATACATTTAAATAATGTGCTTACTTGTGAAATTCCTGTGATACATCACAAAATGAATCTTTTTATTTGCTCTTGCCTGCACTGTTTCTTCCTGTTCTTACACTTAACTAGAAATTTACTATCTGTGACTTATACAGTTTGTTTTTTAAGTTATTACTAAATTTCCTTTTCTGTTTCTTGTTTCTGAATCAGTGAACAAAAGTGACTGTAGTGTAAATCCAGACAGCTTTTCTTTTTTGTAATGCAAGTGCCTAACTTTGATTGCTGAGACATCCACTTCAAAGAGGCATCCACTTCAAAGAGGCATCTCCTTCAAGGATGGCTATCTTGAATAAACACATTGCCAGCCAAATGACTAGATTAAAAACCAGGTGGCCTTCACCACTGAGGCTCCTTTATTTTAGCAATCTTGGTTGATTTCCATTACTGACCATTTGGGCCACCTGCTTATTCTCTACCTTTATTTAAATTCCCACTCTCATATTTTAAATTCAGTAATAAGTAACCGTCCATCTTCAACCTCAATAAAAGCAGAAACCCAGGTCTGTACTCTCTCCCCTGAGACCTTGCCGTGTAGCCCCAGGTGTGCTAAGTAATATCCAGGTCTTGTAAGTAATACAATTTTTTAAAGTTTCCTGATGGTTATTGCTATAGGGCATCTTGTAATCATAAGAACCCTAAGGACCCATCCAGCCACAACATTTATTTTGATAGGCTGAGACCAGCACAAAAAATTGGCCTAGTCAACACGACTGCAAGATTACCCTTGCAGTTAACCAAAAGGAATGCCTTTACTTGCAATTTATTTACTAATCACCTAACTCAGGTGGGTAACACCACCTGAGGAAGGAGCCTTGCTTTCTCAGGTTCTGTGCTGCTGCTCAGATATCACCTTTGTTACATGCCACCTGTAGTATCCAATGCAAAATATCAGGGTGCCATAATGATCCAAAGATTTTCCCAGAGCAGTGTGATCAAGGCCATATGGTCTAATGAGGTGATCAGACCATTATTTATAAAAGTCTGAATTAACTATTAATATGCATGAGTGTCTTCTATGCCTCAAGGTTAAAGAGTGGTAAGGAGGGTGGATTGAAGTGAAAAGCTGTTGTCACTGCCTGAGGAAAGAGTCTTAGCAAAAGACATGAGGAAAGAATTCTCGTAAGTGAGGAGGATGGGAGACATTCATCGGTGAACCCTGAGTTGGTGGGCCATTCCTGACTAGTCCTAACTCAGAAAAATGAAATAGCCTTGAAACAGAAATGGATGGCATCATCAGTGGGAAAATACATAGAAACCTATGCTCCCTTCACTCAGTACTGCGGGTCTTCATTTCCTGACCCAATGGGATAATGTAGGCTCAACCACTGGCATGATGTTGCTGAACAAACAAACAAAAAAAGAACAAATATAAACGTCTTAACTGTTGTGGCTCAGAAGAAGTTTCCAAAGGTAAGTGAGGAGACAACGTATGCAGAGAGGTGAAGCAGGAAAGGTTTATCGAGCATCCATATGGAGGTTCACAAACCAAGCCGGTAAGTGAACCCCGAGGAACGAGAGTAAGCAGCTTTTATGCAGTTCACAAATAGCTCAACCATGGATGGGTATCCATGTCAACGCATCCGGGTGCAGTTTTACAACAACAAGCACTTATTTTGTAGCTTGCACAATGGTTATACGCAGGCACACTAAGAACATGTTGTCTCGAAAACATGTTGTCCCATTAACTATCTGGTGCCTGCACCTCCAAAGAATCTCTACGAGGTACTGCAATTCCTTGGTAAATGCAAAACCCCATGGAAGCTCTCTAGGCTTTGTTCAGTGTTATGCATACCAAAAAGCCAAGACTCTAGAATTACACTCCAGAAACCTAGGGGTTTTCCCTACAGACTATGTGTGATAGTGCAAGTGGAAGCAGACTCCAATTCCACTCAAGTTGACTGGGACACTCTGGAAAGGAAAGTGACCATCCAGAAAGAGGGCTCACGATGATGCTATTCAAACTTTTCCATTAACAACACAAAAGTTAAGGTTAACAGAAGAAAATCAAGTAGTAGAAGCTGAGATCAAAAAAATTACCCGAACTGAAATTCAAACCTTTATTAAAGATTTTATGCAGCAGAAAGGAAAGAGAGGAGCTAACTGGCCTTGTGGAGTTTTTCTTTGTTTGGAAAAGACTCTCAGTTGTTAATCATGGCTGCCAAAATGCTTTCACTGGCCCACATCTCTGAAAACCTTAAAATCTGTAACTTTCTTAAAGATTCACCCAGGCTATATGCTTGCTTCTTGATTTACCACAGATCCTGAGTCCCCTTGGCCTTTCCCTGAATGGGGCACATATGTCCTATCTCACTCTCTAAAAATGTACTTTGCTTTAATAAATTTGCAAAACATCTGCCATTCCAATGCTTTGTTACGGTGAGACAGGGACTGAGGGATACTGTGATGGTATCACGTATGCAAGTTTACAGATGTTTATGTATGTACATTAGGTATATATGATTATTTTTCTTCTCTACCTCCCAAAGGTATTGCCAAAATTAATTCATAAAAGAACTCTGTCTTAAAAATAGGCTCTTATGAATTAACTATTCCTTAAACTCAGAAATATAAAAACTAACCCAAATGTTTTTCAAGTTTATATGACCTAGGCTAAGTTTTGGTAAATAAAATCTAGTTTATGTTTGATTAAATTAAAATAGGTATATCTTCAGAGTTATCAGCATTAAATATAATGTACAAACTATTTATATTCTACCTGAGTTTTCTAGTCAAATTCATGTTATCTCTTTTATAAAAATCTATCATCAAGAATAGTTCTTTGCAATGATGACTGACTTTCTCTACTATCTAATGAAGTTTTCACAGGTAATCTAAACAGAATTGTTGGAAGCAAATAATATCAATAGATGTAAGTGGGAAGAGTTTTTAGGTAAACTTTTTAGCAACAATAGTATATGTATTTAAAAATAGTTTTCCAAATCTTTGGTAACTTCCAAGTTTAGACTTTTGCTAAGTTAAAACAAATGATGGCACTTCACTGAATATCTAGATCACTTCCAAATAACATAAACTACTAAAATTTTAGTTGCCAAACATGTCTAAGTTTACCTACTTTTAACCTTTTATTATAGAGGAACTGGAGATACTTAAGCATATTAGCAAACATATAACTAAAAATCTGAAATGTAGTATTATCAGTCACAATTCTAGTTACCATCTTGAAATATCATATGTCAGAAATAACATCAGTTGCATTATAATGAACTCATCAGATCTTCAACCATGGTCATTTTAAAGACTTTTGTCATTTACAGAAAGTTTTTTTTTTTTTTAATCTAATGCTTTTGCAAAAGTGCTACATCTTCAAGGAGATTCATGGAAAGGACTCTAACAAGTACAGATTTCTGCTGACTTTCAGATCATATCACTGAACTCGGTAAGAACTTACAGAACTCTAAGAAAAAATTGGATTTATTAAATGGCTGAAAAAAGATAAAAGATCAAGAATTAATTACATAGGACTGAATGAACTGATGAGCATAATTATAATATTTTTATGACTTTTTTTGAAAATTTGGCAGTTTTTTAATCTTTTGTTTTCCAGATTTAAGGAAACATTTTCTCTTAAGGTAACTACAATTTATAGCAGTTTGTTAAAATATACCTTTGCGAACAAAAATGATCACAATAGCTCATGTATGGACAATATTTGTGCCTGTTGCTATACGGCCACTCAGAAAGATTACCAGAGACAAACTGCTAGCCAGGAAAATGTATCAGATTACTGCTGCTTATCCTCACTCCATCTGAAGACACTTTGAACTTGACATCTAGAAATCTCTATTGGCTACTCTTTAGACTTAGACTGGGTATATAGTCTGCTCCAACAATTAACCATTCAATGCTCTGCCCCTGAATTTTAGCATATCAGGGATCATATCGGTTCTTTCACCAAGGACTCTGAGGACTTCAAGTATTAATTCCGGGTCATATTGTAGTTCCATATTTAGTTTCTGAGGTACCTCCATAATGTTTTCCATAGTGGTTGTACCAATTTATATTACCACCAACAGTGTAGGAGAGTACCCTCTCCAGCATTTATTTGTGGACTTGAAAATGATGGCCATTCTGACAGGTGTGAGGTGGTACCTCATGGTAGTTTTGATTTGCATTTCTCTAATAATTACTGATGTTGACATTTTTTCATGTGCCAAGATGTTGGCCATCTGTATATCTTCTTTGGAGAAATGTCTATTCAGGTCTTTTGCCCATTTTTCAGCTGGTGTTTTTTGTTTTTTTGTTTTGTTTTTGCTGTTGAGTTGTATAAGTTGCTTGTATATTTTAGAGTTTAAGCCCTTGTCAGTGGCATCATTTGAAACTATCTTCTCCCATTTTGTAGGGTGTCTTTTCATTTTTTTATGGTTCCTTTGCTGTGCAAAAGCTTGTCAGTCTGATTATGTTCCATTGGTTTATTTCTGCTTTTATTTCTGTTGCCTTGGTAGTCTGACCTAAGAAAACAGCAATCCCAGTCTTTGGCATATATCTGGATAAAACTTTCCTTGAAAAAGACACATGCACCCGTATTTTCACTGCAGCATTATTCATAATAACCAAGACATGGAAACAACCTAAATTTCCATTGACAGATGAATGGATTAAGAAGATATGGTATATATATATATATAAAGTGGAATACTACTCAGCCATAAGAAGAACAAAATTATGCCATTTACAGCAACATGGATGGAACCAGAGACTCTCATACTAAGTAAGTCAGAAAGAGAAAGACAAATACCATATGATATCACTTACATCTGGAATCTAATATATGGCATAAATGAACCTTTCCAAAGAAAAGAAACTCATGGACTTGGAGAACTGACTTGTGGTTGCCAAGGAGGAGGGGGAGGGAGTGGGATGGACTAGGAGTCTGGGGTTAATAGATGCAAACTATTGCCTTTGGAATGGATAAGTAATGAGATCCTCTGTATAGCACTGGGAACTATATCTAGTCACTAATGATGGAGAATAATGTGAGAAAAAGAATGTATATATGCATGTGTGACTGGGTCACTTTGTTGTATAGTAGAAAATTGACTGAGCACTGTGAACCAACTATAATGGAAAAAATTAAAATCATTTAAAAAAAATTCCAAGGACTCCAATAAAAAAAAGGGATTAATTTTGCTTACCTCTAATTCCTTATCTGCATAGTCCTGTAACAGGCCAAGCATAAAATACAAGACCAGCCAGGACTATTTCACCTTAACATTAATGCAAGCTGAGGGCAGGGGGGGCAGGAAGTAGCCATCTTTGTGTTTCTCTAGAATGAAATGCCATGACTTTCCTTACTGGAAGTTTCAAGCCATCCCATGGAGTAACATTAGGATCAAAACCAGATGATTATCCTTTTTAAAGATTATCTTGCTTTTCCTAGTTACACTAATAAAAACAAAAATCCAATTTTTGTCTTAGAAAAAAAAAGTTCTTTGAAGTAAATATTTTCCCTATATTTTACTTGGGTAGAGGGAAGAAGATGGAGAGAAGATGAAAAAAAGAATAAATTGAGGTTTGTGTGGAGCATAAATAACTTGAACTCTGAACACAGAAGTGGATCTTTACCGTTTATAATTATGTTGCTATCTTGGGGACACAAAGGATGAAGCTAGGGTGGTAACAACTCAGGATTGACCAGAGATGAAAGTGCTAATTCTAATGAGGTTGGACAATAAGATGTGGAAATAACTGAAAGCTTTGTTTTCCTTATGCTATGTTTTGGGACTGCCAAATAAGAAGTTGGCAACTCTAGATTAAACATCATAACAGCTGGGATGAGGAAAACTCCTCACAGATGGATCACCCTAAAAATCAGGAATGAAAAAAATGCTAGAGGAATAAACAAATGCTAGAGGAATAAACACAACAAAATTTCTCAGGAAAACATATCTGGCCAGAAGTTCCTGTCATGGCTCAGTGGTTAACGAATCCGATTAGGAACCATGAAGTTGCGGGTTCAGTCCCTGGCATCGCTCAGTGGGTTAAGGATCCAGCATTGCCATGAACTGTGGTACAGGTCACAGACACGGCTCGGATACCACGTTGCTGTGGCATTGGCCGGCGGCTACAGCTCCGATTAGACCCCTAGCCTGGGAACCTCCATATGCCGTGGGTGAAGCCCTAAAATGACAAAAAGACAAAAAAATAAAAAAATCTGGCCAATAGGGGAGTGTCAACCTTGTGTCATAATTGGTATTTTTTCTTCCTTTGAAATAAAGACTTTTTCCTTTCAAAAAATAAAGCAGAAGTGTTGAGATAAAAGAGAAAATGGGACTTTAAAATTTTTTTAATTAGAAGAATTTATTATAATACAGACGTAATACAGCCAATGCAGATTTTAGAAGATAATAAGAAAGACTGATGAAATATCCAAGTTGAAACATTAGAAAAACAACTAAAATGACGCTAAAGAAAAGAAACAGGGAATGTAAATCCATGAATATTGAAATAATTTAATAGAAAACAGTACAATGTAGTCTAAACCAATTGGCCAAAAACTTCTTTAGAAATGCTAATTAGACATATGCACACTGAGTTATATGGCATGAGTGGCCAATGGGGACATGCTGTATAGCACAGAGAACTTACCCAGTATTCTGTGATAATCTGTGGGAAAAAAAATCTGAAAGAGAATAGATGTGTGTACATGTATAACTGAATCACTTTGCTGTACAGAAAAAATTATCACTACATTATAGATCAACTATACTTCAATAAAATTTTAAAAATTAAAAAAAACTCAGAAAAAGAAATGCCAGTCAGATAGTCTTTTAACTAATCTGACAAAAGAACTGAGATAGCAAAACTATGTAATATTTATATTGATAAAATAGATATAACTCCAGAAAACGAAGATAAAAGAACAAAGGAATTATAAAATATCATGAACACTTCTACGGTAAAAAGAAAATCTAGAATAAATAGATGATTACCTATAAAAATATAAATTATCAAGAATGACTTCAAAACAGAAAGTAATCATTGTCTAACAATAATTAGAGAAAACAATTGGAAAGATATTTAGAAATCTCCCATTAAGAGATCTGCCATTGCCACAGGCTGTGTCGTAGGTTGCAGACGTGGCTCGGATCCCACTTTGCTGTTGCAGTGGTGTAAGCTGGCAGCTGCAGCTCAGATTTTACCCCTAGCCTGGGAATTTCCATATGCCACAGATGTGGTTGTCAAAAGGATAAATAAATAAATAAATAAATACATGAATACATAAATATTAAAAAATAATGAAGAATATTCACCAACACTTGCAAGTAATTCAGCACACAACATATAAAATAGTGAAATGCTGAAGTAATTAAAATAATAAAAATAATAACTATTATCATGATATT
The DNA here is from genome assembly GCA_004024745.2 of Catagonus wagneri. NCBI lineage: Eukaryota > Metazoa > Chordata > Mammalia > Artiodactyla > Tayassuidae > Catagonus > Catagonus wagneri. The sequence continues at coordinate 1,651,118 of PVHT020000142.1, forward strand.
TTTCAAAATTATTTTTGGTGTTTTAGATATGCACTGTCCAGTACAGTAGCTGCTGTTTATATGTGACCATTTAAATTTAAATTAATTAAAATCAAATGAAACTAAGCAGTCAGTTCTGCAGTTGTACTAGCTGGGTGTGCCTAGTACCTATTGACAGTGAAGGTTTAAAACATTTACATTACTGCAGAAAGTTCTTCAGTTTTGTCCTAGATAATGTGACAAGACAATACCAAATAAGTTGTATATACATTAAAAAAGGGAAAGAAACTTACTCTTAGATCTAGATAACTTGAATGTATACTTAGAAAATTAAAGAAACCGTGGGCATACCAATGAGAAAATTTATTGATTGTTTAAATTAAATTAATACATAAAAGTCAGTATAGCTTTTTATCTCTATTAACAATTGCCATCAAGAAATGGAAATAAAAATACCCTCTTATGGTACTAATAATCAATATATAAATAATAAATAATAAAGTGCCTATAAAATAAATTTAATGGAAAAAATGGAAAGCCTGTGTAATTTTTTTACAACCTGCCCAAAATAGAGAAACCATTTAGCTGAATAAAGGAATTATAAAATTAATAATTTCAAACAATCCCATAATGACATGATTTTACCTTACATTTACATAGGTTTTTTTTTTTTCTTTTTAAGGCTCTACCTGTAGCATATGGAAGTTTCTGGGCCAAGGCTGAATTTCAGCTGTATCTGCAGCCTCTGCCATAGCCATGGCAACACCAGATCTGAGTTGCATTTGCAACCTATACCACAGCCACAGCAATACCAGATACTTAATCCACTGAGCTAGGCTAGGGATCAAACCTGCCTCCTCACAGAGAGAACACTCTGTCCTTAACCCACTGAGCCACAACAGGAACTCTTAAATAGGTTTCTATAGTTCCGAAAAATTACAACTAGTAAAATTCTGAAGAATAACTGGAAGAGGAGGTTTCGCTTTTACATATTAAATATTAAATTTTAGTATGAAAACGTATGCAAAAGAAAATGTATTATTGTTATATTAAGGCATATAGTAACTAGTGGAATATATACATAGCAGTTCTTGAACAGATAAACCCTATTAAGGAACCTAATATAGTATTATAAAGGAAGTATTTTAATTAACTAGGAAATAGATTATTTAATAAATGTTGATGGGGTTGATAATCGTCTAACAGAAGAAAAGCCAGATACCTACTTCATTATTTAAAAATCAATGTCAATGAAGTAAACGTTCAAATAAAGAAAATGAACAAGTATGCTATAAACATAATAGTAGAAAAATGGAGGGATTTTTGTTTTATGGTAAAGGATATCACAAAATAGCTAAAGAAAAATCATAGGCTAAAAATATATCTTAATATAGTCTATTAAAAGCTAGTATCTCCTACAAATACTTCTGATAAATTGATTTAAGAAAAAATAAATATCGAGTCATAAAAATGGCAGTTGTAGACATGGTTAGTGGCAATCAAATATTCACAAAATACAGCCAGCTTGTATTTCCCAGCCCTACTGAAAGTGATATTGGTGCTATGGGATTAGTTAATGTGAGAAGAACTGATGGGTATTATTTGAAGCTGATATGCCTCCTTTACATTTCTTTGCTTCTTTGGAAGCTCCCTTGGAACAAATATTGCAGGTGGTTCAAATACACCATCAAAGAACATCTTTTAGTCTGAGTCTCTTGAATGACTGTGCATCTGGGCCTGCTGCTCATCTACTTTGGGCATGTAACATAATAGAGAAATAAAGTTCTCCTGTGTTACGCCATCAAAGTTTCTGAGTTAATATATTACCACAGCATATCCTAGATTATCCTGACTAATACAGTGGGAAATTTACTGAAAAAAAATATAACAACAACATCATAAAAAATGTTTTTAACCTCACTCAAAGAAATGCAAATTAAAGCAATAATTAAATAATATTTTTGCCTTCAGATTTTCCAAAGGTTAAAATTTGGTAATATTCAGTGCTATAACATGACAGGGGAATTGATATTCTCTTTCATTTTCTTACAAGATTTGCTACAACTTTTTTAAAAAGTAATTTGTAATATCTATTAAACAAATGAAATACACATAATCTTTAACCTAGCATTTCCACTTTTAAAAAAGTTCCTATAGAATATCATATAAAAATAAAGGCAATAGTGATTAAATGCACACATATACAAAGATATTTGTTGCAAGCAGCATGATTTCAGTATAAAACTAAAAACTATAATAATGTGATTACCCATCAAATGAAGAAATATTGAGCAAAACTTCTGATCTAGAAATGGTCAACATGTTTGTCAAGGGATTTTTTTTTTTTAATGTTATGGTGTACTATTTGTGATCCATAGTTTTGAAAAAGAAAATAATAACCTTCATATGCGTATGTACTTAATACATTCATATGAATAAAGTATGGAAGAATATACAAAAGACTTTTGAAGTTTATTAATTCAAGGTTGTGGGTAAGGAGATGTATGCACGGAGATTATCTTCACACATTTTTGCATCTTTCACTTGAGACTATATGCTCGTACTAATTTTGTGATGAAAGAAGAAAACTAGTCAATTTAAATATTACAAGAAGGAGAGTTTTTCATATAAAGAGACACTTATAATTTTATTATTTCATAATTGGTAATTAGCTGCAAAAACTATGTTTCTCAAGATTTCTATCATTTGATTTTACATATGTTGCATAAAAATAAAGATGGGTTCTAATTATGTTTAAAATAAAGTATGTCAAGTAAAGTATCTTAATGTTATATTAATATAATCAAATTCAGCATGAACAACTTAAGTGAAAATCATTGAACTAAAACTTGTTCCCTGTAATTTTCACCTATTGTTCAGTTTCCCTGTAAGAAGAGGCAGATGTTATCGCCCATAGGGAGCCTTCAGTTATTTAAAGATAGCTGTTACTGATTATCTGCTTTTCTTTCTTAAATATACTCAAGTTTAAGCCCTCTCTTCAGCCCTCAAATTACATATTTCAACACTTACTTTTTCTCAAGATGCTTTCGTTTGTCAATGGTCCCTTTTAAGATGAGGCAACAGGACTGAACACAGTACTCCAGATATAACCAGCTGGAGTTCCCAGTTGGCTTATTTTCTCCCTTTATTTTCAAATAAAACAGAATAAAGATAGAAATTAAGGAAGACTAAATAAAAACCTCTATCACAAACAGGTTATAGATTCTCTGTAACATTTACGCTTCAGTGTACCTTATTATCAAATTACATATCCATTATAGTATTTTTTGTGATTGATATGCCATTTTGTATGTATCCTTGTTAGTTTCACACTGGGGCAGTCCATTTTTTCAGCCTATTATGACTGCATTAAATTGTGATTTTTTTTTTTTGCTATCCATTATATTAACTTTTCCATTGTGCTTCTAGAAATGGTGAGTTACAAGGTCAAGTGTTCAATATCAATGATTCTAATGAAAATACTGAATAGTGCAATGACAAAGACAGAGCAAAATAACATGATTGTTAAGTCCTCCTCATCCCAAACACATACAATACCCAATTTAATTTTTGCAATTAAAAGTCATATAGCTGCCCAGTCACCATGTTATTCAAGATTCATTGCTACACATATGCAATAAGAATTATGAATAAGGTTGTTCAATATTTTGGTGACAATCCACCATTCAGTAAAAGACCTTAATTCACTGATAAAGATTAATCTTGGAATGATAATATTACTGATTGACTTTTTAAAATTAATAGACTTTACATTTAGGAGAGTTTAGATTTATAGAAAAAGTGAGAAGATAGATTCCATATTACCCCACACAAAATTTCCATTTTTATTAACATCATGCATTAGTGTGGTACATTTGTTGCAACTGATGAATCAATATTGATGCATTATTATTAACCAAAGTCTGTAGTTTACATTGTTTCACAATTGTACAGTTCTGTGGGTTTTGACAAATGTTCAATGACTTGAATCCACCATTACAGTATCCTACAGAATAGTTTCACTACCCTAAAACTCCTCTGTGTTTCCACTATTTATCCCTTCCATCTGCAACCACGCTTTGATAACCACTGAACTTTCTAAATCTCTCTATAGTTTTTTTTCCCCCAGAATGTCATTATAATTAGAATCACACAATACATAGTCTTTTTAGACTGGCTTCATTTCATTGGAAATATTAATTTAGCTTTCCTCTGTGCTTGTGTCTTGTTAGCTCATATTTTTATGGCTAAATACCACCCAGTTGTATGGATATACCACAATTTGTTTATCTACTCACATACTGAAAGCATTTTAATAGATTCCAGTTTGGGGTGATTATGATTAAAACTGCTATAAATATTTGTGTGCAGGTTTTTGTGTGGAGTTGTCTTCAACTTATATGGGTAAATACCAAGGAACACAATTGCTGGATCATACAGGCAGTTTTAAGCTTTGTAAGAAACTGCCAGATTTTGGCAGCAAAATGGCTGTAATATTTTATATTCCAAACAGCAATGAATGAGAATTCCTGTTGCTCTCTATCCTTGCCAACATTTGGTTCAATCACTTAAAAAAAAAAACTTTTAGCCATTTTAGGTGTGTAGTAGTACATCATTGGTGTTTTAATTTGCAATTCCCTTTTTACATATGTATTGAGTTCTTTGTGTATTTTGGATATAAGTCCCTTATCAGACATACGTTTTGCAAATATCTTCTCTCAGTCTGTGGTTTATCTTTTCATTCTCTAAATCACTGTTTTTTTTTTATTACTCGATGAATTTTATTACGTTTATAGTTGTACAACGATCATCACAACCATATTTTATAGCATTTCCATCCCAAACGCCCAGTGCATCCCCCCCGCCACCCTACACTGACTGGTTTTTATTTTAATCCAATGATGTTTTTACATGGACACTCTTAGAATATCTAAAGCAAATAAAAAAGTCTGCAGGTTAATGTTTAATAATTTTTCTTTTGCATGTATGGCAGATCTCAACAATATTCTTTGATTATATCTAAATTGTCACTGGATGTCACTGTTGCTTTACCAAATATGACTGTTGTGTTCATCAAAACAATGATTTAGAATATTTTCTAAATAAGCACTTTATTAAAAGAAGCAAATCCACATTTAAGTACCCCTCAACTAGGTTTAGGTCCAAGTTGCATAGGTCATAAAAATTTTGGAGGTTGCCATAATTGTGGCAATCTCTAAATATAAAAATATTAGTACATCAATTTTATAGACAATAACAAAAGCTATTGAATGTTACTGTTACATAATTTTACAAGTTCTATAATATTGATAATCTATCGAGAAAATTAATAAATGCTTGTGTTTTGATTAAAAAATAAATTTGGAAAACACTTTGTGTTTTAATATGTTTCCTGCTAAACTTATAGACATATTTCAAATAACACCATGAGTTCATTAGTAAAAAAAATTATTTTAACAATAATTTTACTTTCAAGATAGAGGATAAATATTTAGGCTACATATGGTGCATGACTGATATATAATACATTAAAACATTTCCAAAGTATTTCATTGCTTATAAAATGTTTAAAAAACAGAAGCATAAAAATATATTTATATACACTCAAGTACTAAAAACTTAGATGTTTAATACAAAATTAGAATAAATTCTTCCTGTATACATTTTTTCTGTTTTATTCTGATATATATACAGAAATCTTTCTTTGAATTTTTTTTTTCACTAGGAAAGAAATGTCTGAAAGAAAGTAGTTTATCACAACCTTGGTGTAAGATCAAGATACCACAACCACAGCTAAAACTGCCTAGATAGACTAGACTAGCTTTTCTTGCAAAGTGCCTTATGCTAAAACAGCTTCTAGCCATATTCTTCCATGCTTTAAACACATCCCAGCCACCCACCCACTACCCTACTGTCAGGCTGTACTATTCCACCTTACGCATCCTTTCCTCAGGGACTCCTGTATTGGGTTAGAGCCTCTTATTTTACATTACCTTGGGACATTACTTCTATCTCTTTTCATTTTTTTACTTAAAAAAATTTTTTTTGCCTTCTGTCATTTTAGGGCCGCACCTGTGGCATGTGGAGGTTCCCAGGCTAGGGGTCTAATCAGAGCTATAGCTGCTGGCCTATACCACGGCCACAGCAACGCGGGATTCGAGTCGCGTTTGTGACAGCAACCCCGGATCCTTAACCTGCCAAGCAAGGCCAGGGATCGAACCCACAATCTCATCGTTTCTAATCGGATTCGTTTTCCGCTGAGCCACGTTGAGAACTTCCTTATTTTTATTTTTTTTAACATTCGTCATTCATGTTGGTACTTGAATGCTTACCTGTTGTATTTGCTGAACTCAGCACAGTATCTGCTTTACTGAATACTAATGTCCAGTAGCACGTGGAAGATTATTCATAAAATGTGTTAAATTGTGAAAATTTGGTTAAGCAATAACTATAACATTGTAAAATGTTACACTAAAAGTGATTTATATAAGCATTAAGATATTACTAAAAATTTATGGGGAGATAAGAATAAAACTAAATCTAAATTACAGTTGATAAATAATCTACTTAACTATTCTCTGGGTCAAAGGATATATGAAGACGTGTCAGAACTTTGAGGAATTACACTTTCTATACACCATTTATACTTTGGAACATATATATAGGTATCATTATTGAGAAAATGATAATAAAACACTATATATATTTAAAGATCAACATAAATATGATTTTATGCAAATATTTTATAGTTTAAGTGTTCTATTTTCTTTTTCTTTGAACATTTAACTGAATTTTAGGCAAAAGTTGTTCTAGGCTCACCTTGTGTCCCATAACTGGAATTGATCATTTTTCCAAGGAATCTTACCAGTTTCTTTTAATTAGAATATGATATTTTGAGCAAACATCTCCTTTCCAGGCCCTCTCAGTGGAAAGATCTAGGGACTATTTATATGTGCGTATATACACATGCATGTGCAACTACCTTATTTCTACATCTGTCTATTTATATCATCTATCATCATCATCATCACCTTCTATCTAATCTAACTATATTGGAAACCCTGAGTTCACACTAGTATCTTTAATTCCAAATCAACACCACTGAGTCTATTCTAGTTTTTTCATAGAATGACAGCATTAAATTGTAACACAAAGTATAAAATAAACCTAAATCCATATGAATATACATAAATGATAGACTACATAAATAGACTGATGTGGAAGAAGTGATGGACCTCTCTTACAGAAGGATTTCAAATATGTAAAAAGAGCAAGGAAGATAAAAATTTACCATTAGAACACCAGAATGGATGAAACTTTAAGGAGAAACAGGATATGTGCTCAAAGTATCACCTCCAAAATATTACTATGTTGATTTTAACATATCTCTATACAGTTTTTGGTACCATCCTCACTAGGAGGTAGAGCGGAATTCCCCTAATTCCCTTCAGTGTGGCCTAGAATTAGTGTCTCATTTATAAGAAATAGATTAAAGAAAGAAAAAGATAGGTGTTTTATACTAGAGAAAACTAAAAGATATCACTATAACCAGGTGATACAGGTTACCATTACCAGTAAGAAATGTTGATGTCTACCACATACCTCCTGATATGTGGTAAGTCCATTGTACCCTTGTGGTAGTCTTTCCAGTACTCTTCAAAAGTGTCAAGGTTATGAAAGAAAAGGGAAGACAAAACTTGAGGAGATTAAGGAGCACTACTGATAAACATCATATAGTATCCTGGGTGGGATTCTGAAATAAGAAAAAGGACATTAATACAAAAACTGGTGAAATCCAAATAAAATCTATAGTTTAGTTGAGAGTATTGTATCTACCACTATTTCTTAGCTTTGACAGATACCGTGTTATGTAAGATGTTAACTTTAAGGAAGTCTAGGTGATGCATTACAAGAAAATTTTATGTATTATATTTGCAACTCTACTATTAACCTCAATTTAAAATATTTTATAAACAAGATACTGTGTAGCTAAATACCGTTACATATCTATCCCTAAGTTTGAAACGGATGGAAATTCCAATGTGTGATATTAGTCACATGACAATATATCAGAACCTTGTAATTACATATGTAAATTATATTTTCATAATAATAATCCCTTCATTTTCTGTATGCTGTGTTTCTCAGCTTTATTTTTTATAGGCGCACAAGCAGAAAACAGTTTTCATGGGAGGCTGCATGTACCTCAGTATACAATTCATGCCAGGATTCCACAGAACTTTCCAAGGGATACAAAATTGTCTTATGTATTTGCATTTTTATATAGGAACTGGAATATAACTTTAGATTTCTATACATAACAGAAATGTAACATTCAAAGTAGAATTAGGACATGGGGTTTCTGAACACCTAAACCTGACATGATAAAAAGCACAGAATCAAAGAAGGCAAACAAACTCACTCCCCAAAATAAAATAATCAAGATTCAATACATTCTCCTAATACACCATAAATGCTTTCCCACACATAATCCTTTCTTCTTTAAAAGATACTTTATCCAGCAAGCAGTCATCTAGCTGTGGACCTAGTTTGTTGAGTGCACTACGGAGGGTTCATAGATGTATAAGACATTGTCCTATCTGTGCAATGCAATGTCGTTAGTAGCATTACTGGTCCTTGGAAGACGATTTTTAACAAAAGTCTTCTAAAATATGGACTGACTAAAACAATACTCTTAAGTCATAGGTCTGAAAACATATATGCAATAATGTATTTACGCACAGTGAATCAGAACTCTTATGACCCATGATGTTTGGGGGCCATAAATACTTGTCTTAAACTAAAAACAAAAATCACAATTTTTTAAGCAACTGCAGGTGTTTACGTACATGTGGCTGTGCAATGAAATTCACAGTACATTCTAAAGTCTGTGATAGAGATATATGAAAAATTTAGGTTCACTTAAAAGAATAAATATTTATAGTATCTGTTCTAAAATTTAGGTCTTTAATCCATTTTGAGTTTATTTTTATATATGATGTTAGAGAATGTTTTAAATTGCATTCTTTTACATGTATCTGTCTAGTTTTCTCAGCACCAATTATTGAAGAGACTGTCTTTTCTCCATTGTATATTCTTGCACCCTTCATCATAGACTAGTTGGCCATAGGTGCACAGTTTTATTTCTGTGGTTTTCTATCCTGTTCCATTGATCGCTATGTCTGTTTTTGTGCCAGTACCATACTGTTTTGATGATTATAGCTTTGCAGCATGGTATTGCATATGGAAACCTTACTTGCCATGGTAAAATTGTGAATACATTTCAATGACACTAATAAATAACTTGTAGTGAGAGTTTTTGTCCAGCAGCTGTCTGTATTAAATTTATTATTGATGGAAAGAATATTTCCATCAGTATAAATTATATGTCATGTAAAATATAAGAGGATCAAATTTGAATTATAACAGTAGATTAAAAAAAGAAATTGACTACATATCTGAGAAACAAGATAAAACATAAATATAGATAATGAAGAAAGGCAATTGGGAATTGAAACCACTTACCATGACAACGTGGGTCAAATCTAAGACTTATTGATCTGGTATTAAGGAAAACACTTTTAAAATATAAAACTATCTATTGAAGAGATTGCTACTTTTCTTCTAATATTAGGGTAACCATGTAATTTATTTTCCAAATTGGAAACCCCCTGAGTGAAAGAAGCTTAAGTTTGAAGGGATTCCAGAATAGGCATACTGACCTGAACTTATATAACAAACTGGGATACATGTTACTCTATTTAAGTTTCATTCTCCACTTATTTTATCATTATGATATTTAAAAACTAGATTTATGGCCTCCTAAATAAAGATTAATTTTTCCAACGTCCCTTGAAGCTGCATGTGGTCATGTGATTTAATTCTGCTGGCTGGATTGCCATTGATGATGGACCATATTACATCATGTGAACAAAGGTATCAGCTAAGAATGGCAGAGATGGAAGAAGCCATGTATCTTTAAATGATATCTTAACTACTATTTCTGATTTTTATGGAACAGATGCACTATAATATATTAATGTGCATAACAGAGTTTGTATAGCAAGGAATGTATAGTAAAAGTATTTCAGAACACTCAAGATATTTATATAATTTGTATGTCATTAGATAAATGCTTATTACGTTCTTTAACAACTCATGGCAACATAATTAATATGCCTGGGAACCCAAGCAAGTAATAATAATTTAAGAAATATATTAGTTTTAGGAAAATTATGGTGACCAAAGAATAAAAGTCTACATATCATCTTTATCATCTATCTGTCTAAAAAATTAATTTAAAGCCAGAATGTTGTTATTAGAAAAGTTACATACTCACCCAACATTGACTAGAATAATGTTGCTTAATAATAAATTAAGCAAAATGAGCATGGTTTAGCATGTATGTCTATGTAGATGTTACAAGTAATTGCTACCCTAATTAATTTTTGACCATGTGCTAAAAGTGGGAAATCAGTAAGACAGGTGAAGCATTAAAATGTATCTTGAAATGCAGTTTATATGTTTCTTGGCAAATTTATTTTCTTATATTTTGGTAAGGCTAATGCTAAATTACTTTGAAAATTACCTTTGCTATAGGAGTCTGCTATGTTCCAGAAGCTAGTCATCACTTGCCTCTCTATTCTCAAAATTAATCATTACACTTTCTATTTTATAGTATCTTCTAATTTATAAAATGTTTTAATAATCATACATGATATTGAAAACTTCATTATAAATGGTATATATGGGTATTTATGGATACAATTTGAGTAAGATGGAATAAAAGTGTCTTCAAAGTATGCAGACATTTTTAAATTATATTCTAGCAGAGGATGACATTAATTGGTTTGACAAGAAAGTTTCAAGCTCTGACATTGCATTTTATGTATTTCTGTGAACAACCTAAATGCAGAGGCTTTATACAGGTGTCATAAACTTTTTTATGCAAAAGGCTAGATAGTAAATATTTTACACTCTGTGAACCACATGCAATTGCTATTGCTTTAAAAATATGGAAAGGATTTTTAGGTTGAAGACCCATACAAAAACAGGTTGAAGCCTGGATTTGGCCTGTGGGTTTTAGTTTCCCAAGACTGGCTTAAAAACAACCATTTTCTTTATTCTGAAGCTGTGAATTCGAAATTTGGGCTCGGTTTAGCTTGGTGGTTCTTTTGCTGGTGTGACCTGGTATCTCCTTCAGAGCTTTGGTCAAATGACAGCTCCGTTGGAGCTGTATGGTCTAAGATGGCCCGAGTCACATATATGAAGTTAGGGCTGGTTATAAGTTGTGATTCTTTCTCTATATGGTCTAACTCATCCTCAAGGAAGCTGGTTCCACCTTCTTCTAAAAGTTACCCGAGGATTCTAAGACGGTTATAATGGGAATTGCATAATGGGAATAAGAAGGCCAGCTCTGATTTGAGGGATAGAGAAATAGACACCACCTCGTGCTAGGTGATTCTAAAACCACATTAAAGGAGTATGCATGCATGAACAAAAGCAACTCTAGCAGGTATCTTTACGAACAATATATCACATTACTTTAAGATTAGAAACTTGATGGTTTTAAAATGCCTAGTGATAAAATTTTCCTAGAATGGAGTCATATGACAAACTAGCCTAGAATACCAACTTATTAATTTTCAGGATTTATGAATGCCAAGTAGTCTAGAATGCTTGTGCCAGTTAAAATATTTTTCTCTATAAGCAATCAACATGGAAGGCAAAACTTTTTTCCCTAAAATTTCCTTTTTAAGGAGGAGATTGGAATGTGTTTGGGGTGGGAGACATAAGATATGGGTAGGGATAGTTAGATTTTTTTTTTTTCCTTTTTAGGGCCGCAACCGCAGCATATGGAGGTTCCCAGGCTAGGGGTCTAATAGGAGCTACAGCCGCCGGCCTTCGCCGCAGCCACAGCCACGTCAGATCCGAGCCGCATCTGCGACCTACACCATAGCTCACAGCAACGCCGGATCCTTAACCCACTGAGCAAGGCCAGGGATTGAACCCTCAACCTCATGGTTCCTAGTCGATTCGTTAACCACTGTGCCATTAGGAGAACTCCAGGATAGTTAGATTTTTTTTTTTAATGGTTACTCTCCTTTGGACAGATGTTCTGACCTGGGTCTCTCAACAGAGTTGCCAGCCTCCCCCTGGCCTGTCTTCTACTATTGTGGAGGCATGAAACATAAACAACATTTCTCAGACACCCCAGAGGTAGAAGTGACCTAGATTCTGACTTGCAGTTGTTCCACTCTCAGATTTAGAAGTAAAAAAATAAGGAGGAGTCACATGTGAAGACATCAGGTTGTCTTCTAAACACTGTGGTGATAGTGTTTGTATACATACCTTGAAAAGCTTTTGCCATTCAAACTAACCTATAAATTCAATGCAATTAAAACTGATATTCCAGAAGTTTTATAGAATTTGACCATTTGATTTAAAATTTTTCATATAAGTTATTGCCACAGATGGCAAGAGAGTTCTAAACACAAAACATATTTGCTTTATAAGATATTAAGACATTATATATGGAGTTCCCATTGTGGCTCAGTGGTTAACAAATCCAACTAGAAACCATGAGGTTGCGGGTTTGATTTCAGGCCTTGCTCAGTGGGTTAAGGATCTGGCGTTGCTGTGAGCTGTGGTGTAGGTTGCAGAAGTGGCTCGGATCCTGCGTTGCTGTGGCTGTGGCATAGGCTGGAGGCTACAGCTCCGATTCGACCCTTAGCCTGGGAACCTCCATATGCTGCTAGTATGGCCCTAGAAAAGGCAAAAAGACAAAAAAAAAGCCATTATATAAATATATAGTAATAAAAAACCCCATGATATCGGCATTTGACCAAAAAAACCTAAAACAACATAACAAAATAATCCAGAAATAAATGTTCCATGAATACAGAGGAACTTGGTATATGATTATTATAGTTTAACAAACTTGTGGGGAAAGGATAGCTTGTATAGGAGATGGGATTTAAAAAATGGCTTATGTCTGTAGAAAAATAAAACTTTTCTGGTGCTTAAACCTATATAAAAGTGAGCATTAAATGGATCAAAGACCTTAAGGTGAGAGGTAAGATATAGGGTTCTCAGAAAAAAATAAACTATTTTTGTTACCATGATGTGATGAAGTTAAAGTGCCCAAAGAATAAAATAGATTTACTCACATTTCTCTTCAGTGAAGGAAACAATAGAGAATGGAAGAAGATAAATTATAGCCTGAGAGAAGATGACAAAAACCAAGGGATTAGAACATAAAATATAGCAGAAATGAAAAAATTGGAGAAATTATATTTGTATCTGAGTATCATTTGTACAAACTAAAAGCACATACACTAAATAACACCATTAAAAAAATACATGTATGTTAAAGACATATACCAAACACATTAGAATGAACAGCAACAGGAAGGAAAAACCAACAGTGAAAGGAAAACAATTAAATGTAAATCAAGGAAGTGTCTTTGTATAGATTATAATATTATAGCATGAGATGGACGGTACAATTAACTCAATATTTCCCCTTATATGATGATAACTCGTACATATAGTGAATATATGTATATACAAGGTGGCATTCACATATATATGTGTGTGTTCATATTTATACTGTTCAATATTACACTATGTAAAATTTTTTCATGCATTTATTTCCTGTATAACTTAGCAGCTGGCTTTTATTTTTCATTTTTCTTAAGGCCGTATCTCTTGAGAAATTGATTACATAAAGTCATCCATTTATTTATTTATTTTCCTTGAATTACTATAACTATTCCATTAGTCTGTAATTGTTTGTTAGATGTTACAGGAACAGCCAAACAAAACTACTTTACGTATTTGTTTGAAACAATTCCAAGTTTTAAAGAAAAGTAGTGTGGATATACACAGTGAAATCAGAATGACTGTGAAGCAACATTGATCAGTTACAAGGATAAACCACTTTTCAATTTATCTTTTGATAATCTTAATCAGTTACTGACCCCACTAGCAATGACCAATAAATACTGATTCTTAAATATTTTGATTGGTATGGCTATGTTTGCATTGGCTTTTGTGAAAGCAAAGATCATAATAAAGAGAAGTCCAATTATAAAAATAAAAGTAAAAACTTAGCGACACTGGAAAATCTCTTTTACTCCAAATTCTGACAAAACATACAGAGTATCCTAGATTTTTCTTTGGTAATAAAATAGATATGCTTACAAAAATAAAATATATTCATTGAGATGTCTCCACTAATTTTTCTAATATTTACTGATGGCCAAGCACTTGATTCTCCAAATTGCTTTTTTTTATCACTTAAATTTTATCCTCATAAAAGCCTCGAGTTAATTTTTAGTATGAGTTTAAATAAGAATAATGGTGATCCTTCTACCCAATTTAAATAAAAAGAGACTTCATACAGACAATGGTGCTTACAAAAATGTGGAAAAGCTGGAGGATCAGTCTAATTAGACTCCTAAGGATAACTTCCAGCAAAACACCATAGTATTTGCCCATCTGTGACAAATAGAAATCTGAGGAATCTGGTCCCTGATTCTAGAATCACACTACTTTGGTTAGTGTTGAAACAACAGAACTGATGGCTCTATGAACCCATTGCCTTGGCCAGAGACCAGGAATCATAAAGTTGCTGACCAACAGTTGGCTTCTACTTGATCTGTTTAAGGAAAAAAAATTTTTGCCAGGAACCTAAGAAATGTAACCTTTTACATCCCCTGCCTATCTAAATAATGTAGATAGGGTTTGGAATGTATATTGAGTAAGCTAGTGCAAAATCAGATGTGGACGAGTTAAGTCAGTGGTAAAGGTGATATATTTAATAATACTTTGAAATTTAAACACATTTCCTATTACAGTAAATTTCAGGACTATTTTCATTTGGAAAAAACTGGAATGCCACCACAAGTTTTCTAAAGGGCAGAAATTACAAGATAACAAAAAGTATAAAAACTGACAAATAATTCTGTTCTTCATATCTACCTAATTAACTATTGTGAAGTTGATAATCAATACAAATTTCTAGTTTCTAAAGCAGATAGATCTGAAATATCCCAAGTTCTTAAAAGAGCAATATTTATATATTAAATATGCAGTTGCTTAGCTTTCTACTATTTATGACAAGATTTTAGAAAATAATTTTGAGTATTGGCTATATTATTATTTTCTAGTCAAAAATCAGCAAGATAAATACTTTACCTCCCTTTTTCCTCCGACTCTTCCTCAGAGAGCCCTCTGAAGTTTGAGGCCTCTAAGCTAGTTATCTTCTCTGCTCCCTTTTTCTAGTATTCTCTAAGTAATTTTAGCTAGACTACCAAACCACAATATGGTTTTGATTTAGAACCTTGTATTGTGTATTTTACTTAATAACAGTAATTTATCAATGCACCTGTAAAAAAATTATTGACTAAAAAGATACTTATTTTAATTCTGTTAAAATTGATATAGTCTATTTTAGTTTGACTTTTGAAGAAGTCAGTTTAGTTTTGAAATCTATAATGTGAAAATCACAAAAACCTGTAATTCAATTTTATGAAATCAATCTAGTATATCAATAAGTAGCTGATATTAAAATTCTATTTCTATATGTATGGCTCTATCTGTATCCATATCTATGTATATATTCCCATATATATTTTTCTTTGATTATTACTATTTTCACTGATATCTTCAGGTCATATCATACCTTGCTTTTTTAATGCCATAATTATCATCTTACTGTCTTCTTATTAATTATGAGCTCCACCCTCCCAGAACATCATATAATAAATGGAGCTACTCTAGGTTTAATCATTTAAGGAGAGTTTATTCAATTAAAAAAATAAATCTATCATGTAATAGAACTGAATTTGAAGCTTCTTGCTATAAGAGTAGTAAGTCTGTAACTATTCCAAAGATATGATAAGGGAAAAACATTGTGGTTCAAGATAAAAAATTCACAAGCACTAATTTCAATAGGACAAACACTTATTTAAATGGAAAATAAATATACTTTGGTTTAAAAACTATAAAACATCACACTGATTAACAGAACTTATAACTTGTTTTATCTTATTGTTTTATGCATCCAGAAAGGCAAAAAATGAAGTGCAATAGGAAATGAATATGGCCAAGAACTCTTAGAGCAATGTAAAATTTCAATATTAGAAGCAAGCTCTTATTTAATAGAGTAAAGGTAGCTTATTTTTTTCCATAAGTAGTATTTTGCCGTTTATGAGTAGCTTGCAGCATACCTACACACTGGTAAAAAGTCTTAAGAAAATAAATTCTTCTTAAGGTTCTATCAGTTTCCTTTCCAACTCCACTCTAAAAGACAACATCTTAAAATACAATATTGTCAGGATCACCTAGCTCAGATGATAAATCTATTAACCTGTACACTATTTACTTATCTCTTTACCCCATCTATCACAATATATAAGTTTTCGAAAATTTGGAACACTCTGAAAACAAAGAGATGTTAATCATCACAATACAGTTGATAATATTTAATGAAAAATTAAAATTAATATATGCCAGATAATATAACAATATATATTCATTTATAGTTTTGTCCACATTAAGAAACTGACATACCCTTAATTTAGTACAGCTATGACAACAGTTGTGTTTTTTTTTTCTTTTTCAGTTTGGATGCTATTTAAGTCATAATGTACAATAATCAACACTGGCGTATTTATGATGTTTATTACAAACATGAGGATTTTTATATTACTATAAAACATCAAAATAGGGGCATAAACAAGCTTAGGGACAAATACAACCGAACTCAGACAGCATTTAACTTGCCCGGGCACTGGAAGACATAGGTGAATATCATCAGGACGCTTTCAGGGGAACGAGGAGCATCCATTAACATGGCAGGTGCGTTAAAGGAAAATCAACTGAGCCTCAATCGTATTTCATTTTACCTGCAGTTGGAATTCTATCAATAGTTCAGAAAGATTTCCAGCACCACCCTACCCTCCCAGGCTGTGTCCTCTGCAAAATGCTCTCACGCCAATTATTCCAAGGGTGAGCGCACCGCGCTTGATGGAGCGATGATGGAGGGACGGTCAGTGAGAGACTGTTTCCTTCCGGGGCTCCTGTGCTGCCCTCTGGCCGGGTCAGCTGGACCCCATCACGAGGCAGCTCTGACTTTCTCGGGCGGGATAGGGAAATCACCCAGGTGACTGAGGAAGTGCTGCGAATCAGTTTGGGGAACAGCCCGTCAAGTGCACAGGGCGTGGCACGATCAAGCAGTGTTTAGACTCTGCGGGGGCAGGGGGAAGGGTGGTTCATTGTCTTGAGCAAAAATAAGAAACCCGGCAAGGGAAGCCAACCATTGCCGAGTATTCCGGAGGCCTGACGAGAGAGCAGCTCCTAAACAGGTGTCAGAAATCAAATCTGGTGACAGAGGGAGAAGGGCCCTGCTTTCAGAGCCGAAAACTGGAGGAGAGGATTAAAAAATGTGGAGTGTTTGAGTAGTTTTACCCGGTGCAGTTCAGGATGCTCCATTATAGGCATGATTGCCCGTGTGTGCAGGGGTGTGGACCGCGGAGGGGAGAATGTAATTTTGCCCAATGCCTAACGACTGAGCTGCGCCAGGGCGTGGGCTTTGGGTGCATGGTTTCCTTCTGGTCGCTAAGGTTTACTGATGGACATTTTTTTTTTTCTTTTCCATTTTATTGCCATATTGTTGCATATAGTAGTCTCTTATGATCCTTTGTATTTCTGTGATGTCTGTTGTTACTTCTATTTCATTTCTAATTTTATTGATTTGTGTCCTCTCTTTTTTTCTTGATAAGTCTGGCTAAGGGTTTATCAATTTTGTTGATCTTTTCAAAGAACCAGCTTTTAGTTTCATTGATCTTTTCTATGGTTTTCTACGTTTCTATTTCATTGATTTCTGCTCTGATCTTTACGATTTCTTTTCTTCTACTAACTTTAGGTCTTGTTAGTTCTTCCCTCTCTAGCTGCTTTAGATGTAAAGTTAGGTTGTTTATTGTCTTGGTTCCTGAGATAGGCTTGTATTGCCATAAACTTTCCTCTTAGAATGGCTTTTGCTGCATCCCATAGGTTTTGGAGTGTCATATCTTTGTTGTCATTTACTTCTAGGTATTTTTTAATTTCCTCTTTGATTTCTTCAGTGATCCATTGGTTGTTTAGTAGCATGTTGTTTAGTCTCCACGTGTTTGTATTTTTAGCCATTTTTTTCTCGTTGATTACCAGTAATATAGCATTGCGGTCAGAGAAGATGCTTGATATGATTTCAATTTTCTTAAAGTTACTGAGGCTTGATTTGTAGCCCAGGATGTGATTAATCTTAGAGAATGTTCTGTGAGCACTTGAGAAGAATATGTATTCTGTTGCTTTTGGATGGAATGTCCTATATAAATATCTTTTAAGTCCATCTGATCTAATGCTTCATTCAGGGCCTGTGTTTCTTATTGATTTTCTGTCTGGATGATTTATCCGTCGCTTTAAGTGGGGTGTTAAAGTCCCCCACTATGATTGTGTTGTTGCTGATTTCTCCCATTTAAGGTTGTTAGCAGTTGCCATATATATTGTGGTGATCCTATGTTGGGTGCATAGATATTTAAAATTGTTATATCTTCTTCTTGGATTGATCCTTTGATCATTATGTAGTGCCCCTCCTTGTCTCATGTTCTTTATTTTAAAGTTTATTTTGTCTGATATGAGTATTGTCACTCTGGGTTTTTTTTTTTTTTTTTCATTCCTGTTTGCATGGAATATTTTCTTCCATCCTCTCACTTTCAATTTGTGTGTCCCTAGAAGTGAAGTGGGTCTCTTGAAGACAGCATATATATGGGTCTTGTTTTTGTATCCATTCAGCTAGTCTATGTCTTTTGATTGGGGCATTCAGTCCATTAACATTTAAGGTAATTATTGATATGTATGTTCTTACTGCCATTTTATTGACTGTTTGGGGTTTTTGTTGCTCTTTTTTTCTTCCATTATTCTCTTGTTGTCTCCTCTCACAACATGACTATCTTTAATGTTGTATTTGAGTTGATTTTTCTTATTTATTTGTGTATCAGTTGTAGACTTTTGGTTTGCAGTTACCCTGAAGTTCTGATATGGCAGTCTATATAAATGAGATTGTTTTAAGTTGTTGGTTTCTTAATTGCAAGTGCATCTCCAGTGTCCTTCATTTGTGCTCTCTTCTCACTATTTCTGATTTTGGTAGCATAATTGTGCATGGATGATTTAGTATCTTTACTATATATATGACTTTACTGGTGAACCTTGTCATTCGTGGTGTTTTTGTTTCTGGTTGTGGCCTTTTCTTTTCTGCCTAGAGAAATTCCTTTAGTATTTGTTGTAAAGCTGGTTTAGTGTTGCAGAACTCTCTTAGCTTTTGCTTATCTGTAAAGGTTTTGATCTCTCCTTCAAATCTGAATGAGAGCCTTTCTGGGTAAAGCAATCTTGGTTGGAAGTTTTTCCCTTTCATCACATTAAGTATATCATGCCACTCCCTTCTGGCCTGCAGAGTTTCAGATGAAAAATCTGCTGATAACTTTATCGGAGTTCCTTTGTATGCCATTTGTTTCTTTTCCCTAGCTGCTTTCAGTATTTTCTCTTTGTCTTTAATTTTGGTCATTTTGATTAATATGTGTCTCAGGGTGTTCCTCCTTGGGTTTGTTTTATATGGTACTCGTTGTACTTCCTGGATTTGAGTGAGTGGTTCCTTTCCCATATTAGGGAAGTTTTTGGCTACTGTCTCTTTGAATATTTTTTCAGTCCCCTTCTCTCTCTCTTCTCCCTCTGGCACCCCTATAATACGGATGTTGGTGCATCTAACATTATCCCAGAGTTCTCTGAGACTCAGCTCATTTCCTTTCAATCTTTTATCTCTTCTCTTCTGCATTAGTGATTTCCACTAATCTGTCCTCCACCTCACTGATTCGTTCTTCTGCCTCCTGTATTCTATTGTTGGCTGCTTCTAAGGAATTTTTTTTTTCAGTTATCGTATTTTGCATTTCTTCTTGTTTAATTTTTACAGCTTGTATTTCTTTGCTCAGTGTTTCCTGTAAATTGTCAGTCCTTGCCTCCAATCTGTTTCCAATGCCTTGCATCATCTTCAGCATCAACAGTCTAAAGTCTCTTTCTGGGAGGCTGATAATCTCCTCATCACTGAGCTGTTTTTCTGGGCTTTTTTCTTTCTCCCTTCTCTGAGTTAGAGTTTTCTATCTTTTCATTTTTATAGATTTTTGGTGTGGTGACCTTTTTGTATATAATAGAGTTGTAGCCTCTCTTAGTTCTGGTGTTTGCCTCCCCTGTGGCTAAAGTTGGTATGGGGGTGGGGCCTTGCTCTAGGCTTCCCAATGGGAGGGACTGATGCCTGCCACTGGTAGGTGAGGCTGATTCCTATCCCTCTGATGGGTGGGGCGTTGTCTCTGGATGAGATTAGAGGTTGGCTGTGTGCCTGAGGGGTCTTTAGGCAGCCTGTTTACTGATGGGTGGGGCTGTGATCCCACCTGGATTATTGTTTGACCTGGGCCAACTCCAGAGAAATGCAGGCTGATGAATATTCCCGAGAGCTTCACCTCTAATGCCTTCCCCCCACAACAAGGCACAGTCACCCCTGTTTTCCCAGGAGATCCTCCAAGAATTGCAGTAAGGTTCCACCCGGATTCCTATGGAGACTGCTTTGCCCTGGGGCCCAGTGCATGTGAAAGTCTGTGTGTGCCTTTCAAGAATGGGGTCTCTGTTTCTCCCAGTCCTGTGGAGCTCCTGCACACAAGCCCCACTGGCCTTCAATGCCAGATGCTCTGGGGGCTCTTTCTCCTTCTGCCAGATCCCCAGGCATGAGGATTTGACGTGGGGCTCAGAACTCTCAGTCCTGTAGCTGAGTCTCTGTGATACAGTTACTTTCCAGTCTGTGGGGCTTCCTACCCAGGAGCTATGGGGTTGCTTCTATCCTGTAATCGCCCCTCCTACCTCTTGATGTGTTCTCCTCTTTGTCTTCTGGAGTAGAATATCTTTTTTGGAAGTTTCCAGTCCATTTGGTTGAAGTTTGCTCCGCATTTGGTTGTAGTTTTGTTGTTTTCTGGGAGAGAAGTTGAGCTCCAGTCCTTCTATTCCGCCATCTTAATCCAATCATCCTGCTTTCTTATTTTTTAATGCATGTATCTGTGTGTGTGTATGTGACCTAAATCTCCTTCAGTGATTCTACACTTAGGGTGAAACAAAGATAGTCTGAGTTCCAACAGGAAACAGATGGCTCACATAAGTTTAGATAATTCAAAGAGCATTTATTAAGACGAGTACTAATTAAAAAGTTTTGGGAGGTCAGAGGAGACACTAGTATAGTCTGAAATCTGGGCCTAACCCAGTAACCAGCATCAGTGGAGCCACTTTGATGACAGGAAAGGACATAAAGGACATAGCTAGTTAAAGGCAACTACACGAAAGAGAGTCACGGGGATCCATACCTTGCTATCTCCTCTCCTCTCTCTTCCTATCACTCTTTAATCTCTCTGTCTCTTTCTTACACTAATGCCAGGATTCTCCAAAGACTGATTCTAACCAGTAGTCTATGAAGATCAGCCTCCTGAAGAAATAGAGCCAAATAAAGAAATAAGGTGAAATGAATCTGGAGGAGCAAAGATACTCAGTGTAATCCACTCCTTTTACCTTTCAGCATCTACTCTTGTCTTCTATGTGTAAAACTTATATCTCCAATGTTAGAAAATATGAAGTCCAATCAGCTACCTTGTCATAAAAGGGTGTCATTAATTAGTTCTTACTCCTCTCTAACACCTAAAACTCAAAACACTTTTGTATTCTCCATATAAAGTGGTAGAGAAAAAAGAAATGTCATGGGAAGAACTTATTAATAATATAAAATATAGCTACTATAGTTCCTTTCTCTGTCATCATCAACAAGGTCCAAGATGACAGCCATAGCTACTTTCCATCACTATTTCATGTTACTCTTATCCTCTGCTTCAGCCAAATGAGACTCTACCTTCAGCCAAATGAGACTCTACCTTCAGCCAATTGAGACTCTGGTGGATGATTAAAGCCTTCATTTTTGCTGAAACTGAGTCCTAACTGGTCTTAAGTCTTCTGTGTCCCACAGTTTTCCATGGATGAACAATAATGTACATGAGAACACTAAAAGGCACTCAAGAGCATCTTCTTGATGCCATAGTTCTCACTGGTTCCACTGAGTAGGAGCAACCCAAATTCCCCCCAGTAATCAGCATTAGTTACCCTGCCTAGTACAGTGATACTTTTCTCTCCCTCCTCAGTGCCATGGGAGAACAAAATGACCAAGGATGGTCTCAGCTTCCAGTCTTTGGAACCAAGGCCAGGGAAATATTCTTCCAATGGGCAACAGTACCTTTAAATCCATAGCACAGGGAACTCTTACCAATATTCTGTGACGGTTTATGTGGGAAAAGAATCTGAAAAAGATTTCTTTCTGGAACTAAAAGTTCAGGGATATTAATGATTAACATTATACCTGTAAGTATACTGTATATTTGTTTTTAAGTGATATGAGGGAAAGAGAGAGAGAGAGTGACTTAAATGGTAACCAAAACCTATTAAAGAATCTTAAGTTTTATGGCTACTGTTTCATAGCAATATAACTGTTGGATAATTGATGACTTCTAAAATCTCTATGTCTATGATGTACATGCAATGATATACAAATATAAAGGAATACCAGGAGTTTCCACCATGGCACGATGAGGTCGGTTGAGTCTTAGGAGTACTGGAATACAGGTTTGATCCTGGGCCTGGCATAGTGGATTAAGGATCTGGTGTTGCCACAGCTGCAACTTAGGTTGTGACTGTGGCTCAGAACTGATCCCTGGCCCAGGAACTCATATCCTGTCGGGTGGCCAAAAATGGGGCAAAAAAAGGAACACCAGACTCCTATCACATCTTCCTCCAATCTATCAAATTGAATCAAAAGTTTTAAATGCCTGTACACACTCTGGGAAATAAGTTTAATGGAAATATTCACATTTCCCACTAACTTTTCCCTGGTCTCAATATGTTATATTAAAATACATTTGGCATGAATTCACTTTTTCACTTATGTTATAGAGAGAAAAATCAATTTTACTTTTTTTACATATGCAATACTATGCAAGGGAAAAGAATATTCTATGGAGGGTTATAGTAATGAAATCAAATAAAAACGACAATTTCTTGAGCTCTAAAGTTGTAACGAGGCTTGACCATATCCTCTAAGAATAGGCTAGTTATATTATGGTAGGCTTTTAATTTAAAGCTCAGAAAGTATTAGGATAAAAACTAATATGGATCACTTAGTTTAGATATTTCAAAGCTCTATGACATAACAGATGACTGGTAGATATAAAATTGTATTGCAAGTAAAGATCTAAGATATCTGATTTAAAACATGTCAAAAATAACCTCTGCTAATGTGCCCTCATAAAATAGCAATTTCATATCTGAACTTAGCCTTACTTCCTTCAGGATCTAGGCTCTCATTTGTTTGATTTTTTTGGATCAAAAAAAAACCCAAAATATTTCAATGTCTTGTGCTAGAATTCTTCATAAGTTGGCATCAAAGCGCAGAGAGTATGGACTTTAGAGTTTGACATATCTGGGTTTTAATCTTGCCTCTACCACTCAATAATTCTGGGGCCTCTGGCAGTTACATAAACTCATTGAGACAGAGATTTCTCACCTGTAAATTGAAAACACAGTATCGGGCTTGATGCCTAGCTCTAACATTCACCAGCTAGGTGATTTTGGTCAAGCTATCTCAACACTTGGTGTCTTATAGTTCTTATCTGTAATGTTATGATAATTACAGTACTTACTTTTAGAGGCAGTGTAACCAAGTGGCTAATAAAGAGTCTTTCTAAGATCCTGTACCTAATTATGTGTTCATAATTTTATATTATTTTTACCTTTCCATGTTAAAATCTTCAAGCCTCGGAAAATATGGATCCTCTTCTGCTTACTACCTACCTTGGACAGTTCTGACATTATTGCTTTTTTAATTACCATTATCTTTCAGATTAGATGGCATTACGCATCAAGTCTGGATAAAAAATAGGTGCTCATTTAAAGGTGGCTTTAATAATAATACTAGCAGTAATTATTATTATTGTTATTCTACAAATACAAAATGGTCTCATCTACCCTAACTGTATGAATTTTGCATGTGCAACTTTTGATATTCCTTGTCTAGTTAGTTTTCATTTGCAAACTATCCTTTTGATGTTCCAGTGTATATTTTGTTGGTTAATAACAATAATGGCTCTTCCTATTTATAGATAACCTAAAAGTATAATATGGTAGACAGAAGTAGAGATTTACTTTAGCTATAAAACATCCATTAATTTTTGCTATTTATCCTGTTATGTATTCATTTTCCCCTTCCTCAGCAGCCCTGATCTTTT
The DNA here is from genome assembly GCA_004024745.2 of Catagonus wagneri. Classification (NCBI taxonomy): domain Eukaryota; kingdom Metazoa; phylum Chordata; class Mammalia; order Artiodactyla; family Tayassuidae; genus Catagonus; species Catagonus wagneri. Next base: position 1,675,495 of record PVHT020000142.1, read on the forward strand.
TTTCAGGTGTTTTCATTCTCATTTTAGATGGTCTTAGCAGGACTGTTGATCAAGATGTCCTGTCCTCCTTTAGGATCCTAGAACCTCACAGAGCTGTGGGAACTTTCGCATGGGAAGGATTTCATATCCAGCTGGGTCTAAACCCTGCCTTTAAAGTTCTAATAAAAACTTTTGCTGTAGATTAAGATCTGCAAACCCTTTGATTGATTGGACATTTGACAATAACAAACAAGTTTTTATAATAGCTTTTTTTTTTGTCTTTTTGCCTTATCTAGGGCCGCACCCACAGCATATGGAGGTTCCCAGGCTAGGGATCTAACAGGAGCTGTAGCTGCTGGCCTTGCCACAGTCACAGCAACACGGGATCCGAGCCGCATCTGCAACCTACACCACAGCTCATGGCAACGCCGGATCCTTAACCTACTAACCAAGGCCAGGGATCAAACCCGCAACCTCGTGGTTCCTAGTCTGATTTGTTAACCACTGAACCATGATAATAATAATAATAATAACAACAACAATAACTCTAAAAGACACAAATCATAATTTTCCTACGATGTTAAAGGTAATGGAAAGTGAGACTCATATGACACATATTTTTGCTAAATATTATCCCTAAAATATTATCTCTTCTGGATGAATGAAAAATATCATGGTTTTCCCCTATGGTCAAAAACTCTAGAATAAAAGTTCCAAATAGAAAATAAGCCATCTTATACTAAAGTGAAGGCTATTCTCTATGATGTCACAGAATTCATTAAATCAGTGCTATGTTTAGGGAGACCCATGTTCCTGTAAGCCCTGACGTTATTAATCTAGTAGATAGCACCAAAACTATATAGTAATTTCCGACAGATAGTATAATACACTGGAAACATGCAGAATAAAAAAGAAAATTCCTCTAAGTAATCATAGAGAGTTCTTATGTGATGTCTGACTGATAATAATGAGGAGGGAAAGGATCTTTAATGAAACTATGTGATGTGTGAGCTTGGTAATTGCTGTGGTCAAATTCTTTAAACCACTGCAAGGCTTTAAAGGAAGATTCAAATGCCCTTGATTAAAGGAGGCATGCTTCAGCAGATCTGCAAGGAGTATCCAGCTGTGTGGCATTTCATAACCATTCATGAGTTAATTTACTGCACATTATGTAAAATATTTAGATAGGATTCCTGTTAATAAAGGGAATTTAATTTGGTGGCATACAGTGTTGATTTGTGGAAAGATATTAGCATTTTCACTCTCTTTTTAAAAAATCCACGATATGAAAAACAATTTGCAGAGTATGTAAAGCAAAGCAATTAAAAAAAAAATCATGTTCAACAACCATATTGCTCCTCAACATCATGTTCTAATAACTTGATGACCTGAGGAATGCTCAGAAGTAACTGATAAGTAAACTGCTTTTGGTAGCTACATCAACGGCCAGTATGCCTAATGGAAGAGACATAGCAGGCAAGTGGTAATCTCCTAACAAAGGCCTTTAGGGGGAAGAAGAAAATCTATTTTATGTGTGGCCTCAAACACCTCCTGGAACTGTTGAGATTACTCTCTACTTTTGGTGAATGGCATTATAGAAATGGTGTTGTAGGAGTTCCTGTTGTGGCACAGCAGAAGTGAATCTGACTGGGAACCACGAGGTTGCGGGTTCGATCCCTGGCATTGCTCAGTGGGTTAACGATCCAGAGTTGCTGTGGGCTGTGGTGTAGGTTGCAGGAGTGGCTTGGATCCCACATTGCTGTGGCTGTGGCGAAGGCCGGCAGCAACATCTCCGATTAGACCCCTAGCCTGGGAACCTCCACAAGTCGCAGGTGCGGCCCTAAAAAGCCAAAAAAAGAAAAAAAAAAAAAGAAATGGTATTGGAGATATGACACAGAAATAGAATGGAAATCAAGTGCAGAATCATGGAGACTTAAAAATATTTTATCTTCAGGTTTGTCTAAAAACATGCTATAACTTGTATTTGTTCATTTTATTTGTGCCTTTTCTCTATCAAACATGAGAATATGAGCAATATACCTAATAGGTATACAATTAATTTTGGCTTGTGCAGTAAACTAATGAATTAGCCAATTATCCATGTTAGTATATTTTTGAACATGATAATGATATAAAAATACGAATTCCCTAAGGGAATTCATATATATATTTTTGTATATATATGTGTATTAGTATCAATATCTATATTAATATCAACATTACATTAAAATTTGTCCAAATATATTATAAAAAAGAGTGTTTACAATTTGAATATATTTTTGTAATTTCTTGGATAAAGATTTATTTTGTGAGTCAGTAAATACTACACATGAAAATTTGAAAGACATTTTATACTATATCACATATTGATAATAATGTGTTAGGTTCCTAGTATCTCCAGTTGCTCTGGTGTCCTACATATAAGACAGCACTTAGATAAGTGGATGCATTTTACATCTGTTTGTCAAAGGTCCTTCAAGAATTCTTTTGTGGATATTGTGTTAGTGTTAAGGTTTCTCAGTATGCAAATGGTCTACAAGGAAAAATAAAGAAAATTTTGTAACTCCTGTGAAAGCATAAGTATAGCCAGAATGGATCATTATGAAAGAGAAGAGATTAAGATGTTTTCCAGAAATCCTGGGCATGAGCTGAGAGGACTAAGTTACAAGATTGTCTAGAGATTTATTTTTTTACTTTATCAGTACATTCTGGCCAAATAGTCCCTGGAAATTATATGATTCAGAGTTTAACACTTTAATAGTATAGACACCTCTAGGGTTACAAAAATATTAAGGAAAGCAAAAGTTATTTACACAATTAGACAGAAAACAAATTTATTTATCCAATGTCTAAAAGAAACCTGATATATTTTGTCTTCTAGCAATCTATTGATATCTCAAAAAGACAAGATTAAAAAAAAAAGACTAGCTATATAAGTTCCTATTACACCAAAGTGAGAACTGAGATTTCTGAATATTATGAGGGACGGCAGTCAGAAGATGAAAGGTTTCAGCAGTATTTATTCACACACAACAACCATAATATTTAATTTAAGAGTAATAACTCTTTTATTAGTAACATCCCTCTAGCTTCCTGATGCAGCTTATCAGAGTAGGTGAATTATCTCTTGATTTTGAATTGAGGTAAGCACAAATATAGTGTCACATCAGTATGAGTAATGACTGTTAGGGGAGTAATAAAATAAGCCAATAGAATATTTGAAAAGTAGCCTTCATATTAATAATGAATTTTCTTCTCTCCTGTCAGGTATTCCTAATTTAGAATGTTTATTCTCTTTTCCTAAGTACAAAGTAGAATTTTAAAAAAATTGTTCATATGTCTATTTGGGAATTACCCTTAAAATGGCAAAAATCTTGGTTTTCAAGCTTTTAGCAAACATTTTGGAAATAGCCAACAACAAATTTTACTTTGCGAAGTAAGTGAACTCTTAAAACTATGTAGGTAAGTTAAATTATTATATTGCTTTGGAAATTTTATATCTAAGATCATCTGATGACAGTGTTTTAGGAATTTATAAGGCTGTAACATCACTGAGTCCAGAGACTGTGCTTTCTCTCATAACTGATTCCTCAGCATGTTACATGGCCCCTGGCACATACTATGGCACCAAGTGAACACCTAATGTCTGTTGTTGTTATCCTCATTGTCACTTTCCACAAATGTAAAAGATGTTAGAATTCCTATAACTTCAAAGATACTTTTTATTGTAATACTTTCGCTTTCCCTTCCAACCACTAGGACTTTCTAATATTCTTAGAAACATTCAGAGAAGAAGTGTTATTTTATGTTTTCATTTAATTTACTCTTGCCTTTGAACTGCTGGGAAAAAAGAAAAAATTAATTTTTTTTTAATAAGGAATCTCTAAAATGACAAAAGCAATCCTTAATTTATAACGTAGGTGCAGGTTCTCAGGATACTAGAAAATACGGCCTCACAACTCTGAATGTATGCAGCAGAATAAGAAAAAAACTGTATGGTTTGACTGTATGGTTTGGAGTTCCCTTCGTGGTGCAGCGATTAACGAATCCAACTAGGAACGATGAGGTTGCGGGTTCGATCCCTGGCCTTGCTCAGTGGGTTAAGGATCTGGCGTTGCCGTGAGCTGTGGTGAAGGCAGGCAGCTACAGCTCCTGTTAGACCCCCTAGCCTGGAAACCTCCATATGCCGTGGGTGCAGCCCTGGATAAAGGCAAAAAGACAAAAATAAATAAAAAATAAAACTGTATGGTTTGAGAGAGAAAATATTGTTATTGTCTGAACAGTGAAATTGTTTTTGAAGCTTAGTAATGTATTTCTATGGTGACAACTTCTGGGAATGCTACATTTTAATAAAATTGCCAAGACAAAAATTAAAATTTCTATATTGTAATATTGTGATTTGGGAACTCCTGCCAGAGATTTATGATGTAGTCATTAGAATACAACACTTGGAAATTTAATAAAAGCCAAACTTTTACAAGTTGAAGAAGTAGTCAGCTATACAGTTTTTCTTTATTCTTTTAAAAATTTAGCTATTAGTGATTAATCCACTGACTAATATTCTGTCATATATTAATATCTTTGGTTATCTAATGATGAATGCACTTTGCCATTAAAAACATTTAAAGAAGGCCTAAATTGTTATGTGTTCAAATCATAGGCACTAATTAAATTATAAGGACTAACTGTTGGTGTATGGATGGATCCTTTTCTTTTTCTAGTTCTCCATACTGCTTTTTGTTAGAATATTGTGAAAATAGGAAGGATACTGTTTGAGGCAAAGACTGCCTTGCCAAAGTAAATAGCTGCTAACCAAGCATAGCAAAGATAACTGAACAGTCCAAGTGATCAGAACAACAAAAATAAAGGCAATAAAGTGTGAAATTAAAAGTTAAACTGAGTAGCTAAGATAGGCAGAAATGGACTTCTCTTTAAATCACAGAAAACCCGATTAAGGACATCTCTTTGCTAACAATAAACACTTTTTGCATACTTCTGGAATTTCCTTCTAAAATCTGAAGGTACAACTATAATATTTTTGTACCTATTCCTGGAGTAAAATCCCCAAAAGAGAGTTTTACAATATAATGTAAATCAATTTCCTCAATTTTTTTACATTTTTAAATTGAAAAGTATATTTGATTTACAATGTTGTGCCAATTTCTGCTGTATAGCAAAGTGACTCGGTCATATACACACATATATAATACACATTCTTTTAAAAAAATCTGTCATGATCTATCCCAGGAGATTGGATTTAGTGCCCTGTGCTATACAGTAGTATCTTGTTGTTTATCCATTCTAAACGTAACCGTTTGGATCTGCTAACCCAAACTCCCAGTCCATCCCACTCTCCCCCCCACCTCTTGGCAACCACAAGTCTGTTCGCTATATCTGTGAGTTTGCTTTTGTTTTTATAATAGGTTCATTTGTGTCATATCTCATATTCCACATATAAGCTGTATCATGTGGTATTTGTGTTTCACTTTCTAACTTACTGCATTTAGTATGAGAATCTCTAGTTGCATCTATTTTGCTGCAAATGGAATTATTTCATTCTTTTTATGGCTGAATAGTATTCCACCATATATACGTGCCACATCATCTTGATCCACTGATCTGTCGATGGACATTTATGTTGTTTCCATGTCATGGATATTTTGAATACTGCTTCTATGAACACATGGGTACATGTATCTTTTTTTAAACTGTGGTTTCGTCTGGATATAGGCCCAGGAGTGGGATTGCTGGGTCTTATGGTAGTTCTATTTAGTTTTCTGAGGAAACTCCATAGTGTTCGCCATACTGGTTATATTCCCACAAACAGTGTAGGAGGGTTGCATTTTCTATACACCCTCTCCAGCATTTTTTTTTTGTAGACTTATATTGATGGCCTTCTGACCAGTGTGAGGTGGTTCCACGTTGTAGTTTTGGTTTGCATTTCTCTAATAATTAGTGATGTTGAGTATCTTTTCATGTGTCTACTGGCCATTCATATGTCTTCTTTAAAGAAATGTCTATTTAGGTCTACTGCCCATTTTTCAACTGGGTTTTTTGTTGTTGTTGTTGTTTAGTTGTATGAGTTATTTATATATTTTGGAGATTAAGCCCTTTTTGGTTGTATCATTTGCAAATATTTTCTTCCATTCTGTAAGTTTTCTTACTTTCTTCTTCTTTTTTTTAATGGTTTACTTTGCTGTGCAAAAGCTTGTAAGTGTGATTAGGTCCCATTTGTTTATTTTTGTTTTTATTTCTATTGCCTTGGGAGACTGCCCTAAGAACACATTTGTTTGGTTTATGTCAGAGAATGTTTTGCCAATGTTTTCTTATAGAAGTTTTATGTTTAAGTTTTTAAGCCATTTTGAGTTTATTTTTATGCATGATGTGAGGGTGTGTTCTAGTTTCACTGATTTACATGCAACTATCCAGTTTTCCCAGCATACTTGCTGAAGAGGCTTTTTTCCGTTTTATATTCTTGCCTCCTTTGTTGAAGATTAATTGACTGTAGGTGCTTGGGTTTATTTCCGGGCTTTCTATTATGTTCCATTGATATATATGTCTGTTTTTGTACCAGTGTCACACCGTTTTGATTTCTGTAACTTTGTAACATTGTCAGAAGTGTAGGAGAGTTATGCTTCCTTCCTTGCTCCCTTCCCCCCATCAAAGGACTGCTTTGGCAATTATGGGTATTTATTGGTTCCATATAAATTTTTGGATTATTTGTTTCAGTTCTGTGAAAAATATCAGGGGTAATTTGATTGGGATCATATTAAGTCTGTAGATTGCTTTGGGTAGTATGGCCATTTTAACAATATTAATTCTTAAAGTCCCAGAGCATGGGATATTTTTCCATTTCTTTGTATCCTCTCTAATTTCCTTTATTAATAATGCTTTATAGTTCTCAGCATATAAGTCTTTTACCTCCTTGGTAAGGTTTATTCCTAGGTTTTTTTTGGGGGGGTTGGTGCGATTTTCATAGTTCCCCCCATTTTAATGGAAAGTAGATTCTCACAGAAGTTCCACAAAATCTTGAAGGTAGAGAGAGGCAAGAGTGAACACCCACCCCTCTTTGCCTAGGTGTAGTGTAGTCATACATGCAAGGCTGCCAGGAGAGCAGAGTTGGAAGAGGAAGTTATACAAACATAGCACAATCATGCTAGAATAAGTGTAGTGACCAACTTTCTGTGAGACTCCTGTCATTCAGGTGTGACAGTCTGCTTCCTGTGGGAATTTTATCATTCATATTACATGTGCTTCCAATGGCACTGTTTATCAGATTATGAAATGGCAGGGTTGGAGGTCATTAGTTAATTTTACATAAACCATTAGTGACTAAGAAGCACAGTTGAGCATAGTGATTGTAAGTACAATAAGTAGATGCGTTTGCTTATTAATTACCTTTTTAAGTTTCCTTTTCCCTCTTATGGAAAGTGGGGTTCATAATACCTATGTCTAGGGGTTCTGTGCGGTTTACATAAAATGTAATATTTTTTATTGTCTCAGGCATTTGGAAGCCTTTGTCAAAATATATATGTACTTTGGGATCCACAAGATCTGGCTGCACTGAGGGTTGAACATATTCACATGTATTTTGGAAGAGGTTCCTGGGATATTTTGAATATAAACTTAATGAAATAAAGCATAAAGGAGAGAGGAGTCACAAATATATATTCTTTTCACATGTTTTTTAGAAGGTATATTATTAGGACTTTCACTTACCAAAGGGAAATATTGATTTTGATCATGAAGCCTTTAGATTTGAAACTGTTTCATTTCCTTGTAAGCTGTTGCTGGCACAGCAATCCTTCTGACTTTGTTGCATTGCTCTGCAGTACTCTCAGTTAACAACCATCTATCAACATGATGGTTATTGGTTCTAATTATTGGCTATTTACCACTACCTAATTTTAGTCTTGACTCTAATTCCTTTTGTGCCCTTTAGCATTTGCCTAGCAGAAGAATGAATTCTGTAACACTGTACCACAAATTAATGTTATTCAATTCCTGATTAATGATCAATAGCAATATCCAGATCTTCAAAGAATTTTAATTTTAAAATTTATGAATAATGAGTAATTCTTAAATATTAAATCATGTTTTTTTCTTTTTATAGCTTCACCTGTGGCATATGGAAGGTTCCAGGCTGGGGGTCAAATCTGAGCTGCAGCTGGGGCCTATGACAAAGTTACTTTAAATCACAATATTATCTAAAGAAAAGCGAATTACTGAAAATGTTATATTTTACTTTATTTTTATTTACTTTTTTGGCCACTCCCCTGGCTTGTGGAAGTTCCAGGGCCAGTGATCAAACTTGCATTACAGCAGCAACATGAGCCACAACAGTGGCAAAGCTGGATCCTTAACTCTCTGAGCCACCAGGGTATTCCTATACAGCATATTTTAGAAGTAATACAAACAATGAAAATATGCCTACAACTAGCTTAAGGAAATAATACAGGAAATTAAGAGGTGAGTTTTAAAGAGACAATGTGGTACAGTTCAGTTTTATGGCTCTCCAGTTTTAGTTATTTAAACATGAGGAGTTTTATATTTTATTAGTAATATTTGATAACTATGAACATTATAAATTTCTCTCAAACTGTTGATTTTAAATAACAGTAAACAGGAGTTCCTATTGTGGCTCAGTGGTAACAAACCCAGCTAGTATCCATTAGGATGCGGGCTCAAGCCCTGGCTCTGCACAGTGTGTTAAGGATCTGGCTTTGCCATGAGCTGTGGTGTAGGTCTCAGACACAGCTCGGATCCTGTATTGCTGTGGCTGTGGCATAGGCCAGAATCTGCAGCTCTGATTTGACCCCTAGCCTGGGAACTTCCATACGCCGCAGGTACAGCCCTAAAAAATAAACAAACAAACAAACAAACAGTGAATAATATGAAATACGGGGAGGCAGTGGTAAACAAATATGTGATAGTAGAAATGAAGACTGAGTAGTACGGTATATGTTCTAAAAACCAAAGTTACCAAAAATAAATCTAATAAAAGTTGTACATCAGTTCTAAGCTGAAAACAATAAATGATGCTGAAAAAAATTAAAAAAGACCTAAGTAAATTGAGAGAGAGATCAAGTTCATGAATTAAAAATATTTTAAGGTGTTAAATCTTCCTCAAATTGATAAATACATTCAATTTGATACATATAAAATTTTCAGTAGGCTTGCATGTAGAAATTTATAAACCGATTATAAAATGTTATGGAAAAGCTAAGGACCTAGAATAGCCAAAACAGATTTTAAAAAGAACAAAGCTGGAGAACTTGCTTTGCCACATGTAACTCTTAGTAAAAGTTACAGTAATCAAGACTGCTAAGGACTGGCAAAGATAAATAAATGGACTAGAATAGACACTCTAGAGATAGACACATACATTATCAGTGGGTATACAATGAAGGTGCTAAGAAAATTTAATGGGAAAAGAAAACTTTTTTCACCAAATGATGTTTAGGATATAATAGCACCTACTTTCCAGAGTTATCAACTTTAATATGAAAACATACATTATCTCACATAACTACTGAGGGTTAGAGATCCAGGAATGACTTAGCTGGGTCTTCCTTAGGGTTATCAACCAAGATATAGTCAAATTGTTAGCCAGGGCTACAATCATCTCTTGGCTGAACCAGGTTTGGAAGTCCCAATCCAGTATAACTCACATGATTGTTTGGCAGGCCCCCACTTTTGTGGCTGTTGACTAGAGCTTTTAGTTTTTTCTTTATAGGTTCTTCTATAGGGATGCTCACAACACTGAAGCTTTCTTGTCCCAGAGTGAAGGATGAGAGCATGCACGCATGAGAGAGAAAGCCCTAAATGGAAGCCCTAGTTTTTTATAATTTAAATGACATACCATCATTTCTTCTGCAATGCTTTTGTTCATACAGAACGAATTAGTACAATGTTGGAGGGTACTGCACAAAGGTGTTAATACCAGGGATGTGAGCACCACTGACAACCATCTTGGAGTCTGACTACCACAAGGAAATAAAGGAAATTAAATGCATAAAGCACCAAGGACACTTCCAGAGAGAGCAGAAGCACTAAATAAATGTTACTTATTCCTATTATGACTGTACAAATTATTTTGGTTATTTGGCAACAATAATAAGATAACACATTCAGGATATTATTATTGTGCTTATGACATTTATCATTATGAATTTTTCTTCTTACATCAATTGAATTATAATTTGTAGTTTGATATTGCTCCAAAATTTTAAGTTCACTAAATTGAAGTTATTAATGCAAAGAAATCATTTTAGCATTTTTTTTAAAGTATAGTTATTGAATGAATACAGAGACTGTCATTTTAGTGTCAATGCCAATTCTGAGAATTGTCCTCATAATTACAGGCTGGTCCTGATTGCATTACATTCTATATTGAACCTTTATCCTTCTAGACTTTGATTGATAATGCCAAGTTGCAGTTTCCAGTTTCAGTGTCAGCAAGTGGAGCCAATATGCCAGGTGCAAGCTGAGATGATATTTCAATACATAATATTTCAGGTGCCAATGTCAGTGCTTTGCTTCCTCTGGGTCAGCTCATCTTTCTGACATTGAGCAGTTACTGGCTTAGTGCTCTGGTAATATGAGGTCAAAATAGATGGAAGTCATTGTGGATGTTTCTTGTTGCACACATATCCTTGTGGAAAAGTTGTTAATTTTATCGCTGCTTAATATCTTCATTTTCAAAGTTGGAATCATGACCGCTTGGAATTTTCATAGGTTCAATGACTGGATTTAAAGCATCTTTGAACGTAATAGATCTACTTAAAAAGTGAGAAATCTTAAAACTTTAGATTTGAAATAAACAACTGATCTAAAGTTAAATGAAGTGTGTTCCTCAGAACTACAGTTCTATAGGATGTTAATAGCTGTTCCATAATGTCAGTGGCATTTATAATTTCTTGACCATCTGCAACCATGTTCCTTTTACAATAATCTCTTAAATTCTTTTCATAAAATTACCTACTTTCAGGGTGCATTAGCCTAAATTCTCTGGAAAACAGAACATATAAATTTTCATGCAAATATTTTATTGGTGAATGTCATTCAAATGAATAAAACATAGGGGGAAAGGAAATGAGGTAGAGAAGGAGGAAAAGCAAATACAAGCATTTCCAACTCCCAAGAAAACCTAGATGTTTGCTCAATCTCCAAAAGGCAGTTTAAAACACCTGCTCATTGAACAGTCCTATTTCCTGTCTCTAGTTAGATAAAGTCCATCCTATATAGTATTATGTCCTCCACAGTTCTGAATTGTGTTGACTATCTCCTCTTGACGGCATCTAGGGGAAGACAGAGTTTACACTGGTTTGGTCTCCTTGGCACTGGAGTTTCTATGACATCTTCAGGTATGCTTTTAATGGAGGCCATGGGGGCGTGTTTCCCAGTCCTCAGTACAGACTAAAACAATGGTCTGACTGTGGAGATGATGAAAACTACTGTGTGAGGCTATTGCCTGGGAAATAAGTTAAGGAAGAATAGTCCTAATGGCAGTTGGTGCTGAGCTATTCTGTAGAAGGCATAAAACAGGTCCATATAAGATACATATTTTTGGAGAGAATGTGAAACTTCTACTGATGTCAAAGGGACCCTATCATCCCATCCCTTTGTTCAGTCAGAAATAGTAAAATAAATGATGTACTTGTCCCTATCCAGATTTGCAAAAGAGCTTTCAAAAACTGTATCCGGAGCCCTTGGCTTCTCAAACACTTGGTGATATAAAAGCTTAAGGTGAAATAGCTTTCAAGATAAAGTTATAAACTTGCTGTAAGGAGCTCATGCTTCCCCTTACCTCATATATAATGATAAAAATTTTATAAGACTACTTGGAGAATTTGATAGGTGTCGCTGAAATTTGTAAGTTTGAGGAAAAAATGGACTTGTATTTCCCCGCTTAGGAAAAATAAGTTTGTGGCAGTAAAGTGATCTGGGGTGGTGGCCAAAGAGCTAGGTTTATCATAGGCTATTAGAGAAGGAGAGAGAATGAGAAAGAGAAGGTCTTAATTAAGAGAGTTTATTTGGCCCATAAGCCAAAGGAGGAATCATAAATATCCTTGTATCTCCTTCACACTGGAACTGCAAATCAAAGAACTTCACTTAAGAAGGACTCCATTATCATTTATATCTTCTCCCCCATAACTCTCCAACTCTGGAGTGAGATGGGGAAGGAGGAGAAGCTGGTGTAGCTGAACTACGGAGCAATTTCAACTTAGAATTTATCGAGAGTTTTAAATATTACACCTGTTTGGGTATATTAACTACAAAATGAGATTATGCACTAAACTGAATAGGGGAGTTTTGTTAACTAAGAGTGAATACCTTTGCAATCTGGCCATATTTTAACCTGAACAGAGACAAAATGATTTTCAGGAGCAGGTTTTTTCTTTTTCTTTTCTTTTTTTTCTTTTTTTCAAGGCTGCACCTGTGGCTAGAGGTCTAATCATAGCTGCAGCTATGCCCTACGCCACAGCCTGTGGCAGTGCCAGATCCTGAACCCACTGAGTGGGGCCAGTGATTGAACCTGCATCATCACAGACACTGTGTCAGGTTCTTAACCTGCTGAGCCATGATGGGAACTCCTAGGGGCAGTTTTAAGTAAAAAAACCTAAGGTAGTTTTGGAGTTCCTGTCCTGGCTCAGCGGAAATGAATCCGACTAGGAACACGAGGTTGCAGATTTGATCCCAGGCCTCACTTAAGGATCCGGTGTTGCTGTGAGCTGTAGTGTAGTTTGCAGACGCGGCTTGGATCCCGCGTTGCTGTGGCTGCAGTGAAGGCTGGCAGCTGTAGTTCTGATTAGACCCCCTAGCCTAGGAACCTCCACATGCCATGGGTGCGGCCCTAAAAACAACAAAAGACACACACACACACACACACACACACACAAACTAAGGTTATTTTATATTGTTTCTGATCACTCCTTATGACTCCCGTTTTCTCAATGTCCTGGTAATGTAATACTCATTTGCTTCCTTCCTATTTGCAGAAATGCACTATGGAGTTTTCTTCAGTGTTATATTTTAATAGTAAACTACCAGTCCCATGGTCTACTTTTTCATGATTTTTTGCTCCAGTATTTCCATTAGTCTTTTTTAAAATATCTATTTTTGATTTACAGTAAAATTTATTACCTCTTGTAAAGGAAGTTTAAAAACAAAGTCTATGAAAAGTATGTAAAAAATAAGCCAGAAATGTACTACATAGCAAGAATCACTATTATCATCTTGTTTTACCTTTAAGTAGATATATTTATACATACAATGTGAATATTTCATACACACAATATTTTTAAACTGATTTTAAACATCACTTGCGATCATCTCCCCTATCATCATCAGTTTTAAAGTTTCTCTTGTTTCACTGTATGGACATCTCAGCTTATTTAATATTTCCATATTTGGGGGCATCTTAGCTGCTTCCATTAAAAAATAATGGACATGAATATTTTTGAAGAGAAAACTTACTTTAGTTTCTGTGGTTATACTTTTCTAAAAGTATATATATTATTTCTTGTATTTGAAGCTCATATTTTTTGTTTTGTCCTTTGTTCATACCCTTGTGGCATGTCCTCTAATGGGACCAGTAGTTCAATATTTTTCTCCTTATTCCTTTTTAATGAAGAGAACTCTGATATGGATAGATCTGTACTAGGCCCTATAAAACTTCAATGTTTTAAAATCTTCTTAGGTCTTAAGCTGTAGGTATGCTCTTTTTTTTTTTTCCCAGTAATCTAGCAAGAGTAGCTGCAAGGAAGAAGCTGGAGCTGGAGTATTTCTAAAGAAAATTTTGATCTATTTTTTTGTCTCTGAACGTTAGTATTATGGGCCAAAGGTCTAGAACTAATTTGCCCTTTCCTCTCCTTGATATACATGCTTATGGCCTCTTTTTTTTTTTTACTATTATTAACAAAAACTAAATCAATTTAACATTCTAATAATATATCCAAACTTAAAAATGAGAATCTCAAACAATGATTCAGTTATTTTTTCTTATCTGATATCACACTTTTGAATATTTAGAGATAACATTGCAAAATTTGTTTTTTAATCTTTTCTTCTTGCCAGTGCCTGTTCAAATATGCTATTTTAAACTAAGCTATCCACTCTTAAACTATAAAGTACCTTAAATAATTTCGACAAATGCTTTCTATATTACAAAATATAATGTAATTATTTGCATTAACTGCATCATAACATGGATTTGTTTCTCATTTCTTCCTTTCCCAAAGATAATTTTTTCTATTACATTATGAATTACATAGTTAAACTTCAGTCTTAATAACTATATAATTCTAGATTAAGATACCTGACAATCATAGATCTCAATTTCATATATAATATCTGAATTCACTTCACACAGATCAGGACTGCAAATTGCTTTTTGATGGGGAGATTCTGATCTCTGTGCTTCATACACAGATACTATATATCGATAGTGTGCCATGGTTCACAGACAAAATTTTGGCTTAAATTAATCATTTGTGTTATATTTATAATAGACTTATATTTAATCAATATTTTGCAAAACGCCTTCTTGAAAAAAGACAGTAACAAATTTCAGCAACTTGTTTATATGAGAGCAAATTAAATCAAATGCATCAAATAAATGCATTAGAATGGAACATTATCGTTAAGTATCACATAGAAAAACATATTTCTTATTGGACTTTTACAGACATAAAATTGATAACTTGATTTTTTATAAGGTATCACTGGTATTATCATCTGAACAATTCATATGATAAAATACTAAATAATGTCTTTAAATATAAATCATGCTTTTGTAATTATCTCTTCCTGTTGAAGACAGCATGAATAATAGCCTTGAGAAAAATTAATATTCAAGAATAAAGAAGATTGCTTAGAAATTAACTGAAATCATTGAGTTTTAGAGACAGAAAAATTATCTTTAAAAATACAGGAGATAAAGCATGGATGGCTTCATTGAAGCAAATGTTAGAAGTCTTAAAAGGATATAATGAGCTAAATCTTTATAACATAAAAGGTACACATTTTTTCAAAAACAGGATTATCCAGATTTTGAAAAAAACATGTTCTGTCTTTCCTAAAAATAAAATTTACAAAAGTAGGAACATATAATATGCTATGAAAACATATGGAAAACATACACAAAGCTAAAATAATTAAAACAAGTCAACAGTATACCTACTTATTAAAACATATATTAATTTTAAGTGGTGTTTAACTTTGATTTGTAGATAAAAATTAATGATAGAGATAAATAATTCACATAAGCAATTTGTATTGCTATTTGTAGGATATTGCAAGTGTTTTCTTTGCATGATATATAGAATAACTATTTTATAAATGAGTTATACTTTTCAAATCCCAGGAAGTTCATGTTGCATGGCATCAAGATGCAATGGACTGTGATTCAGGTTTTATTGCTGATTTTGTACTAATTCACTACGTAAAATAGAAACAAGAGGAATAAAAACAATAACAAAATCTATCATGAGTTCTCTATTTCTGATGCTCTATCTTCTACCCAACAGTCTGCAGTATTATAATACTGGCATTATATTTATATATGTATTATAGACCTGATATGATAATATAGGTAGTCATTACCATAAACAACTGAGACAGAGTTCAGTTACAAGTAGGTCAGAGACACTATATTCTGAGGACTCCTAAATGTCTGCATTTTGACCCCTGACTAAGGTAAGTGCAGCAGAATTTATGATAATGTATTTAAACTTATAAATTACCCCTAGAAATCCCCCAGACCCAGATGCAGTTTCCTTACTGATGGTTTGCATCCAGCCTAACCAGTTAAGTCATTCTGATGGATTATGTAGCCAGAGAGGCATTAAAACACTGCTGGGGACTTTCGTTTTGAGGTCTCTCAAAGTTAACATTCTTTGCACAGATTTTGGTGCTTTCAGGTTGGAAACAGAGCAAGGTCAGCATGTGTGAATTAAGACTCCTGGAGAGCTTGCTCATGGAATGTTTCTTGAAACCCTAATGCATGCCTATATTCTCTCTTTCATTTGCTTTTAAATAAAAACCTACATAAGTAGGCTGCATGGAATAGGGTCAGTTTTTTCAAATGTCTGAATTTGGGAAATCTTTGTAATATGAACTGGGAGATTGACATAAAGCAATACCTCCCCCCTCACCAGGATATTATCCTTATAGAGAATTGGCCTAAAGAAGACTTAGAAAAGGTTAATGGTAGATTGTTTTCTAAGTCATTGAGCAGATATATACCATAAAGTACAGAAAGCTGTGTAGCAGGGAGGTAAAAAATTAGTAAAAAATATGAAAAATTTTATTCTGGTACTTAGATGGTTTAGCTGTATAATTGCATACCAAAGCCTAACGTTTGGGTATTACAAACATTTGGAAACTGTATGTAGCTTTTGATTATCTGTATTGTTGACAAGCTAAGAATGGGCATTTTGTCATAAGAAGGCCTTGACTATCAGTTGGCAGGTCGACTATGCTGTGAGGATTCATTTCAGTAGGTTGGAATTAGCCTTAACTCTCTTATTGAAATAAGAAGTACATGTGGATGACACTGCCCTCTGGTCAAGATATGAAACATACTGATTAATAGCATTGCTTTGTGACCATGGCTCTGAGGAGATTTATAGGGGTTTGAACTAGCTTGTCAGGTTTGTTTATTGATTATAGTGAGATTTATGACTCGAATTTGCATTCAGTGAGATTCCTGGAGGGCTCTCTGCCTATTGAGGCTGGTTACTTGGCAGGAATATGCCTACAGGACCAGCACTTGCTAGTACATATCAGGCTTTTTGGTTTTGAGGCATTTTGTGCATATCTTCTTTTTATTGCCCGATGATGGTTTTCTTTTACTGTAATCCTCTATCAACATGAAGCATACATCTAGCATTTATTATAGTACTTTCTTCATGCCAAATTCCTACCCACCTGGACCCTTTTACTGTTGCTTTTCTAGATGTGTGGATCCATCTAATCTTGAGATCTTAACTTTTACTAGATAAACTTTACTAGAGTGCATCCTATGAAAAAAAAAACATACTTCTCATAAAACTAGTTCTTGTAAAACAAAAATCTTTGCCCCACAACTGTGCAATCTATAACTTCTTAAAGGTGCCAGATTCAATCACATTTGCTGTGCTAATATCAGAAACAAGAACTTACAATTTCTGGTTGGAGAACTATGTTGATTTGGAATTGTTAGGTAGGATAGGACAGGGATTAAAAAAGGGCCATTTATCATTACCAAAAACAGGAGGCCTGTGATCAATGAAGACACATGCAGGTACCAGAGGAATGCAAATAAGCTATCCTTGCCCAGAACCCATCAGAGCATCAAAATGCACCCCCCATATGGAGATCTAAACAATACTCAGCCCTTACACACGTGCGGGGGGGTGGGACAGGAAATTAGTGGCCTGAGACAAGAGAATAAGGGTCCCCAAACAGGTCTGCGATATAGATATAAGGAAAGACCCAGTTGCAGCCGAGCCAGTCCCTATCCCAGAGCAGCCTGCTTTCTGGCAGGGTGTAAATAAAACTAGCTGTACACTGCTACTTGAGTCTTGGTTGTGATCAAGATTTTGATCTCCAAGGAAATCAGCAGGAGCTCCAAATCTTTGTGTGTAGGCAAGAACTGAGAGAGAGAGAGAGAGAGAGAGAGAGAGAGAGAGAGAGAGAGGGAGAGAGAGAGGGAGAGGGAGCGCACAGAGCAGAGGAACCTGACAGGATTATGGATTATATAACCTTAACACTTGAAGAGCCAGTTATACTGATGATTCCTAAAATAGCTCTTGTAGTGAATTCATTCAGAGTATATTTAAAAACTCAGTCTAAAAGTTTGTACCTTTGAACTGTCACTAAAAGAAAAGGAAGTGGGATTTCACAAACTTTATCAAAAAGCTCTAATAATTTTTTGGCTTATTAATGAATTTGATAGGGAACTATCTAGTGCTGTGTATGTTCAAATCTGCTAAATTTAACTTTATCCTAACATCTGATTTATGTTTAGTTTAAACAGGTCTATGCCAACTTGGGTGCATCATCATCCTTGTGAAAAAGTTTTAAAATTGTCTTCATATCCTCAAAATATATTACATTTAAATTGGTCACAATAAATTTATATGATAGTAAGAATATCTGAAAATAATTTGGGGAGTAAATTAATACAAATTTATTCAGAACAACAGAGAGATTTAAAATTACTGCTAGTATTCTTTTTTTTTTTTTGGTCTTTGGTCATTTTAGGGCTGCATCCGTGGCATATGGAGGTTCCCAGGCTAGGGGTCAAACACGGAGCCAAAGCTGCTGGCCTATGCCACAGCCACAGCAATGCCAAATCCAACCCGCATCTGCGACCTACACTACAGCTCACGGCAACGCCGGATTGTTAACCCACTTAGCAAGGCCAGGGATCGAACCCGCAACCTCATGGTTCCTCCGCATCTGCGACCTACACTACAGCTCACGGCAACGCCGGATTGTTAACCCACTTAGCAAGGCCAGGGATCGAACCCGCAACCTCATGGTTCCTAGTCATATTCATTAACCACTGCACCACAATGGGAGCTCCATTGCTAGGATTCTTAATAAGAGAATAAGTTCAGTATTGAGCAATTAGTTTAAAAACATGCTTAAAATCTACTTAAAATGATTTATTTTCTTTAAAACAATTTTCCTCTATTAAAACTTTTAGTAGTTTGAAAAAAAATCTAATTTTTAAAAAATTGCATATTTTAAGTATATCTCTTTGATCAAACTTACAGATGCATATCAAATATAAAAGGCTTTTACTGAGATTTCAAAGGGAACTGATTCAGGAAATGAGGATTACAAAACTGTTTAGCTTTATTTCATTGTCATTCTTAAGAACTACATTATCTTTTGGAAATGTCCATATTTTTCTACATTCCTCAGGCTATTCCAGTTTCTGAATCCTTAGTAAAACAAGATTTTTAAGAACAAATGTCTTTATAGCTTTGTTAATTCTTAAAAACATTGAACCATATAAAGATAATAATGGTGCATACATGGATATGGACCAAATGTCTCATGGTCCTAAGTGACTTTTCTACTGTTGCATACCCCAAGTATATGAAGCACTTTTTAAAGAAATAGAAAAATAAATGGAAATAGATGGCGACACAGAAAATTCCATTAAAATAGAATCCTATTATATTTGAACTTCAAATTTATTTCTCCTAAAAATTCCATGTCCATTAATAACTATTTTAAATCCCACCTAGTATGATTGCATGTTGTACAAACAATAACAAGAATCTTCTAAAGCAGAAGACATTTTTTAAAAGTTATATTGAAGTATAGTTGATTTACAGTGTTGTGATAATATCTGCTATACAACAGAATGATTCAGCTATACATGTACACACATCTGTTCTTTTTCAGATTCTTTTCCCATATAGATTATCACAGAACATAGAGCAGAGTTCCCTGTGCCCTACAGCAGATACCCACTGGCCTGTCATTCCATATACCACAGTGGGCATATGCTAGTCCCGAACCCCCAGTCCATCTGTCACACCCATCCCCACTCCTGTCCCCATTGGTAACCACAGGTTTTTCAGAGTCTGTGAGTCTCTTTCTCTTCTGTAAATCAGTTCATTAGTGCCTTTTTTTTTTAAGATTCCACATATAAGTGATATCATATGATGTTTGTTTTTCACTGTCTGACTAACTTTAATTAGTATGATAACCTCTATGTCCATCCATGTTGCTGCAAGTGGCATTCTTATTTCATTCTTTTTTATGGCTGAGACATATTCCATTGTATCTTTATCTATTCTCCTTTACCTAATCTTTCTGTTATCTTTCTTTATTCTGTATCTTTCTTTATCTGTTCTTCTCTATCTATTCCTCTGTTTTTGGACATGTAGGTTGCTTCCATGTCTTGGCTATTGCAAATTGGGCTGCAATGAACATTGGGGTGCATGTACCTCTTCAAATTATGGCTTTCTCCAGATATATGCTGAGGAGTGAGATTGCTGGATTAAATGGTAGTTCTATTATCAGTTTTTTGCAGTATTTCCATACAGTTTTCCATGGTGGTTATACCAATTTTCATTCACACCATCAGTATAAGAGGGCTTACTTTTCTCCAAACCCTCTTCAGCATTTATTGTTTGCAGACTTTTTGATGATGACCATTTTGGCTGGTATAAGGTGGTGCCTCATAGCAGTTTTTCTTTTCATTTCTGTAGTAATTAGTGATGTTGAGCAGCTTTTCATGTGTTTTTTGGCTATCTGTATGTCTTCTTTGGAGAAAAGTCTATTAGATCTTCTGTCCATTTTTTGATTGGGTTGTTTGTTTTTTGATATTGAGCTGCATAGGGGCACTTCAATACATAAGGCAACTGCAAACAGCCGTAAAAGGATAAATTGACAATAACACAATAATAGTGGAGGACTTTAACACACCACTTACAGCAATGGACAGATCATCCAGAAATAAATAAACAAGGAAAGACAGGACTTAAACGATGTATTAGACCAGATGGACTTAATAGATGTTTATAGAACACTCCATCCATCAGCAGCAAAATACACATTCTTCTCAAGTGCAAACAGACATTCTCTAGGATAGATCACATTCTGTGCCACAAATCAAGCCTCCATAAAGTTAAGAAAATTGAAATCATATCAAATATCTTTTCTGACCACAATGCAAAAAGACTAGAAACCACAGACAAGAAAAAAATCTGCAAAAAAACTCAAACACTTGGAGACCAAATAATATGCTTCTAATCAACCAATGGATCACTAAAGCAATCAAAGAGGAAATAAAAAAATACCTATAGGAGTTCTCGCTATGGCTCAGCAGTAACAAATCCGACTAGTATCCATGAGGATACCGGTTCAGATCCCTGGCCTCACTCACCTCATCAGGTTAAGGATCTGATGTTGCCGTGAGCTGTGGCGTAGTTCGTAGACACAGAACGGATCTGGTATTGCTGTGGCTGTGGTATAAACCAGCAGCTAAAGCTCTGATTTGACCTTTAGCCTGGGAATACTTTATATATATAAATATATATAAACAAACAAATATATATACATTTTTTCCATTATAGTCAATTTACAGTGTTCTATCAATTTCTACTGTACAGAAACATGGTCCAATCATACATATTTTATATGTGTATATATATATTCTCACATTATCCTCCATCACGTTCTGTCAAAAGTGACTACATATAGTTCTCTGTGCTATACAGCAGGATCTCATTGCCTATCCACTCCAAATGCAATAGTTTGCATCTATTAACCCCAGATTCCCCGTCCATCCCACTTCCTCCCCCTCCCCTTTGGCAACCACAAGTCTATTCTCCAAGTCCATGAGTTTCTTTTCTGTGAAAAGGTTCATTTGTGCCATATATTAGATTCCAGATGTAAGTGATATCATATGGTATTTGTCTTCCTCTTTCTGACTTACTTTACTTAGTATGAGAATCTCTAATTCCATCCATGTTATTGCAAATGCATTATTATGTTCTTTTTTATGACTGAGTAGTATTCCATTGTGTATTTATACCACATATTCTTAATCCGATCATCTGTCAATGGACATTTAGGCTGTTTCCATTTCTTGGCTATTGTGAATAGTGCTGTGATGAACATAAAGGTGCATGTATGTTTTTCAGTGAAAGTTTAATACAGATATATGCCCAAGAGTGGGATTGCTGGGTCATATGGGAGTTCTATATTTAGTTTCTTAGGTATCTCCATACTGTTTTCCATAGTGGTCGTGCCAATTTACATTCCCACCAGTAGTGCAGGAGGGTATCCTTTTCCCCACATCCTCTCCAGCATTTGTTATTTGTTGACTTGTTAATTATAGCCATTCTGACAGGTGTGATGTGTTACCTCATTGTAGTTTTGATTTTGATTTCTCTTATAATTAGTGACATTAAGCATTTTTTCATTTGCCTGTTGGCCATCCTTCAACCTTTGGAAAAGTTTAAGAGGGATGAGTATAAGTTCTTCTTTGTATGTTTCATAGATTTGCCTATGAAGTCATCTGGTCCTGGACTTTTGTTTGTAGAGAGTGTTTTTGTTACATATTCATTTTCATTTCTAGTGATCAGTCTGTTCAGTAGATCTATTTCTTCTTGATTCGGTTCTGAGAGTCTGTAAGTCTCTAGAAAGTTGTCCATTTCTTCTAGATTGTCAGATTTGTTAGCAAGTAATTGTTCATAGTATTTTCTTATGGTTTTTTTATTTATGCATTTTCCATTAAGATTTCTTTTCTATTTCTTATTTAGTTTATTTGGGTTTTTTCTCTCCTCTTCTTGGTGTGTTTGGCCAGAGATTTGCCAATTTTGTTTACCCGGCTCTTGGCTTTATTGATTTTTTCCTATTGTTTTTTGAATCTCTATTTTATTGATTTCCTCTCTGATCTTTATGATTTCCTTCCTTCTGCTGAATTTAGGTTTTGTTTGTTCTTCTTTTTCTAATTCGTTAAGGTGGTGGGTTAAGTTGTCAATTTGAGATTTTTTTTTCTTTTTTGAGGAAGGCCTGTATTGCTATGCACTTCCCTCTAAGCACTGCTTTTGTGGCATCCCATAGATTTTGAATGGTTTTGCCTTCATTATCATTTGTCTCACGGTTCTTTTTTTTTTAGTAGTAGTATGTTGTTTAGTCTCCATGTCCTCAGTTTTTTCTCATTTTTTTCCCTGTGGTTAATTTCCAGTTTCATGCCATTGTGGTCAGAGAAGATAGCTGAAATAATTTCTATACTCTTAAATTTGTTGAGGTTAGTTTTGTGCCCCAGTATGTGGTCAATCCTTGAGAATGTTCCAAGTGCACCTGAAAAGAAGGTATATTCTGATTTTTTTGAGGTGTCCTAAAAATGTCAATGAAGTCTAACTTTGCTATTGTGTCATTTAGGATCTTTGTCACCTTATGGATTTTCTGTCTAGAGGATCTGTCCACTGATGTGAGAGAGGTGTTAAAGTCTCCTACTATTATTGTATTCCCATCAATTTCTCCTTTTATGTCTGTTAGTATTTGTTGTATATATCTATGTGCACCTATATTAGGGGAATCTGTATTGCTGATTGTAATATCCTCTTCTTGAATGGATCCTTTTATCATTAAATAGTATCCTTCTTTGTCTTTCTTTATGGCCTTCATTTTACAGTCTATTTTCTCTGATATGAGTATTGCAACTCCTGCATTCCTGTCTTATCCATCGGCATGAAATATCTTTTCCCACCCCCCCACTTTTACTTTATATGCATCCTTTGCCCTAAGGTGAGTCTCTTGTAGACTGCATATTGTAGGCTCCTGCTTTTGAATACAATCTGCCACTCTATGTCTTTTGATTGGGGCATTTAGTCCATTGACATTTAAGGTAATTATTGATAAATATTATTTATTGCCATTTTAAATCTTGTTTTCCAGTTGATTCTGTTTCTCCTTTGTTCCTTTCTTTGTCTGGATGATTTCCTTCTATTTTATGTTTGTGTCCTTTTCTTTTTAGTTTTTGTGAATGTAATGTTTGACTTTGAATTGTAGTTGCTGTTTTTCAAGTATGTTAAACCATTCCTATATCTGCTTGTTTTAGCCTGATAGTCATATAGGCTCAAACATATAAAAAAAGAGAGTCTAGATTTTCTTACTTTCCTTCACCACATTCTATGATTTTGAAGTCCTTTTTCAACATGTTCATGTTTATCCTTTTGCTGTTCCTTGTGTGTATCGTCAATTTTACAATAGTTTTTCCCCCTTTTAGATCTGTATACTGGCTCATTTAAGTGATTTCATTCCAATTGTGATTTCCTCCATCCTATTTCTTCTTACTATCCTATCTCTCAACAAGGAATTATTCTCCAAAATATACAAGACTTTTGTTTGTTTGTTTTGTTTTGCCTTTTAAAGTTACCAACTGAGCATTTTGGATTTGACTTTCATTTGATTCTCCTAAAGAGAGAGCCCCAGCCTAGCTCCTTCCTGATAAAACTCACAGGCTAAAGAGAGATCTACCTGCCCTTCAAGGACAAGTAGAATCCTCAATAGCAATAAATTCATTCCCCTTTTTACAATATGCCCTGCTAAAGTGTTTGGGTGAGGAATGACTGCATTTACTTCTCTTCCCCTTTCCTCCTCCTCCTTCCCCTTCTTCTTTCTCCTCTTCCTTCTACTTCTTGTTATTATTGGATATAATTAACCATAACTCAACATTACATATATTGGTTAGTATTAAATCAGTTCTGATCTATAGATACATGATAATTCACACACGAAAGAACTTGTCATCACTTTATCTGCTAAAAATTTTTAGAGCTACCAAATTATCATTAAGGAATTCAGCTTAATTGATAATTACCTGTTGAAAGATACTTCAGGATTATATGAAAACTATAGACACTTCCAGTCCATAACTAACTACCTGACAAGGTGTAGAGCCTTTCATCTACTTCAGTGTGTATGCTCTAGGATCTATAATAATTTGTTGTGATTTCTCCCTCAGAGCCTTCCTTATGATTCTTTATAATCTGATACCACCTGGATAAACACTGTGGTGTGAGATGAGAAGGAGTGAACAAGAACAGAGAAAATTGGATGATATTGTTGATTGGCTTTCTGTTTGGCATACTGAAGTTTATAAATTTATTAAATTTTAAATAAATTTAATCCTAAGTCATTTTTCAAAAATTCCACCCCTGAATTAAAATGAAACAAACAAACAAAAAAATCCCTCACGCTTCAAATGTGCATATACATAATACACAAAGTTAAGAGTGTTGGAAGACTAAATCTAAAGATACAGGATAATAACGTTGAAAGGGGAAAAATAAAAATTATAAATGCTTTGGTTGTCATTTAGCCATACCTATTTTAATTGCTAAAATTCAAAATTTTCCTCAAAACTGTTTTTATAATTTACTATAAGTTTATACTTAGTATAAATAAATGCAGCATAAATAAAATGAAATATACAGCTATCATTAGATAGAAATTTGTATTCTCTCTACCAAAAATTTCTATCTATAATCTTGGTCTTGCTACTTAATTTTCTTGTACAAAAAATTCCTAATTAAAAAAAAATCATTATCATTTATGGCAATCATGTAAATTTCACTAAATTCAAAGTATATTAAATCAGTGATTATGAAAATAAACTATTTTAGGTAAAATAATTTATATAGCTAATGTTACAACAAAGACAAATTTACAAATTTATAATTCATAAAAATTCAAGTTTCATAAAAATAACTGTATCATCTATATTAATATGAAGCTGAGAGGCAGTTTTTGCAAATAATCTAACATACTCAGACTATCTTTCTTTGATTTTGAAAAAGGTTATAACTGAATTGCTCAGGAAATATTGTGACACAAGGGATTTTTCTACATGCAAAAGAAGTTAACTCACAGTCAAATCATTTATACTTAGCCATACAGTCATGAGTAGCTTGCAGCTGACTCTGGATTTTACATAACAATCAGAAAAGACACATTTTCAAAGCCCTCAAGAGGAAATACTCATGATACATCATATTTTTAATTGTGATATCTCCAAATCCATTTTTAAGCTTTCATTGTTTCCAAATCCAAATATAGATGAGAAAAAACAAAGCTTTCTAAAGTTTTACCATTTATAATCCTCTTCATTTTCAGTCACTGCAATAGACACCTCATGTTACTGCAATGTTTTCCCATGTAATTATAAAATATCATAATCTATGGGATGCTGCAAAAGCAGTGCTCAGAGGGAAGTTCACAGCATTACAGGCCTTTCTCAAAAAAGAAGAAAATATCAAATTGATAACCTCACCCATCACCTAAATGAATTAGAAAAAGAACAAACAAACCCTAAAGTCAGCAGAAGGAAGGAAATCATAAAGATCAGAGAAGAAATCAATAAATTAGAGATTCAGAAAACAATAGAAAAAAATCAATAAAACCAAGAGCTGGTTCTTTGAAAAGGTAAACAAAATTGACAAACCTCTGGCTAGACTTACCAAGAAGAGGAGAGGAAAAAACCCAAATATACAAAATAAGAAATGAAAAAAGAGAAGTCACAACAGATATTACAGAAATACAAAAAAAACATGAGAGAATACTATGAACCATTGTATGCCAACAAATTTGACAACCTAGAAGAAATGGACTTTTTAGAGACTTATACCCTGAAATATATTAAATCGCTTTATTTTTTAATGTCCCTGCATTTGACATCTTTTTGGTTAATGTCATATGTATGCTATAAGATAGAAATAGAATGAGAGGAGATAACTAAAACTGTTGAAGTAGAAAATGCAAAGAATTAAAAAAAATAACAGCAAGAGTCAATGCTTAGCTTTGGCGGCCAATGAAAATAAATATTGGGGTGTTTTTTTAAAATAGCTTAGCAATATAACAGTGTCAAGTTAGAAGGTTTGTCTAAATTTATTAACCTCTTGTTAATAAATGATGGGGTGGGCTAGTACCATTGAATATCTGTTTCACTATAAGCAATAGATAAAGAGAACTCAGAATATCATGGGGGTATTTGGGGAAAATTCTATTCTCAGAAGAAGGCAAGGGGCAACGTATCCAAAAATCAATGCCTTTACTTTTGGACTTTTCTGTGAAGAAACTCAGTATGTGCATATTTGTGGTTCTGGTGGACGGATATGATATTTCTGGAGATGCAGTAGAAATTTCCAGAAGGGTAAGAGGAACATGAGAACATTGGAACTAGTGACACAATTCCCTGGATGAAACCCATGGAGGACTCCATTTGGCCTTTTGCCATATTTTACAATAGTACATAGAGTTGAGGCAGTGGCTACAGAGAAGAATCTGAGGTGACATAATGGCCTCTTGTGGGTTACACAGTTCAGCAGAGGATATAGATGCATTCTTTGCTGAGGGATGAAACATGGAGATGCCAAGGCTATCCAAAGATGTAAAGAAAGCTGGAGTTGGAATAAGTAGCCACAATGTTTAGAGTTGTCTAACCAGAGTTGGATGAGCAGTTTATAGCACAAAAGAACCGTTTACATCTCAGTGGATAACTAGGTCAGGAAACTATGAGAAAAAACATTTTTTCACAGAGACCAGTAAGAGAGAGAGAGCCAAAGAGTGAGTACTTCATCAGAAGAAATTGTTTTAACTGTTCTGTTTCATGTTTTTAAAATTGAGGTAGGTGCTGTATAACAATTTATTACCTTTTTACTACATTTTTTCCTAGTGATTCTTTGCTTTAAAGCAGGCAATCTTTTCAAATTACAAATCTACACATCACCTTTCCACTGAAAATGTTTATGGTTTTCCCAGTGCTCTTATGATAAATACCAACATTCTTCAAATGGCCTGCATGGCCCCACAAAATTCAATCCCTATTTTATATCCAATCTCATCTTTCACGCTGCTGTGTACCTTCAATTCAGCCACAATAGCATTCTGTCCTACCAAGCAATCCATATCTATGCCTGACACGAATCTTTGCCCATGATATACCCTCACACTGAAATGCTCTTGCTTCTATGCCTGGTTACTCTTCCATCAAATCTTAATCTCTGTTTTTTTTTTCTTTTTCTTTTTATGGCCACAGCTCTGGCATATGGAAGTTCACAGGCTAGGGGTCGAATCAGAGTTGCAGTTGCAGCCCTAAGCTACAGCCACAGCCACAGCAACACAGGATCCAAGCTGCATCTGCAAACTACACGCAGCTTGAAGAATGATGGATCCTTAATGCATTAAGCAAGACCAGGGATCAAACCCACATCCTCATGGACGCTATGCTGGGTTCTTAACCCGATGACCCATAATAGGAATGCCTTGAATCTTAATAAGTTTAATTTCTCTGATAGGCAAATTTCATTCATTCTGGTGCCATCATCTTAATATTGAATATGACCATGTACTCCTGTATAACACTTATATAATTTGTTTTGTTGTATTTGTTGAACACCTATATTATTTTGTACTTTAAAAATCTCCCCTTGGAGTTCCTGTGGTGGCTCAGTGGTAACAAATCTGAATGGTATCCATGAGGGTTCGATCCCTGGCCTTGCTCAGTGGGTTAAGGATCTGGTATTGCCATGAGCTGTGGCATAGGTCGCAGATGTGCCTTGAATCTGGCATTGCTGCGGCTGTGGTGTAGCCTGGCAGCTGCAGCTCTGATTCAGCCTCTAAGCCTGGGAACTTTCATATGCCACAAGTGCGACCCTAAAAAGACCAAAAAAAAAAAAAAACCAACTCCCCTTTAAATTTCAAAAGAACTTTGAAAGTTATGATGCAAAAGAAAATTCGTTTTCTATAAACAGATATTTTCAAAATAATTTTTAGAAATACCATTGCAACATAAAATGTTATAGGAAGAAGAAAGAGCATCAACAATCCTCTCATAGATTTAGAAACAAAACCCAAGTATTTCACCCTAGTCTCATGGTCCACAAATTTCTTCAAGGTACTATATCCCCCTGATGATCTATATTTATCTGATGTTATACCATTTGGCTTTGCTTCACTCTTATGAAGACTATCACATGCAGATTAAATTAATGTTATGCTGTTCTCCATATTTTATTTTGCTTTTTATTTTTTTATTTTTCTTGCTTTTTAGGGCCACACTCGCAGCATATGCAGGTTCCCAGGCTAGGTGTCCAATCGGAGCTGTAGCTGCTGGCCTAGCCACAGCAATGCAGAATCTGAGCCACATCTCCGAACTACACCACAGCTCATAGCAACACCGGATCCTTAACCCGCTGAGTGAGGCCAGGGCTTAAACCCGCAACCTCATGGTTCCTAGTCGGATTCATTTCTGCTGTGCCAAGATGGGAACTTGTGTTCTCCCTATTTTATTATACTTTTATGAATCTAGTGCTATACTTTCTTTTGTATCTCATATAGTGATTGAGAACTGTAGACAATAGACATTCTAGAGATATTTAAGTTAAAAAATTACAATTACTTTTATGTCTTTTGAAGGGAAAAGAATATAATTTTTTAGAATTAGAAAACACTCATATCTTAGCATTCTCTCTCACTCTAAATAGCCACCACTTACCATGTGTGGAAAATAGTTAAGCATTTGATAAATACATCCTTAATGAATTAATAGCAATTCATTCCTCACTTAAATAGGAAATTTATGTGGTGGTTGTTAAAGCGATCAAAACAATATCATGATAATAAGTCATGTCATTCACACAAAGTTCATATTAAAAGGAGAAATGATTATTTTGTGGAAGTAATTATAACCATGACAATACTAATCCTACTGATTATTCCAAGCTTAGTTGTCTATGTTTCTCACTAGAATTCTTCTAGTGAAAAAATAGCTTATATTTCACAGACTATGCACAATTTTATTAATCAGGCAAAATTCTTATTTATAATAAAGTAAATATATAGCTAGAATACCATTTGGGGAAATTTCACAATTGCTTAATGAAGAATTAATGGTCTGTCTGTAAATTCTGATAAATATCAATATCTTGCTCTTATCAGATAAGCCAAAGTATTTTAATAATACGCAGTGTGGTCTACTCACTTTTCTCTCGATTTTTACAATAAAAATGTAAAATAAAATCCACCTTTGATGAAACCACAATATGTCAAATGCAGTTTCTTAAAATACATAAATATTGTCATTATAATTAAATATACATCCTCAGAAATAGAGTTCATTAAATACAGATAGCATAGTCTTCCAGACACTGTTTGTTTTTCTCTTGCATGATATTAAGTTATATTATTATATCAATATGAATTTATAAGCATATTGAATAAGTGCATTGAATTTCTAGAACCTAAAGCAAAAGACCAAAAAGATTTTTTTTAATATATTCATGCTTAGTAACAAAAGTAGGGGGTGGAAATGAAAAGTAAACACCAATTCTTTCATTTATGTCCGAAAAAAAGTTGATTCTGAAACACGAACTCCATTCAGTTATAACTCTAGAACAGATCATTTATATAAATTTTCCTTTTAAAGAAGCCAAATTTGAAATCAGTAAGTTATTTAAATGATTAAAAGGTAAAATCACCTCAACATAGATTACCCCTGTACTTTCTAGAATTAAAAAAGTGATCTTAAACTTACAGAAAATTTGTCCATACAATAAAAGGACTCTATTCCCTTTAAACCATTTGAGACTAAATTTAAGCTCTGAAGCCCTATCAGTTTA
This sequence comes from Catagonus wagneri, assembly GCA_004024745.2. NCBI lineage: Eukaryota > Metazoa > Chordata > Mammalia > Artiodactyla > Tayassuidae > Catagonus > Catagonus wagneri. The sequence goes on from PVHT020000142.1 coordinate 1,705,614, forward strand.
AAATGCTTTGCTGCAACCAAGGACATTCTCATAAATAACAATATTACAACCACCAGAGGCAGGAAATTAATATTGATACATTAATGTCATCTAAAAATCATCCTAATCAGGTTTCACCAAACAGCACAATGTTTTTTAATCACAAATGGATTTTTAGGTCTCACGCCTCTTTAATTTCTTTTGATCTCTTGATTCTCAGTCTTTCATTGATTTCTTTGACCTTGACACATTTGGAGATTACAGGGCACTTTGTAGAAGTTCCCTCTGTTGGTGTTTCGCTGATTGTCCTCATATTAGATTAGGCTATTTATCTTGGCAAGAATGTTATAAAAGTCAGAGTTCCCTTTGTGGCTCTGCATGTTAAGAATCTGACTAATATCTATGCGGAATGAGTCAATCCCTGTCCTTGCTCAGTGGGTTAAAGGATTTGGCATTGCTGTAGTGTGGGTCACAGACACAGCTTGGATCTGGTGTTGCTATGGTTGTGGTGTAGGCAAAGCAACTGCAGCTCTGATTCGACCCCTAGCCTGGGAACTTCCATATGCCCTGATTGTGGCCCTAAAAAAGACAAAAAAAAAAAAAGGAATGTTACAAAAGTGATGCTGTGTTCTCATTGTATCCTGTTAGTTCACACATGATTTTAATTTTTCCTGCTATGAATAATTCTGTTTTCATGAGGGCAAGACCTCTCCACTAATTTCCCAATTTACAGGGAACATTTTCAACATTCCATCAAAATGTATGGAATTTGTTCTAGCATATTTGGATCTACATAATTTGAAACCTTTAAAAAGATTGCAAAATTTTCATTCAGTTTATAACATGCTAAGCATTTTTACATAAAAGTTATTACCTTTTTTCAAATACTTACTTTGCATATATTGAGATCACTGCATGATTTTTCTCCTTTGTTTTTTTGATATGGTGAATGGTATTGATGGAGTTTTCAAATACTTAATTATATTATTTATAGTACTGAAATGATCCCAAAGGGTTGTGATCCATTGTCCTCTCTCATGCATTACTGGATTTAGTGAGCTAATTTTTTCCTTAGAATTTTTTGTCTATATTCATGAGAGAGATTGGCCTGATTTAAAAAAACAAAACAAAACAAAAACTCGTCAGGTTTTGGTGTCAAAGTTATGCTTGCCTTATAATGTTTGAAAGCTTTCATTTTCCTCTTCTCTGGGAGAATTTTTTTATGATTAGAAGCATTCACTTATGAAACCATATGGCCTGGAATTTTTGTGAGGAGCTTTTAATTACAGATCCAACTTACTTGAAATCATATTGGACTGTCTTCTCCTGTGTTCAAAAAAAATGCAGATGCCAAGACAAAGACTTAATTTAATTGGTAAGGTATCCCATAAAACTAGAGTGAAGAAATTGAGAAAGAGGAAAGTCAAAGCAGATTTACATAATCAAACTGTTAGTTCCTCTGAGTATTGGAGGTTATTGATTCCCTGAAACCTGCTAATAGGTGTGAAGACTGCACCTCAGAATTGTCTGCCTTAGTCTTGGAAATGAGAAATGTTCCTTATTAGCTTTTCTGAAACATTGGTCAAGTGTTGGTCTGTGAGATATTAACTTCCTCAAACCTGCATTTCTGAGTTATATTTAGAACCAAAAAGAAAAAAAAGTGGAAGTTAGGGCAGGGCAAAAGAGTTTAAAGCAAACATTCTTTAGGTTTTCTATCTTGAACCATTTTCCTACAGTACAACCAAAAGAATAAACTTTGGATATTCTTAATTTTGTCTGGTGTATTCATTCATCATTTCATTAATCTCTGTCTTTATTTTTGTTTCCAATTTTTAAAGTTTTATTGAAGTATAGTTGATTCACAATGTTGTGATAATTTCTGCTGTACAACAAAGTGATTCAGTTATACCTGTACACATATCCATTCTTCCTTATATTCTTTTCTCATATAGGTTGTCACAGAAGATTGAGTAGAGTTTCCCGTGCTACACAGCAGGTCTACATTGATCATCAATTCCATAAACAGTAGCGTGCACATGCCAGTCCTAATCCCCCTAGTTCACCCCTTCCGTCTGCCCACCCAACCTGCCACTTTGGTAACCATAAACTTGATATAGAAGTCTGTAAGTCTGTTTCTTTTCTGCAAATAAAAAAATGTATTTGCATTTAAAAAATGCAAAAACATTTGCATTTAAAAATGCGTTTAAAATTATATCCTTTTTTTAAAAGATTCCACATATAAGTGATATATGATGTTTGTTTTTTTCTAACTTCACTTGTTAGATAATCTCTAGAGGCACATCCATGTTGCTATAAATGGCATCATTTCATGCTTTTTTATGGGTAATATTACATTGTATACATGTACCACATCTTCTTTATCCATCCATTCTGCTGTTGATAGACATTTAGGTTGCCTCCATGTCTTATCTATTGTAAACAGTGATGCAGTGAACATCGGGGTGCGTGTATCTTTTCAAATTATAGTTTTCTGTGGATATATGCCCAGAAGTAGGACAGTCGGATCATATGGTAATTCTATTTTTAGTTTTCTGAAAAACTTCCATACTGTTTCCCATAGTGGTTGTACCAATTTACATTCCAACCAGCAGTAAAGGAGGGCTCCCTTTCCTCCAAACACTCTCCAGCATCTTTTTTTGTAGACTTTTTGATGACGGCCATTCTGACTGATGAGAGGTGTTACCTCACTGTAGTTTTTTTTTTTTTTTTTTTGTCTTTCTGCCTTTTCTGGGGCTGTACCTGAGGCATATGGAGGTTCCCAGGCTAGGGGTCTAATCGGAGCTGTAGCTGCCGCCCTACGCCAAAGCCACAGCAACATAGGATCTGAGACGCCTCTGCAACATACACCACAGCTCATGGCAACGCCGGATCCTTAACACACTGAGCAAGGCCAGGGATCGAACCCGCACCCTGATGGTTCCTAGTCAGATTAATTAACCACTGAGCCACAACGGGAACTCCTCACTGTAGTTCTGATTTGCACTTCTCTGATAATTGGTGATGTTGAGCTTCTTTTTATTTATTTTTTTGGCCGTCTATATGTCTTCTTTGGAGAAATGTCTATTTAGGTCTTCTGACCAATTTTTGATTGGGTTGTTATTTTCTTATATATTGAGTTGCATAATTTTTTTTGTATATTTTGGAGATTAATTCCCACTTGTGTCCTTTGTTTGCAAATATGTTCTTGCATTCAGCGGGCTGTCTTTTGCATTTATTGTCATTTAGGATTCTACTTGTCCTTGAAGGATAGGTAGATCTCCCTTTAGCCTGTAATTGTTATCATGAAGGAGCTAGGCTGGGCCTCTCTTCCTAGGTGAATCAAAAGAAAGTCCAGTCCACAATGCTCAGCTGGTAACTTGCAAAGGCAAAAAAAGAAAAGTCTTCTATATTTTGGAGAATAATCCCTTGTTGGTCACTTCATGTGCAGATATTTTCTGCCATTCTGTGGGCTGACTTTTCGTTTTGTTTATGGTCTCCTTTGCTGTGCAAAAAATTTTAAGTTTAATTAGGTACATTTTTATTTTATTTATTTTATTTTCATTACTCTAGGAGCTGGGTCAAAAAAGTTATTGCTGCTATTTATGTCAGAGGGTGTTCTGCCTATGCTTTCCTCTAAGCATTCCATGGTATCTGGTCTGACATTTAGGTCTAATCTACTTTGAGTTTATGTTTCTGTATGGTGTTAGACTGTTCTAATTTCACTGTTTTACATGTAGCTGCCCAGTTTTCCCAGCACCACCTACTGAGGAAATTGTATTTTCTCCATTGCATATTCTTGCCTCCTTTGTCATAGATTAGTTGACCATACGTGCATGAGTTTATTAATGTGGCTTTCTATCTTGTTCCATTGATCTCTATGTCTGCTTTCATGCCAGTACCATACTATTTTGATAACTATAGCTTTGTAGTATGGTCTTAAGTCAGGGGGCCTGATTCCTCCAGCTCACATTTTTTTTCCTCAGGATTACTTTGGCTATTTGAGGTCTTCTGTTTGTACACAAATTAAAAAAAAAATTTTATTATGGTTCTGTGAAAAATGCAATTGGTAATTTGATAAGGATTCCCCACAAAATCTGTAGACTGCTTTGGGCCATACCATCATTTTGACAATGTTGTTTCTTCCAGTCCAAGAGCATGGTATATATTTCCATTTGCTGGTGTCATCTTTGATTTCTTTCATCAGTGTCTTACAGTTTTCAGGGTACATGTCTTTGTCTCTTTAGGTAGGCTTATTCCTAGGTATTTTATTCTTCTTGATGTAAGGGTAAATGGGACTGTTTCCCTAATTTCTCTTTTGATCTTTCATTGTTAGTATATAGAAATGCAATCTATTTCTGTGTATTACTTTTGTATCCTGCAACTTTACTGAATTCATTGATGAGCTCTAGTAGTATTCTGATAGAATATATATGATTTTATATCTATAGTATCATGTCCTCTGCAAACAGCAAGAGTTTTACTTCTTCTTTTCCAATTTGGATTTATTTTCTTTTTCTTCTCTGAGTGTCGTGGCCATGACTTTCAAAACTGTTGAATAGTAGTAATGAGAGTGGATATCCTTATTTTTTCCTGATCTTAGCGGAAATTCTTTTAGCTTTTCACCATTGAGAATGATGTTAGCTGTGGGTTCGTCATATAAGGCCTTTATTATATTAAGGTATGTTCCTTCTATGATCATATCCTGGAGGGTTTTTATCAAAACTTGTTGTTATTTTGTCAAAGGCTTTTTTTGCATCTACTGAGATGATCATATGGTTTTTATTCTTCAATTTGTTAATGTGGTGCATCACAGTGATTGATTTGTGGATCTTGAAAAATCTTTGCATCCCTGGGATAAATCCCACCTGATCATGGTGTACAATACTTGTTATGTATTGTTGGATTCAGTTTGCTAGTATTTTGTTGAGGATTTTTGCATCCATGTTCATCAGGGATACTGGCCTGTAATTTTCTTTTTTTCTGGTATCTTTGTCCAGTTTTGGTATTAGGGTAATGGTGGCCTCATAGAATGAGTTTGGGAATGTGTCTTCCTCTGCAAAACAGTTTCAGAAGGATTGGTGTTAGCTGTACTCTAAATTTTCCTGTGAAGATATCTGGTTCTGGACTTTTGTTTTTTAGAAGTTTTAAAATCACAGTTTCAATTTCAGTACTTACGATTTTTCTGTTCATATTTTCTATTCTTTTCCTGGTTCAGTGTTGCAAGATTATACCTAAGAATTTGTTTATTTCTTCTAAATTGCACATTTTATTTACATATAGTTGCTTGTAGTAGTCTTTTATAATCCTTTGTATTTCTGTGGCATCAGTTGTAATTTCTCCTTTTTCTTTTCTGATTTTATTGATTTGAGCCCTCTCTCTCTCTCTTTTTCTTGATGAGCCTGGCTAAAGGTTTATCCATTTTGCTTATCTTTTCAAAAAACCAGCTTTTAGTTTCATTTATCTTTTCTATTGTCTTGTCTCTATTTCATTTATTTCTGCTCCAACTTTATGATTTCTTTCCTTTTAACTTTGGCTTTGTTTATTCTACTTTCTCTAGTTGTTTTGGGTTTTATTTTTATTATTGCCTCCATTCCATAGTGTTTAATTTTTGTTCTTCTTTTTTTGACATAGATCTGACTTTCAGTTCTCTTTGTTCTCTTTCAGTAAAAGTTATACCATTCCCTTTAATCCTACATTAGTACTGATCCTTCTGTTTTAATGTGATTTAATTTTAACCATAATTCTTTTCAAAATACTGTTTTCCATTATGATTTCTTGGTTGATCCATTACTGTTTATTTCATAGTGTATAACTTTATTTACTATGTTTTGGATATTTCCTAGTTACATTTTATTTCTGAGTCCAACTTGATATCATTTTGATCAGATAACACACTCTGTAAAATTTATTTTGCAGCATTTGATCAATTCTGGTAAAAAGTTCTAGTGGTCTTGAAAATATGCATTCTGCAGTTGCTTGGTACGATGTTCCATGTATGTCAGTTAGGTCAATATGGACCCTGAATTGTCCATTAGCCCTATCATACTACTTCAAGTTCATCAGCAATTTGTTCAAACTTGTAATTATAAACATTATATATTATTCAAATTTCTGTTTTGACATGAAATTACATGTCATATCCCTGATTTATCCTAATGTAATATATAAAATGATACTTTTACCACTTCCCAGGAAGAGTAAAGATGTTGAAACATTTACTTCCATTTGTCCTTTCACCATGTTTGATGTTCCTCAAATCTTTTATAGTCTTAATATTTTTTTGTCTCTTTGCTCTCTCAATTCCAGAAATAAAAATTGTTATGTTTTCCATTATTATTTTGGGTTTGTCTCTTTCTCCTTATAAACTATTGTCAGTTTGCATTATACATTGAAGACTATGTTACAAGGCATATAAAATTTTAAGACCCTTTTGCCATTATCTCATTCTCTTCTTTATCACTGTTTCGTTAATATCTATTTTCACATGATATTTTTGTGGCTATATCATCTTTTTTGGTTGATATTTACATGCTTTTACTTCCAATACTCCTATATTTTGTATTTAACGTATGTTTACAGTAAGCAGCATATGACTGAATTTTTAATCTGACAGTCTTTGTCTTGGTCTTGAAATATTTGGTTCACATGCATTTACCGTAGTCTTATATTTTTGTTGTTTGATCCATCTGATTTGTATTCCATCTTACCTCCTTTATCTTTTTTCAGTTAGTTAATCTTGGATTCCAGGTATTTCCTCTATCTTGATTTTTTTAACTTTAACAATTTTTAATGATAATACTAGAGATTACATGTCATATCCCTGATTTATCCCGATTTAATACATAAAATGATACTTTTACCACTTCCCAGAGTAGAGATGTTGAAACATTTACTTCCACTTGTCCTTTCACCATGTTAAAAATTATTTATGTGTATTTTAAAAAGCAGATACAAACTATTTCCAGTTTGCTTTACCTGAATTTCTATATCTCAGAATTGTGACATACTGTTTTTGAGTTTTGTTCTTAGTTTTTTTTTTTTTTTTTAATGCAGCAAGAGCCAATTGGCATACTTTTTGATATCAATACACAAAAGTATTTCTGTGCCATAGCAGAAATCTGAAGGCTGGAACACTGAGTTTGAAATTTAACAATATAGGAGAAGCTGAAAGTGCCTCCAGGAGACTTAGTGAATGCTGGAAGAGGTCCTCAAGAAATTTCTTCCTGGACTTGAATATAGTATGGAAATTGTTATCACTGATAAGATATATGGTACAACAATCTCCTTACACTTTGTTCTATTGATGTGTACAAGGACTATATTACAATTTCATTTAACTAACTAATCCAGTTCAGTTACATGAAACTGAACTCATTTTCAGTGTTAAATCAGGAGGAACATTAGGCCTTGATCAGGATGTAGAAAATATAACCCCAAATTGTCCATTAGCTCTACTGTACTTCTTCAAGTTTATCATTAATTTGTCAAACTTGTAATTATTAACATTATATTTTATTCAAATTTTGGCTTTTTTAGTTTTAACTTAAATAATTAAGGCCACATAATGTCATGCAATTAAACAAAATAATGAAGGAGGTTACTGAAATAAATGGCCCTTTAAAATTATTTTTATAGTATAGTACAGGGAACTATTTCCATTCTCTTGGGATAGGCCATAATGGCAGATAATACAAGAAAAGCAATGTAGCTTTTCACTGGGTCACTTTACTGTACAGGAGAAATTGGCATAACAGTGTAAATCAACTATAACAAAAAATTCAACTAAAATCACATATATATATATTTCATACATTAGGCATGTGAATTCTTAGAAAATGGACTTGAAACTCTTCTTAAATTAGACAAACATTTTAAAATTCTTCATTTGCAAGCACTATATGAACACATCAATTTTTTACTGACATTGGTTTCTTTTTAAGATCTGAATGGATCTTAAAGATAATAAAATATAATAAAAAGATAATAATGAAAATACAATAAGAAGATAATAAAAATACAATTACTACACTGAATCCTCATTGTACAGTGGTAGTGTCCTGATAAGATAAAAGCAAACAAAATTACCAAAGCAAGATAATTATTTTAAAAGTATGCAGAAGAAGTATTGCTTCAAATGATAAAGAAACTTGCAAAACTTTCAGTGGGGAGTCTATTAAAATTTTTAGAGGAGAGATAAATTGTTTACAAAAGGAATTATGCTTTAAAATTAGTTATCTTTCACAATCTGAACAAAGTTTATGTTGTTTTCTGCTGAATACATAGATGGTAAGGCAAATTTTTGACCTTTTCCCATTCCTTAAGTTTCTCTTGTTTAGTGACGGTGAAGCAGAAATTTAATTAAACTAATCAAAATGCAGTTTAGGATGATAGATTTTGTTTACAGAAAAACTAGTGAAGCTGCACAGGTCAGAAAATGAATCATTGTCTAGAAAAAAATTAGTCAATAGGACAAATTTCTCTGTCGATAATATGCAGAACATCTTTCAATAATTAAATCTTCTTCCTTACATTTCAGCAGATTTTACATTTCTGCCATCTGTTTGGAGTAGACATAGTGTTGATGTCTAATCAGCTCATGCACAGCATTTTTCAAATGTAGATTTCCCTGAGTCATAAAGTGTCTTTAGCTAACACTTAAATGGTTCACTGATGTAGTTCAGGCACTACACTACAGGAAAGCTCTCAGAACAGAATTTGGTGACTTGTGATAGTCATAATTGCTGTTAGCCAATATTCCATTTCCTACCACTTCCTGTCCTTTCAGGCTTATAGTAAGATTGCACTCCTGGCTCTTGTATTTGCAAACAGTTTGGTGCCTTGTTTTGGCCAAAGAGTCATGAGCATTTAACTGTTAATGCTAGAACTTAGTATTTACTTATGGCAGCATGAACTCTTAGAGCCTTCCCCTTTACTCTGATACAGAAGCCAACAACATGCATATGTAGCCACTCCATTGTCTTGAGTCCCTGAGTGATTGCAAAAAAATAAAGTCCACAATGGACATAGGACATAAACAAGAAGTAAATCTTTGCTTTATTCCTCTCATCTACTAGGCATTGTTTGCTACTGCAATAATGTCCAGCTCTAGCCCACATTACCCATGATTTTCAAACTGGGCTTGTATCCCTAAGAGTATAATACTTGTTTTGCAAAGACACAGTAGCATATTCTTTTGATAGAGAGATATTTTGTGTCAAGGGCTCCAATTTCAGGTGAATTTACTGTCCAAAAGCACTTATATATCTTTACTCACATTTGTTCAGATTATTTTTCTTCACTGCACCAAGTTAAATTTTTGAATGGGTTTAGTACACTCTTGTTTTCAGTGTGTGTACAGAGCACCACATTACTGAGTTTGCTTATCAAAATCCATAGTCCCCTAAACCTCACAACAGAATTACTGAATCTGAGTCAGAGTTAAGGCTTACAGAAAATCAGCATTTTAAACAGTTTTCCAGCTGTCCATGGCATATATCAATGTTTAAGAATCACGGCATTATGGAATATTTTTATACCAAAAAAAGATCACATTTATTTAGAGAACTAAAGTATAATCCAACCCATGTGCAGTTTTTAGTATTAAGAGGACAAGATAAATTTACAAAACTGTGTTAATAGCATTTTGGATGCCAAATTGGATTTTATTTTATTTTTTTTCATAGTCCTGAAAGCTGGGAACAGTTTTTGGGTTTAATTTAACTTTTTGCTTATAGGCTAATTGTTAAATTGTGCTTCTGTGTCTTTCTTTATGCAAAGAATTCAAAATGGTGACCCTGTAGAGTTTATAAGCAATATATAGTGAGATCTATCGTCGAGTGACTATTCACATTTTCTTCACATATGAGTCGTCAAATTCTCCAGACAATCCTATCATTTTCTTGGTATGAGATACATCATCATACCTTCCATTCTCAGAGGTATTTAAGAACTGTAGAATGATGCCTCCTTCAAATTGATATTGGTCTATTGGAGCAAAGTTTGAAAAACCATTTTGTTTCTTAAAGGAGGTTATGGTTTTATCATAAATATATCACACATATGCAAAAAGAATCTACATGACTGGCACATTTGATGTATATAGATCTCAAAGGCATTATCAACTAGCATGAGACTGACTACTGGAAATTTACTGGTGAGAGAAACAAATGTTTGTGCAGATAGTTTTGAAGGTTAGTTAGAATGTTGTGACACAGATAAAATCTATTTGCATAGTCACATATTGCCATTCTTAGACACTTTAAAGAGAAATAATCAAAGCTAAGTTAATCTACTTAACTGAATATAGGAAAAAATCCTCATCAAGGACAATGCTTTTATAGGGAGTTCTCTTGTGGCTCAGTGGGTTAAGGATCTGCCATTGTCTCTGTAGCAGCTCAGGTTGCTGCTGTGGTGCGGGTTCAGTCCCTGGCCCTGGAACTCCTGCATGCCATTGGTGCAGCTAAAAAACAAAACAAAACAAAAAAACAAACAAAGGATGTTGTGACAGTGCTTTTACATCTCCCAAAATAACCATCCAGATGAGGGCAAATATAGCCAGCACTTGTAAAGCACTTACCACGTGCCAGAGTCTTAAAGGACTGTTCATTCATATTTTTGGGTAACAACATAATAGTTAACATTAACTTTTTAAATCCTTGACATGTTATCTCATATATTCTCCAAAATGACTCTATAAGATGTGTACTATTTCCACATCCACTTTATACATAGGCAAACTATATTCAGAGGTTCAAAGACATTAAACACATTTGCCAATTGGTTAATTTTTTCATAGTTTGGCTTAATATGTGACTTTTTCCCTAATTAGGTTGTAAGATGAAAACATATTCAACATGTAGATGATTACTGATTATTTATCTTAGGTGTTTTACTATCACATTAAATACATAAAAGTTATATGCCTTTTCTACAGAAGAAAATTGTCCAAATAAATCTCAGATTTAAAAACACTGAAGAGATGTTAAATCTGTCCATATTTTAAAGGGACACTGATCATACAATATGAATTTATTTTCTGATGATGATTGATTTTTTTTCTGACATTAAAAAATATATATGCATATTTAATTCATGGCATGTTTTATGTGCTAGATATACGTTAGTGAACAAAACAAATATCTTTCCTGTAAGTATTTTGTATTCTAAAGGGGCAGTGATCAGTGAAGGCAGACATTAATAATAAATATAACTAATAATATCTATTGCGTGTTACAAAATGATAAAACTATGGACAAGAAGAAAAGTAGAGCAGAGTACAGTGAATTAGGAATACTGTGGGTGAGTGGAGAGAGCTATAACTTTTAATCAGAGTGCCCTGGAAAGTACCACTGACAGTGAACAATGGGCAAAGACTTGAAACAACAAGGAGGAATTAGTTCTATGAAAATTTAAATACTTGGTTCTATCAAAATTAAGAAGGCATTTTGAAAGACAGTTAAAGACTAACATCTATTTCATAATTCTCGTATGCATTTCCCCGAAATTTAACCTCTATAAAAGAAGAATACATATTAAAAAAGTTTGTGTTTTGCAAGATTACAATTCCTGATGGGCAAAGGGCAGACATAATTTCGTTGTTTGAAAAATTCTGTTGACACTCTGTGACAAGATTAAGAAAGGCATCATGAAGGTAACCTGGATTCCTTAAAATTTAGGTATATGAATCCCATTTGTATGAGCTGATATCATCGCTCAGTATTATGTGATAACCTATATGGGAAAATAATCTGAGAAGAAATGGTTATATGTATATGTATAACTGATTCACTTTGCTGTATACCTGAAACTAACACAACATTTTAAGTCAACTATACTCCAATAAAATTTAATTTAAAAAACAAAGCTTTGGAGCTAGATCTAAGGGTTTGAATTCTAGCTCACTCAACTTATTTGTCTTGTGATTATAGCCAAGTTCTTTAACTTCTCTGTATCTATTTCCTTATTAGTGAAAAACAGATACAATGATACTTGGGCCACATGGTTGTTATGAGGACTACACTATATATAAATGCAAAGTCCTTTAAGACTCTGGAACATGCTAAGTGCTTTACAAGTGCTGGCTGTATTTGCCCACTCCCACACCCTGAAAAATAAAATCTTGTATCCAGGAAGATTAGAATTATAATCTTCCTGAGAATATTTTCACTTCAACTGAAACATCATTTCATCTTTTGCTACCAAGTAGGGAGACTTATAGATAGAATTTTTTATTTTCTATAATTGTTTTATAATTTTGTGTATTACAATTGTTTTTTATTTAAAGTTGTGTGTCTTTGCACTTACTTTTAAAATGATTCTTTCTTGAGGAGAAGATAGGGTCTGTCTAATCTATGTCCTGGAGGATGCAAACTCTTTAATGAAGGTACTATTTATAGAAATAAAATGATATAATTGGAAAACAAATGTCTAACTGAAAATAAATGTGTTAAAATCACAAAATAATATATCTGAGACAAAAACTAAAATAAATGTCCTTGAACTTTTTTGACCTAAGTATTAACAAATTTCTCTTAAAAAATTCAGCCCAAATTATATAAAGCAATAAAAATAAATCAAAGAGCTTTATGAATTTCTTGTTCCTTTGTGATTCTAAAACTGCACGAATCAATCAGTTCTAACAGACATTCGGTTAAGAAGTCTCAATATTTATAATGGTTCATATATCTAAATTTAAGAAAATCTATGACAAGAAAAATATTATTTCCATTAAAATATGCCTCTTTAATGAAACATTTATATTTCAACATACTGTATATCTTAGACTTACTTATATTGAGGGGGAGGCTCAGATAAATTGAGAAATGATTTAGTCACATTAAAGGAAATCAATTATTTCTATTTAGAAATTTGTAGATGTCACATAATACCATAACAAATAACGAAATCATGCCATACTCTGACTAGAATTATAATATTCTATGTATTTAAAATGAAGTTTTACTTAAAATCTCAAGTGCATAATCATTTTTGGACCAAAAAGAATGGTTATTTTTAATCTGTGTTGATATATATCTTTGACCAACGATGCAAATAATAATTTTATTTCTTTAATATTTTGGATGTAAATTTCTGAGCCAGAGAATAAAACTAAAGAAAACCAATAGCAAGAATCAACAGTGAATGCAAAATATTTCACCTTTTAAATGCTTCCAGGAACCCATACTGCTAACATGACTTGAACAATAACAGATAACTATATTAGTCAAAGTAGTTTGTACTATTTCTTCTTATTGTTTTTTTAATTAATTAATTAATTAATTTTTGCTTTTTAGGGCCGCGCGCGCAGCATATGGAGGTTCCCAAGGCTAGGGGGTCGAATCTGAGCCAAAGCTGCCGGCATCCACCACAGCCACAGCAACGCTAGATCCTTAACCCACTGAGCGAAGCCAGGGATTGAACCGCAACCTCATGGTTTCTAGTCGGATTCATTAACAGCTGCGCCACGGCTGTAACTCCTCTTTTTTCTTTTTGTGGGGGCACCTGTGCATAGCGAAGTTCCTGGCTATGGGTGGAACTGGAGCTGCAGCTCTCAGTCTAGCCACAGGCACAGCAACACTGGATCCCAGTAACATCTGATAGCTATGCCACAGCTTACAGCTATGTCAGCTCCTTAACACATGGAGCTAGGCCAGCGGATCAAACCTGCATCCTCATGGACACTATGTGAGACACTGATCCGGAAATCCTTGTACTATTTCTTAAAATTAATCACAGGGTTAAATCACGCTGGCAACTCATAAAACAGGGTGAAAAATGAAAGTCTCATAGTTGTTAGTACTACCTGTGATTTGTGCCCCCTTCCTAACACTGTTTTTCCCAAATATAGAGGAAATAGGTAGAATTTTTTGCCCACATAAAGTGCATAAATTATATACATAAAACAATGTTGTGCAGTCTGTTTCAGTGTATGAAAATCTGGTTTGAATAGTATTAGCTTGCAAATTGAGATATACTTAACTTTTTAAAGGATCCATCACAGATTTTTTTAAAGTAATCAATTTTCTTTTTCAGCATTGAAATTAGGACTCATTTTCTCTCACTTTCTGGATTCCAATCGCAATCATTTCTTTAAGTACCTTTCCTGGATATAAGGATTTATCAACAATATAGAGTCCCTCAACTAATACATGGAGATATAATACTTAGAAATGATTGAGTTGCCTTAGAGTTGAGCTCTTTCTCTGTCGTATACCTTACTAATAATAACAATAACAATAAATACCGACCTAAAACGTGGAACGCGCAGATCGAAGATATGACGTTGGAGCTGTAGCCCGGACAGATGACGTCAGACGTGAGGCTCTGGCAGATGACGTCAGACGTGAGGCTCTGGCAGATGACGTCAGACGTGAAAACCTTTCAGACAGGAGAAGCGCCTGTCCTGGAGGTAACTCTGGTGGCATAAGTCTGAGGGATAAGGTCTGGCGCAGGTGCGCTGGCAGATACGCTGTGGGCGTCCTGATCTCAGACGCTTATTGCTGTGGACTCTGCCTGGAGTAAGGTGAGGGTGTGTATGCGGCAGGAATCACTGAAAGTTGTCTGAGCCACCGAGTTGCGGGGAAGCCTTTGCGAAAGGAAATAGAAAATTGCCTTCATTGCAATCTCTGCCTATGAATGTGGCTTATGAGAGGGGGGCCGCTGTGAAAGCCATTGGCCATTTCAGAGCTGATTAAAGTATAAGGTTCAGAGAGAGGAATGAAGGGAAGGCGGGACTAAAAGACATACTGTAAATGAAAGTAGGATAAAGAGCACACCGCAGCTGGGCGGGCTGCTGCATCACTCTGTGATGCAGAGAGTGAATGAGGAAGTTTTGAGGCTAAAGAGTTTGGATTTAGACATGTTATATTTCAGAAGTAAAGAGTGATATTAAAATAACTAACAGCTGATATTCTCATAGGAACCTGTTAATGAGAAGGCGCAGTTTTCTAAACAGAAAAGATGTGATTTATTATGTGCAACTGATATGTACCAGTACTAGAGCTGCTTGCTGGAAATCGTGGTATTATATTGAGTAGGTACTATATTGTATGAGTGGGAATCTCAGGGAAGAGATCCGGACAGCAAGCAAAAAATGTATGTCATTGGCAGGAAAACATTGTTTTGGCGCTGTGAAGGTTCCTGGTGACTGACAAGAGTAGTTTGGATAGTGAACTGAGGTTTCGGCACTTGATTGAATAAGGTAAAGGGGATAAGATAAGAATGCAGAGGCAGTCATTGTTGGCAGTTTGATCAAGGAGATAAAAGAAGTGGGGTGATAAGTAAGAGAGGTGAGGAACCAAAAAAGTGTTATCATTTTTTAAGATGGCAGATACTGAGGCATATTTGTACCCTACAGTACTGATCCAGTGCAGAGGGAGAAGCTAATGAAGTGATAGAGCAGAGAGTTACTGAGGAAGTGCTTTTGAGTAGACAGGTGGAGGTAAGATGCAGGGCACAAGTGAAGGGATTGGGTTCTGACTGGGGAAGGGACACATCAAATATTGTACAAAGAGAGAAGGCCAAGGACATAGGTGCAGAGGTAGGTGCGTTGTAGATTTGGTGGTGAGAAACTGAGGAAACTTGTCCAATTGTTTCTGTTTTCTGCGTGAAACCTGAGTTTAGGTTAGGAGCTGAGAATGGGAGAAAAGAGGAGACATGAGAAGCTTGAAAGTGAAGCATATGGGTGAAAGCTTTATTTTTGACACTGGAAATGAGGTTTAACAGGGAAGCGTAGTGGTGCAGTTTGAGATCTGAAGACTTCACTTTGCAGTCAGCAGGTGTGTGCTTTTCCTGAAGCCACGCTTGGCCCTAGAGACAGGTGCAGATCTGTAGAGAGCTGGATTTAAATTGAGTTGGCTTTGCCCAGTGAATGCAGTGGAATGAGAGGAGGCCAGGGAGTTAATGATGTTTGGAGAGCACTGAATCTTACTTGAACTAGAGGGAGTGAGGGCACAGGGAGATGATGACAATGAAAGTATGGTGTTTTCACAGGGACAACAAATCCAGGAAATTCTGAACAAAGTGACTACATCAGGTGAAGTAAATGGTCAGAAAAAAATTTCCAACGAAATGTGGGAGGTGGAATAGTTATTAAAGATGGCAAGGTCATAGGCGGGGTTCATGATAAAGGTCACTGGAGGGGATAATATCAAGGAATGAAGACTAAGGTATAGAAAGGACCATCTGTGTTTCATTTGTAGTGTATTCTAAAACAGGCAAAACTCATGTGTGGTCGTAGTTTTTAAGACAGTGATTATTTGGAGGACAAAGGAAGGACAGTGATTTGAAGGGCACATGGATGAAGAGATTTCTGGGGGCTGGTGATGGTCTGTGTGTTGATCCTGGTGCTGATTGCACAGGTGTATTCCCTTTGTGAAAATTCATCAAGCTGTTACATTATGAGATGTGCACTTTCCTCTGTATTTGTTATAGTTCAGTACAGAATTAGAAAATATAAAGGAGTTCCCATTGTGACTCAGGAGGTTAAGAATCTGACATAGAGTCTGTGAAGATGTGGGTTCGATCTCTGGCCCCACTCAGTGGGTTAATGATCTGGCATTGCCAGATACGGTTATAAATCAAATTGCATCAGAGACACAGATCACCTTCAGTAGAAACTACTGTTTTCTTTTCTTGAATTTTTGGGTAAGTGCTGATGTAAGATTTGGAAGAACTTACTAAAAAAATTAAACTAGCTCCAAATCTTAAGGCAAATAAGTGGAAATAATAAAAAAGAACTTTATTATTATTTTTTATTATTATAAAACTGGGGGGAACAGTTTTTAAAAGATTATATTATGTATAAATTATATTGTTTCTCATCTACCGTTCTATATATCAGTAACATGTTTAAACGGTAGACTAAAGTTTTAAGAAAAAGCTGAAGGAACTGAAAAGGATTTAATGAAAAATTATAGAGTATTATCATAGGCCTTAAAATAAGAACCTATGAATAAAATTTACCTATTTTGGTTATACAACACAGGATTTGGGGATGTAAATTCTGAATAATATTTCAACATAATAGATGATTTGATATTATATCATGATAGAAACATGATAGAATGATGATTATTTCATTTTCTGTTGGAATTATAGTCCTGATACAGCATAATTTTTATGAAAAATAATTTTGGCACCACACATGTAAGGATGTAAAATCTAGAACTTATATACTGGAAGAATCAACTAAGAGGAATGACATGAATTCTCAGCCAGTGTAAGTGTGATTCCCTATGATGTAGTCCTGCTGTAACCTTGGGATGTGAACACATGCCATAAGCAATAGTTAAAAAATGTTCCATGTGGCCAATAGTTCTTCTAGATCTTACCCCAGATCCATAACTGAATAAAGCTGAAATATCATTTCAGGTTATACCTACCTTTCTTGCCACCTCTGTAAGAGATAAATGTGGAAAACATATGCAACATCTCTAAGATATCTTACTCCCAGAACGTTCCCAGATACCTAGTGGAACCATACCATGTGTGGGTACACACATAAACTCACAGACAATATTATTGGGAGATTAGTTTTCATTTACCTACTTCTTTCTCTTTTCATCAAATATTAATTACATTTTCATTTATTATATTTATTCCATCTTAGTTAATGAGCACATCACTGCACTGGACCTGAATAAAATATCAATAAGGAAAAATAAAAATCAAAAGATAATAGGTATAAACTTTATAAACATTGAAAACTTCAAAATAAGAAAGTCTATGTATTGTAAGTAAAAAAGAAGCCTTATTGAAGCATTGGTTTCTTAAATGAGATATTAAAGGAACTAGAAACAAAATTTGGAAGAGAAGAATTTCCAGACAGAGAAGAGTGTGTTTTATATTTCCAAACAGAGAGGAGTGTGCATGTAGGAATAATCAAAATTTTGATATTGTGATAAGTTGGTTATCAGGGGCAGATGATATAAATGGTAAATGGAGATCAAGTTAGAGGTACATATTATATGTTATAATAAGAGAAGCATCCTCTTTTTTTTTTCCTTCAGTATCTTTATTTTTTGCCTTTTTGCCTTATCCCTAGGGCCGCACCCGCAGCATATGGAGGTTCCCAGGCTAGGGGTCTAACAGGAGCCTTCATCACAGCCACAGCAACGCGGGATCCGAGCCGCATCTGCAACCTACACCACAGCTCATGGCAACGCCGGATCCTTAACCCACTGAGCAAGGCCAGGGATCAAACCTGCAACCTCATTGTTCCTAGTCGGATTTGTTAACCACTGATCAACAACGGGAACTCCTTTTTTTGTTGTTGTTCAGTATCTTTTAAATGAACAAGTATTGGTGCTTTCGATAATGGTGGTGGTAATAATGAAATAATATGTTAATGAAATTTCCAATTTATGTTTGGGATTGATGAACAATATATATTGCTTGAAATTAAATCATTAATAGTTTGACAGGTTAGTAAAATTGAGTGAATGCTGCAATGTTGCAAGTTCTAGTAGTAATCTACTCCACACTATCATCTCTTCACATTTACAACCACTTTTTTTGGAGTTCCCGTAATGGCGCAGCAGAAACGAACCCAACTAGGAACCATGAGGTTGCAGGTTCGATCCTTGGCCTTGCTCAGTGGGTTAATGATCTGGTGTTGTTGTGAGCTGTGGTGTAGGTCGCAGAAGCGGCTCAGATCTGGCATTGCTATGGCGTTGCTGTGGCTGTTGCATAGGCTGTCAGCTGTTGCTCTGATTCGACCCCTAGCCTGGGAACCTCCATATGCCGCAGGTGCGGCCCTAAAATGCAAAAAAAAAAAAAACCTTATTCACAGCTGCTAATATATGCCTTGATATTTCTAATACTATTTAAATGGTATTTTAATAATATCCTGTCTTTTTATTTGTAAATGCTAATTCTGAGTAAATTACCACCACATGACAAAGTAAAATATACAATTTCTTATGAATAGGACATCAGAAAAATACCATATATACAGCTAAAAATAGGAAACAATAATCTATGGAGACCTTTCCAGGTAGATTAATGAATTACTAATAAAGTATTCTAGATTCTTAAGTTCTGAAAAATATTCAAAATCACATAAATATAAACATGACTAAAATCACTTACTGTATTTATTTTAAAAACTAAAAGCACAGGTCTATATTATCAAGTCTGGTTCTCTGGTATGAATTCTTGTATCAGTAGAACTCATTTCTTTATTGATTTTCAGCCAACGGGTCATGTACTTCTGATTTTTCTGCCACCAACCAGCAATGTATGGTCGCAGCTAGTAAGATTTAGGCCTTTGACTATTTTCCTGGCACTGATGCTCAGGTAACCACAATAAGTTATCTATTCTGTGTTCCTTTTATTTATTCAGTGAACATTTAATGGCATCACTTTGGCTGACAGACACTATTCTAAGAATAAGGGTTTCACAATGGACAGGTCCTTACATTTCAGTATAGAGAGACCGAAAATGAGCAAATGAATGATTAGATGAGTTAACCACTTTGTGATGGCTACTGTTAAGACAGTTAACTCGGTCTTTGATAAGACTCTGTGGTATTGGATGGTCTGTCGAGATGCTATAGTAAATAAGATTGTGCCTTTCTGGGTGGTAAAGATTTAGTTTAAAACCTGAGTATTGCATGAATCCCTGTGTTCATTGCAGCACTATTTACAGTAGCCAAGTCATGGAAACAACTTGACAGATGACAGATGAATGGATTAAGAAGATATGGTACAGATATACAATAGAATACTATTCAGCCATAAAAAAAAAATAACGCATTTGCAGTAACATGAATGAAACTAGAGATTCTCATACTAAGTAAGCCGGAAAGAGAAAGACAAATACTATATGATGTCACTTATATGTAAATCTAATATATGGCACAGATGAACCTACCTACAGAAAAGAAATAAACTCATAGACGTGGAGAACAGACTTGTGGTTGCTGAGGCGGGAGGAGAAGGGAGAGGGATGGACTGGGAGTTTGGGGTTAGTAGGTGCAAACTATTGCATTTGGAGTGGATAAGCAATGAGGTTCTGCTGTATATCACAGGGAACTATATCCAGTCACTCATGATGGAACATGATGAAAGATATATATATCTATATATATATGTGGATCCCTTTGCTGTACAGCAAAAATTGACAGAATATTGTTACTCAACTATAACATAAATTAAAAAAAAATAAAAACCTGGGTATTGGAAAGGGAACAGGAAAGTGAAGAGCAGAAGAGCAGTAGCATTCAGGAAGAAGAGACAGCAGATAAAAAGGCCCAAAATAGGAATGAACTTTGTGGATATATTTAAAACAAAAGGCTTTGAGGCTGGTCCATGAGAAACTCTTTAGAGTAATCTAAGTATTATATGTAGGGAGAGCGATTCCCTGCTGGAGCATATTGTTCCATGAAATTATAGTGAACTTGCTGGGTCGATGATGGACAAGCAATCATTAAACCGGTTATTTATCTTTCTCCTCTGAAATATTTTACTCGCATTCTCTCTCCTTCTGTTCCCTTTAGTTGCTATCATCTCCATCCTCTAGTGGAAGATCAAGGAGATGTACGAGGTACAGTACAACATCAAGGAGACTTCTTGGTAAACCCACCAGTTACACAGTGCCCTCTGTGAGAAACAGTGAAGTACTTAATGGAACAGGTTAGTCAAATTATATCTGGTTCCAAAATTCACCTGAGAGAGGTGCCACTTGTTTATTTTTTCTTTGTTCATTCTTATGATGTATTAGAGGAAGTATAAAGGCTTTTTTCTGGTCACCTGATATCTCATGGTCATATAACTGATTTTAGGCTTCCAGCAAAAGCTTGACAGGGACAGAAAGATGAAATGCATTTAAAATTGCTACATGTAAAAAAATAAAACTTCCTAGAGTCTTCGTTAAGAGGTTAGATTGGGAAAGAGTGTTGAGTTATTTGCATAATGAAATATTAAGAGTTTATTTTTAGATTCAAATAGATTATGCTATTTTGACCCTAATTAACAGGATTAATCAGGAATGGAATTCATTTCTTGTGCATATCACACTTTACTGACAGTAAGTGGCTAGTGGACATGAGTTACTGCCAATCATATTTTTTTGGCCTTCAGCAGATCTTTAACGTTTCTTTCCTGTGATGACTACCATAGATTGGAATCGTGCTGCTAAACATGGGTAAATCTGCGACTGCAGTGGGATTAGAAGGTCAGGAGTGACCAGGTGATTGGCCCCTCTGTAAGGTTTATTTCTTAAATTTTTTTGATCAGTTTATTAAGTGATGATTACATGCATCACTCAAGCCACACATTAGAGAGAATGATTTATAAGCTAAAGACCAGTAATTCAGTAGTGATGAGAAAAATGTAATTCTGGGATGAAAGTATTTGTCTCCTCTATTTAGGAGTATTTTTGACAGTGTCAGCGTCTCCTGTTTGAGGAATAAGGACTCAAAGCAGAGAGTTTTAAAATTGTTTAAATTAACTATTTCTTTCGAATGTGACATCACTCAGAGAATTATTTATTTTCTTCCATAATATCCATCTTTGTAGTTACAAGGACTACATGAATCAGTGCCCATCATACTCGGGCTGTCCCGGACTAAACTGTTATTAAGGATTAAAGTCCATAAACTACTTAAATTTTCATACACTTATATTTTATCATGTAATTAAGCATGTTTACTAATAATAAACCTTACGTATTGAAAAATATAAATATTTATAGCATCTGTCTCTGAATCTAAGTTACTGATTGAAAAATTAGTGGAGAAATATTGATAATATCAATGTCATAATTTAAAAATTTCTTAAACATATTTATAAGGGTGTATAAAGATACAAACACGTCTAACATATAGAATTATGAATCTAGGAAACAATATATTATATAAATATTATTTTCAAATATACTTGCAATATTCATATATTTAACATGTAGAATTCAGTAAAATGACTCAATAAGCTAAAAATATTTAATAGCACATCTTTTCTAACAAAAGACAACAAAAAGAAATGAACAAAATAGACATAGTTTATTTTCTATTTGAAATGAAAGAATATATTTCTATATACATTTTCAGTTAAAGAGGAAAAAATAGAAATAGTAAGTTAGTTGAGATTGAATTGAAGTATATTAAATAACAAAATGTATTTAATGGTCCAATACAGTTCCTGGAGAACAATACATATTCTTAAATTCAAGAAACTTGAAATTAGTAACCAAAATTTAAAAACAAACTCAAAAAGACTAGAAGATAATAAAAACATAAAGATAGGTGATAAAAATTAGAGCTGGTTAATAAAACCAAATGGTCGATAATGTTATATAAATTGTCATAGACATACACAATTTTGTGTAATATATATTTTAGAAGGTTAGCATTCTCTGATACCAAAACACATTGTCTGATAAGCACGAGAGAAATGTAGACTGATTTCCTTTCTGAATATAAAAACAAAAATCATACTTGATTTAATATCTCTCCCTATATATCATATCTTCATTCTCCTTGGGCCACTGGGTTAGCCAGAACATGTTCCTCTCACAGCAGAAGCAGATCAAGTACATGAGGACAAGTGAAAACAATACATCTTAACATTTAGGCTCCAGAAAGGTATATAGTGATTTCTACCCACCTGCTATAGATCAAAACTAGTCACATAGCTGGCCCAAAGTCAAGAGGTATGGAAGTACATTTCTCCTATAATAAGGCAATGGAAAGAGTGTGGATGTATGGAATACTGAAAGATCATGCCAATTAATTCTGTTAGCCACAGAGCCTCATATTTAGCAAATCATCTACGTTAATAGCTGAAAATAGAAAAGCATGTAATCCACTAAATAAAAGCATTTGGTAACATTTAACATACGTTTATAATAAATTGTTAACATATTAAAAATAGAACAGGAGTGTCTTAACTTCATACACGATGCCTATCAGAAACCTACCACAAATATCCTACTTAAAGTTGAAATATTAGAAACATTCCTGTTAAAATAAAGAAAAAGGCAAGAATATCTGCTACAACAGCTTTTCAACATTTTATTAGAATTTAGCTAATACCATTAAATAGAAAAAGCAAATAACAGTTTGAATGCCAAAAATGGATAGACAAACACATAACCTTGTGTATTTTTAAAGTGACATTTCAAGTCAGTGGGTAAAACACAAGTTATATAATAAATCCTGTAGAACAATGCTTCACCCCAGGTCAAGTCCTTCCTGGAGTGGCCGAGATTCAGTGACTGATTGATGCTGACATCAGACAGCTCTGACAGGAAATTTCAGCTCCTGATGTCCCCAGTGGAGTTGAATGAGACTTTAGGACCTGCATTGTGGCTCCGCTTCTCCCTATGGACAATTCTCCTTCCCCTTTCCACTGTAGAAGTATTAATCCCTGATGAACATTCTGTACACAAACCTTTGCCTAAGGGTATGTTTTCTGGAAAACACAACTTGCCTCATGCTGTGAACTAGACTTATACCATACCAAGGATATTTCCTTATCTGGAGGGCAAGAGAAATAAGGTACCAAAGGTTTAAATAATTAGGAATGGCTTGATCATTTAACCCCATTTTTCATAAACTAAATGACAAGATTGTGAAACCTGATTGCAAACACCTGGTGCTCAATTTTTTGTTCTTCTACAAGTCCACTCCACTCATAATTCCACCATAAAAATGTCTTCGATGGACAGAGCTTCTAATAGAAAACTATAGTAGGCAATATGTATTTTACTTATATTAGAATGTTAGTTGGAATAATTTGCATTAAATAATAATCTGAATGCTTTTCTTACTGAACTCACCTTAGAAAATAGCGTATTAAAACTTCAAGAATGGAATAACTAGTATGAAATACCATAGATATTGGTATTTTTGTTTCCTTTTTCTTTTAGGAGAGAAAGGATTCTATTTTTTGGTTTGGTCTAGAATTAAAATTTGCCTTCAGTGATCTAACACATACTTTTTTCCACATACTGATTCTTTTTAATAACAAGGGATAAAGGTCAAAAAAGAGTGTGCTTTTTAAATTAGCCTGAGGAAATGTGTAACTGAGTATACTGACTACACTCAGGTTAGAGATTTTAACAGATATTTTTCATGTCTCATTAACCCTAGGAATGAAACATCAGTATAACCTACTATCTCCTAGAGTAGATCTCATGGTCACTAAAATATTTAATTGTCTGATAGATATTCCATTTATCAGTAACTATATGATTAAGTTATGGTAGGGAATAAGTGAAAACAGCAACAACATTAAAAGCACTTACAGTGGTGGTCTGTGAAACCCTTACAGTGGTGGTCTGTAAAAGTTAGTAAAATTTTGTAAAGTCATAGGGGAAAGGAAATGTCTCTCTTAAATAATGTATAAACGGCTCCATTCCAGTTGTCAGCAACCTTTACCAACTCCCCTTGAAAAATAAGGATTAAGACCCAATAAAGGTAGAAGAATAAATGAGATTCAATGAAATTTAATGTACAAAAACAAATTTAATTCAGTACTCTGTTGTAAATGAATATAAAACATTTTGTCATTGACTCATTCTGTGACTTTGTTCACTTGGGCTGCTATAACAGAACATCATGGATTGGATGGTTTATAGACCACAGAAATTTAGCTGACAGTTCTGGAGAAGTCCAAAATCAGGGTTTAGCATAGTTGGCTGAGGGTCCTCTTCCAGATCTCAGACTTCTTATTGTATCCTCATAGGGAAGAAGGGACTAGGGAGTTCTCCTGGATCTCCTTTAAAAGAGCTCTGATACCCTTCATGAGGGTTTCACCCCCATAACCTAATCCTCTTCCGAAGCCCACAGCTAGTGTTACCATCACCTTTAGGAGTTAGGATTTCAACATAGGAATTTGGTGGAGGACACAAAAATTTAGTCCTTAGCAGACTAACTTCTAAAAAACAAAAATCTGAAGAGGATGATTTCTAAGGTTTCTCCCAGTGTTCCTGGATGTACACATACTCTTTCACTTTTTTTTTTTTAGAAGGATATTAAAGTGTCAGATAAAGGAACAGATCATTATTCTTAAGATTAAATATGAAAGAGCCAGAACAGGAAAGGTACTGAATTGTTTTACTGAAATAAATGTAATTTTATTTATGTATGTATAAAAATAAACAAGCTATTGAAATAAAGATAAATGATGGTTTTTGTTTGCAGCTTACCAGAAACTGAACTCTATCTAGCTCAATAAAAAAAGAAATGTATTATTCTTATGATAAGGAAAGTCATGGATGACAGTAGCAGTGGAAATAAGCTTTTATTTACTGTTTAAAACCTGTTCTTTTATCATTGTTCCTCTCTACCCATTGGCATCTTTATTGGAGATATGGCCGCAGACAACATATACTAACATCCTGGAAACTATCTTGTCAGAGAAGAAAGAGACTTTTATTACCAGCTCTAGTATGAAAAATTTGTGAGTTGGACTCGATTGTTCTAGCAGGGGTCTTTGTGGCCAGGGGTCTTTTATTAGAGGCAGGGAAGTAATGGCAATAATGACCGTTTAGGGAGTTATTGAGGAAGTTCTGTTAGATGTTTATGGTGGCTGACTGAAATATTTTAGGAACCAGGAAAGTAAATGTGTAGAATGTTTTATGTACATTATTATTTAAACTAGGGCCATTACTGAGAATGAAAAGATTGGTATTTGATAATTAAATGTCATGACAAGTGTAAAACAGGACTGTACTCGGCCAGTGGGTAAATATTTTCCTTTCGTTCGACTAAAAGAGGCTGATAATTATTGTGGAAAATTAGAAAAAACATTTTCCATCTAAAGGGGCATTCACTCCAAAGCAGCAATATGGGGTCCTCTTGTTAGACCTAATTTGTTAAGAAAAGCTGGACGTGTGTATTTTTATGTAAATTTCAGACTTTTCTATTATTGGTAACTGATTTGATTTTTCATCAGTACTGCTGGTTTTTTTTTTTTTTTTTTGTCTTTTTAGGGCTGCATCATGGCATATGGAGGTTCCCAGGTGAGGGTTCAAATTGGAGGTGTAGCCGCTGGCCTGAGCAACAGCTACAGCAACGCCAGATCTGAGCCACGTCTGCAAGCTATACCACAGCTCATGGCAACACCAGATCCTTAACCCACTGAGCAAGGCCAGGGATCAGACCTACGTCCTCGTGGATACTAGACAGATTCATTTCCGCTGAGCCACGACAGGAACTCCCATATTGCTGTGTTGACAAGCCTTATTCAGCCTGTGAGCAAGCAGTTTGCTGCCCCTAGTCTAATATATCAGACAAAATTATTTGAACTCTTTCATTGTCTTATTCACAAAAATATTTAATACCTCAAGTACCTCCTCTCTATCTCTGTCCTACATATCTTTTGACTTAAATCACAATGTGCACATTAATTCAGTTAGAGATTTATTTTGTGCTGTATTATGTCTAAGATATAGGATGCTGACATATCTATCATGAAGCAGTCTGTCTTCTCTGAATGGTGGGGCTGTATAAATATACTCAAATACACGGAACTAAATATGTGTGTGCGTGGTGCGGGATAAGGAGTTGGTAAATTCTAAAGGGAAAGGAGGTAGCCCTTGATTACGAAAAAGTGCGCCTAAGTTTCCTGACCTGGTGCTCTGATCTCATCCAGCTGTGAAAATTTCATAACTGAAAATGTGTGGGTGTGTTTAATAAAACAGAATGGAATCTCAACATATCCACTGCCTTCTAAAAAATTATTTTGATTTTGGAGCATTTTTAAATAGCAAAGTCTTGGAATAAAGTTCTTGTTCCTCCATGATATGGCTCTTAGAGTAAGGCATTTCACACTTCGGTTGTCTCACAATTCATCATTCCCAAGTAATATGTCTAACTGAAGTGCTATAAAATATTTTTGAAAAGGAAAGCTAAAGGTCTATGGATGGCTGATAGAGGGTATTGGAAGCCAGGTAAATGACATACATGGATCATTTCATGTGTAGTAAAGATAATTGCCAAGGGCCCCTATGTGGAAGACTGAGAATAGGGGTGAAGTAATAAGACTGCAAATGTAACTGCTAGATGACAAATTTGTTCAGCCATCAGGGTTAATATCATTTATATGCTAGATTTTGAGTTATGTCTTTCCATATGTTTTGGTGTCCTCTATATATTTTTCAAAGAAATGATACTTGCCAATTAAAAGGCTGTTGAGAGTCATTTACATTTATTCATAGCTCACCTCCTGGGTGAGGCCTAACCCAGAACTGTAAGTATAATGTGAAAACGTTAAGACCACTGCAACTGCTATTCTTATACATGTAATAGACTGTTATAGGTAATTATGTTTTACCTTCATGACTTAGTATTTTGAGATTATTTACTTTTTTATGGGTATATATATTTTAGTAACAAATAGATATCTGAGTTTATTATATTTTATCTTTATATTTTAACTTTTGCTATATTCATGTTAAGTATACGTATTTAATATTTAGTTTCTATTCATTTTTTCACATTTTACCTGTTTTTGTCAGCTTTTTTAAACCTAATATTTGAATATATAATTTTATTCCTTTACAAAAAATGGTACTCAGTAATATAGTAGAGTTTTATAAATTTTATCTTGCTCATGAAATAATTTGGGTAGAAGTAAAGGTAAACACAGTTGAGGCTTTGTGTCACACAGTTTTGCCCTAATTTTTTCTTTTTTTTTTGTCTTTTTAGGGCTGTACCTGCAGCATATGGAGCTCCTCAGGCTAAGGGTCCAACTGGAGGTGTAGCTTCTAGTCTACACCACAGCCACAGCAACACCAGATCCGAGCCGCATCTGAGACCTACATCACAGCTCACAGTAACGCCGGATCCTTAACCCACTGTGCGGGGAGCCACTCATGACTCATGAGGGCTGTCAGCACAATACAGGGACGAAAGTCTCTAAGTGCAGACACCAGGCTCTGAGGTTGATCAGTTAAAGACAATCTCTGTCCCGCCACTCCTTCAAAATGTTTATGGCAGAGAGCCCTGGGCTGCAGATAAGAAACCTGGGAGGTAAGACCCCGGTCGAAACTATTTCCAGACCTCCAGCCACAAATGCCTTTAGAAACAATCACTGTTGGTTAATGTTGTACCAGGTATTTAGGACTTAGAAAATAGCCTTTAGCCAAACAATGTATATGATTGATCATGTCACGATGACTTGCAGATTCTGGTGAAAATGCTTAAAAACCAAGCTGGGAATAAACTCGCTGTCCACTCTGAGCCTAGTGTCTAGCGGACTTAGAGTGCGACCCTCTCAACCCCACCTTTTGTGTCGTCTTTCTTTTCTTAGTCCTGTAGCACAGGTTTTGGGACCTGCTCATTGTCGGCTGGCTCCAACACCACTGAGCAAGGGCAGGGATCGAACCTGCAAATTCATGGTTCCTAGTCGGATTTGTTTCTGCTGCTCCATGACGGGAACTCCTGCCCTAATTTTTAAAAAAGGAAGGTGATGACTGATGTGTTCAGTGATGCTCAACACCTGACCTTTGGGTTCTTGGCCTCAGCAAAAATCTTTATGTCTCAGTTGGATGCAGAAACAGCAGGACACCTTGTCCTGAAAGAGTGGTGAAAACTTGGCCAATGGGCATTTCATAGGCAGTATATAATGAAGAGATGAACCAACACTGGATGGACATCTTTGACTTTTGTTGAGATGCAGACTCAAGGACTTTTTCACAATTGTGGACATGATTAGTTAAGGAATCCCAATAGACAGAGGTGGAATAGAATCTTAGGTTTAGAATTAATTGGCTTAAAAGATATAAAGTAGTGTGACATTTTTTGCCCTATTATGATTATGGCATATACATGATGCTTATAATTTCGTGAACAAACTTAACCTATTAAAAGTAAGGAGAATTTTTTCTTTCATACTTCCAAGTAGAAACATAGTTTTTTGAAATGCTCTGAGTTAAAAAATACATAAGAGAACTCCTGGATCAAGGCAGCCAAGATAAAAGTTTATTTTTTCAACAGTATTTTTCCATGGAAGCTTCATATTTGTACTTACTGTTTTTTCATTGCTAGCCAAAGTCATCTCTTTTCCACCAGAAGCAGGTGTCTGCAAAAAGTTCTAGAATAAAGATAATAGCCTTGGAGTCATCATTACCAATCTCAAATTCTTAAATCACCCAATATAAAGTGTATTCCTTACTTAAGCTCAGTTGTATGCCTCGTTGTGGTATCATCCTTTACTTCAGTCTTTTGCATTTCATTTTAAAATGTCAATAAGCTGAAGTAAGCTTTATTTTTAGATAGATGAATACATACATGAATCCATTATCACGAATTTGAAAAGTCAGCCTGGTTTATAAGCAATTTAAAAGAAATTAGAGAATGGCTGGCTGGGGAATTTAGGAGCTAGTGGGGAGGGAGAAAATAGAAAATAAGGAATAAACAATGTGCTGATGGAGAAAGGACATTGCAAGTGCTTACTGTCTTTCAAGACCATTATCTGAAGCAGTTTAAGGATGTATATTCTTAACACATCCATTTATGTTTTATTACAGATGTCTTTGTCAGTACATAAAGCAAGACAAATAAAACGCATAAAGTACAGAAGGCAGAATATCACTTTAATTTGGAGGCGAGAAATCTTTTGTATAAATAAGTTATTGTTATACTTCCTTTGTATTAATAATTTTTATTTTTTAATATTTCATAGTAATAATTAGCATGAATTACTATAAATTTATTATATACTCTCCCTGCCAAATTTGCATGATTTTTTATTCCAAGTATTATTAGTATATTTACTTAGAATTAGAGAGTGTTCATTCTCTAAAATACATATTTTTATTTTTAACTGTAAACTTATTACAACAGTAATATAACAGGATGGTATTATTTTCATTATTACAATGCATGTATGTACATATGCATATGTATACATGTGTGTATATATCTTACAAGTGTTTATATCTAATATAAAATCTTATAAGTATTGTTAAAACTTTCTTTGAAAGAAATACAGAGTGTGACATCAAGTAAACTATATTACAAAGGAAAGAAGTTACAGTGTTAGAAGACTTGTTCTAGTTTATGCTCTACCTAATGCACATCTGCTAAATCTATCACATAAACTTTCTGAGCCCTGATAGCCTTACCTATAATTTGAGGTTAATAACATCTATCTCACTGGGCTGTTGGAGGATTATGTATTTTGGGAGTCATAAATTAGAAGGATTACATTGGAAAGAACCTTATAAACATTTAGAGGCCTGTAAGGATGTTAGGAATTATTAAATCAGGTTACATTGGATGTAAATAAACATGTGAAACAGTATTTGTATGTGGTCTTAGAGCAAGGCATATTGTTTTATCATTATATTTCATACTAGACTGAAGAAATGACCGTTATAATTTATTGACTGGAAATAGTGAAAATAAGCATTATCAATACATTTTACTTTCTAGGCACTGCTCTAAATAGCTGTTCTCATATACTACTTCCAACTTAGGATCCTTATTTTATCCAGAGTTGTATATGGGTAGCTGTTTTATTAACTGCAGGAATATGCACTGTGCTATGTAAGTCTATTTTTTGTGTATGAATTGCATTGATTCAGGTTTTGTGCAAAGAAAGATCATTTATTGGATTATATCTACTAGATTATTTTAAACATTTAGAATGATATACTACTTTTTCTTCTGATTTATTGAAGAAAACTATTCCTATATTTCCTTTTTCCTGTATTTAAGGAAAATTTAAAGAAGTTGTTAGTTCATCTCATTATTTTCTTTAACACATCAAAGTATATTTGATTTTGTAGAGATAAACCAAATAGTTACTTGCATGAATTTATAGGAGAATATTATTTATCCCTTTCAAAATAAACTTGATTTTAATTTTCCACGACTAAAAAAGCATCAGAAAATCTAAAACCAGCAGCATTAAAGAAATAAATTAGAAAACCTCCACATTGAAGTTATGATGGAATAACATAGACTAGATTTACCCTCCTACCTTAAACAACTAAAAAACTAGGCAGAATATATGAGATGGAGATAAGGGTGGCACTTCTCCAACATTGCACAGCGGGTAGCACAGGACAGAGATCCCAGACATCCTGAAACTGAGAGAATCCATTACCAGGGAGCCAGTACTACCAGATCTGTTAAAGAAATCTTTCAAGAAGACAGATGGGGTGAGCTCTATGATTGTACCAACTGACTGGCTGTAGAGAATGTCCAGTTCTTAACACAAAGATGGGGAGCCCAGATAGAAGCAGTTCTTGTGTTTGAGGAGACAGAAATTAGAATTTGGGGAGCCCAAGGAAGCAAGAATTTATGGGGAAAAGTACTAGAGAAGAGAGGGAGTTTGGGGGAGAGAGGTGCGCAGGTGCGTGCACGCACACAGACACACACACACATTGAGAGGGGAGAGAATATACCAGGATTTAGTGAAGAATCAGGGACGTGGTAACTATCATACACTGTTGTTGCTGGGAGCATAAATTAAAAGAATCACTTTAGAAAGCAATTTGGCAGTGTCATTTCACTTATGCACAGTCTACCTCAACAATTAAATCTCAGGTTACCATTCCAGAGTAAATGGTAAATTTCACAAGGAAAGATGTGTAAGTAGGCTTTCTCAAGAGAGAAAGTGGCACATTAGAAATCTGCAGAGGATACCCCTTGTCTTTGGCTGGGCATTGAGCATTGACAGACACGCATGAGAGGAAACTGCTGAAAAACAGAGTTACCAGAAGGCAAAGATAATTCACTCTAGTGGGCCTAAAAGTCATTGAGCCCAATAAAAATTCAAAATACTCACTAAAAAATTTGAATCTACCAAAATAATGAACAGCACTGAAAACTGGAAATATGTAGTAAATATAAAATGTTTTATTTCTATTTATTTTAATGTCTTTAAAAGTTAATTGTATAAAATTAAAATAGTTATAATACATTGTAGAGTTTATAACACATGTAGAAAATGTATAGCAAAAATAACACAAAGTCAGGAAAGGGAAGTGGACATATACTGTTATAAGATTCTTATGTCTGAAGTGGTGCAGTATTAATTAATGTTAAACTGTGGTGGGTTAAAATGTATGTTTAAATTCCAAACCAACCACAGAACATACCAAAAACAAACAAGGAAACAAACACTGACGTGTCTAAGCAATAGAATATGGCAAAGGTGATGGGATGCCAGTCTCATTATTATATTATGTAATAACACTTTATTCTGGTATATAGGAAAGAAATTAATGTTTATGTATTAAAATGTCCTTAAACTTTTTTTTATAATTTCCTATTAGTTATGTTAGTTTTTGTCAATTCTGTTAGATTTTTCTACATAGAGGATCACGTCAACTGTGAACAAAGTCAATTTTATTTATTCTTTCGCAATCTCTATACTTTCTCTTTTTAAAAACCTCGTTGTATTAGCAGAACTTCCAGCACAGTGTTGAAAAGGAATGGAGAGGGGAACATAATTGCCTTGTACCTATCATAGTGGAAAGGCTTTGAGTTTCTGATCATTAAGTATGATATTAGCCTCAGATCTTTTTTATTGATATTCTTTATAAGTTGAGGAAATTCCCCTCTATTCCTGCTTTACTGAGTGCTTTTATCATCTTAGTATTGGGTTTTGTCAAATGCATTTTTCTGTATCTAGGATATGATCATGTGCTTTTTCTTTTTTAACCTTTTGTTATGAAGAATACATTAATTTTCATATCTTGAATCAGCCTTGACTACCTGGAATAATTGCATCTATTCATGGCGTATTAATCTTTTTTATGCATTGTTTGAATCTATTTGCTAATTTTTGTTGAGGATTTTTGTGTTTATGTTCATGAAAGATAACTGCTGTGTATTTTTTTTTTTCTAGTCATGTCTTTGTCTGGTTTTGATATTAAGGTAGAGCTGGCCTTATAGGATGAATTATGAAGTACTCCCTCTGTGTTCTTCCTCTGAAAGAAATTATGGAGAGTTGTTATAATTTCTTCCTTAATATTTGGTGAAATTCACCAGTGAACCTATCTGGGCCTGGTTCTTTCTTTTTAGAACTGTGAATGATTATTGATTTAACTTCTTTAATAAATATGGACCTATACAGACATTTATTACTTCTTAATCTGAGTTTTGTCAGATACTGTTTTTCAAAGAATTGGTCCATTTCCCCTAGGTTTTCTAATCTGTAGGCACAATATTCCTTTATTATCATTTTAGTGTGATTTTTAGTGATCTCCTCTGTTTCATTTGTTTCTGATGGAAGTAAATTCTATTCTCTCTTAAAAACTTAAGTTAGCCTGGCTAGAATCTTAATCATTTTATTGATTTTTTTTTTTTTGAAGAACTGAGTTTTGGTTTCATTTACTTTTTCTATTGATTTCCTGTTTTCGGTTTCACTGATTTCTGCTCTAGCTCTTTTTACTTCTTTTCTTCTGCTTACTTTGGATTTAATTTACTCTTATTTTTTGTTGTTTCCTATGGTGGAATCTTAGATTATTATTTTAAATATTTCTTCTTGTCTAATATATGCCTTACAATAAAATGCTATGTATTTTTTAAATTTGCGTAAGAGTATAGTTGACTTACAGTGTGTTAGTTTCAGGGGTATAATAAAGTGAATCAGTTATATATACATATATCCATTCTTTTTCAGATTATTTTCCCACGTAGGCTATTAGAGTGTTGAGTAGATTTCCCTATGCTGTACATTAGGTCCTTGTTACTTATCTATTTTCTGTACAGTAGTGTATATATGTTAATCCCAAGCCCTTAATTTCTCCTTCCCCCCAATGTTTCTCCTTTGGTTACCATAAGTTTGGTCTCAAAGTCTTTGAGTCTATATCTGTTATGTGAATAAGTTCTGTTGTATCCTTTTGTATTAGATTCCACATATTAGTGATCTTATGATCACTAATATTTGTCTTTCTCTGTATGACTTACTTCACTTAGTATGATAATCTCTAGATCCATCCATGTGGGTGCAAATGGCATTATTTTGTTCTTTTTTTTTTGTTTTTTGGCCGAGTAATAATTCATTGTCTATATTTACCACATCTTTATATCCATTCCTCTGTTGACATTTAGATTGCTTCTGTGTCTTGGCTATTGTAAATAGTGTTGCTGTGAACATTGGGTTACATGTATCTTTTTGAATTATGGTTTTCTCTGGATATTGACTGGTGTGAGGTGACACCTCATTGTAGTTTTGATTTGCATTTCTCTAATAATGATGTTGAGCATTTTTATATGTGCTTATTGGCCATCTGTCTCTCTTCTTTGGAGAAGTGGCAACTTAGATATTTTGACATTTTTTTTTATCGGGTTTTGTTTGATGTAAAGCTGTATGAAATTTTTGTGTATTTTGGAAATCAATCCCTTGTCATCCTCTTTTTGAAAAGATTTTCTCCCCTTCTGTGGGTTGTCTTTTCATTTTTTTAAAATGTTTTCCTTTGCAAAAGATTTTAAGTTTAATTGGGTCTCATTTACTTATTGGTGTTTTTATTTTATATAAGTTGCCTTTTATATTGAGGTGATCCTATGTTAGGTGTATATATATTTACAATTGTTATATCTCCCTCTTGGATTGATCTTTTGATATTATGTAATATCCTTCTTTGTCTCATAAAATATTCTTCATTTTAAGGTCTATTTTGTCTGACATGAGTATTGTTACTCCAGCTTTCGATTCCCGTTTGCATGGAATATTTTCTTCCATCCTCTCACTTTCAATTTGAATGTGTCCCTAGAAATGAAGTAGGTCTCTTGAAGACAGTATATACATGGGTCTTGTTTTGTATCCATTGAGCCTGTCTATGTCTTTTGGTTGGGACATTTAGTCCATTTACATTTAAGGTAATTATTGATATCTATGTTCCTATTGTCATTGCATTAACTGGATTTGTTTTTGTTGCTCTTTTTTCTTCCCTTCTCTTTTTCTTTTCTCTTGTGGTTTGATGAGTACTGGTTGTGTTGTATTTGAGTTGCTTTTGCTTTGTGTGTGTATCTATTGTAGATTTTTAGTTTGCCATTACCCGGAAGTTTTGTTTTGACATAGGAAACAAAACAAACGAATCTTGTGTATGTATGTGTGTATATAACAATTGTAAATATATACACACCTAACATAGGATCACCTCAAATAAAAAGCAACTTATATAAAATAAAAACACCAATAACATACATGTATATACACACAAGATTGTTTTAAGTTGGTCTCTTATTTGTAAGTGCATTTCCAGGGTCCTGCATTTGTACCCTCCTCTTCTAACAATTTAGGATTTTGGTAGCATTTTTGTGTATGGATAATTTCCTACCTTTACTGTATGTATGCCTTTATTGGTGAGCCTTGTCATTTGTAATATTTTTGTTTCTAGTTGTGGCCTTTTCTACCTAGAGAATTTCATTTAGTATTTGTTGTTCTTAACTTGATTATTTAAATATATGAACTTTGTATTATGCACAGAAATGTCCTGTTTTTCTAAAAAGCTTGTGGTTTTAAACTACTTTTTGTTTTGCCTCCTGAGTCTTTTTTTTTTTTTTTGTCTTTTTGCCTTTTCTATGGCCGCACCCACAGCATATGGAGGTTCCCAGGCTAGAGGTCTAATTGGAGCTTTAGCCGCCGGCCTACACCACAGCTACAGCAACGCGGAATCTGAGCTGTGTCTGCGACCTACACCACAGCTCACGGCAACGCTGGATCGTTAACCCACTGAGGAAGGTCAGGGATTGAACCTGCAACCTCATGGTTCCTAGTCAGATTCGTTAACCACTGAGCCACGACGGGACCTCCTTGTTTCGCCTCCTGATTCTAAGGGTGAATTGTTATTCATATGTTTTTTAGTGTAAGATTGTGTGAGTTCATCAAATGAAGTTGCATCTGTGAGATTTCTGTTCAGCTTTGAATGAACTTTTTTCCCTAAGGAATATCATTTGGCAGATATTCTAGTTTGGCAAAGTCTCTGATCACATTTTATGCATGTTTTTCAATTTCTGAGTTTATAAACCACATGGATAATATAGATTCTGACCTCAGGCCATGTGGAGAAATGCTTTTCCCTTCTACCACCAAGGAACACATAGCAGAGAAGCTCTCTTTTTTACACACCAGGGGATCCATGTTTCTATAGAACCCTGTTGCTATAGCTCTTAAAGGTTCTTTCTTTCATACAGCAGTCTCAATTCCAGTAATCACTCTAAATGAAATCAAGAATATTTATCCAATGCCTGAATAGGCATGAAATTAAACTCATGGTCTGCTGAGAATATATGTGTTTGCACTGGTATGTGCAAACACATACAAGCACACATACAAACAGACACACCCATCTGTGCTTACAATTCTTTGATTCTAGAATCTAGGTTTATCCCTTTATATCTTGTGAGTGTAGTTTGTTGTATTTTATCCAGTATTGTAGGAGTGTCAACAGATTGTTTTCCAGATGATTTAGTCTACCTAATTTCTTTATATTTAGAAATATAAAGCAGTGTAAGCTTAAATAACTCCTATATCACTTCATCAGCAGTTTCTGCTTAGTCTTATGAAGGTTAAATGTAAAAAAGTTACCATTGCATTTATAATTGTTCATTCAGATTTTTCTTATTCTTGTTAAATTTCTTTCTTCACCTTGTTACCATAAACATTAAAGACTCTCCCTTTTGGGTATTTCATGTGGGTTTTTTTTTTTTTTCTCCTATTAAGAAGAGAGAAGTCTGACTGTCATTTGATATTATTGTTTATTGATGCTTCTCTCAAGCCCATATAGTGAAGTTTATGGTTTGAGCTACTGAAGTATTTGTTATTCCAAATTATGAAATAATACCTCTTCATTTGTTAAGTAAAATACATGTAAGAGTAGGCAATTTTGGATTGTTAAATTAAAGGGCACAATAAAATTATACTAGAACCACTTGGATGGCTCCATGGGTAATGTAATGCTTCTTTCAGAGTTACCTGAGATGTTAATGTCATGTTCCTTTCAGTATCTTTCCTTTGCAAACTCAATCTGAATTTTTTTTCTCCCTTTGTTCAGAGATTCCAAATAAGATTCCAAATATTTTGCTTACATTTAATGAGTTTTGTTTCATATGTAATGATTCATATGTTGTAATATGTGCTCTTCAGTTGACACCCTGGACTCCATCTCTATACTTTTCATAAATATACTCCCTTATATTTAAGAATTTCTAGAAATAAAACAAATGCTATTTTTGTAGCATATCTCCTTTATTCATAAACGGATTACTGTGCTGTAATTGATTTTGTGAATCATTTCTTCAAGCAATTATACTGTAAAACTAGATTTTCAAAATGTCCTTAGGCATCATGGTGCAGCAAAGCACATTAATAAGTGGCATCTCAGATTAACCGATGAGACTTAGAGAAAATTAAACAACTAGTAGGTTTTTCTTGGTGTCATTTCAAGGAGGAAACATTCGGAGAGATCAATAGCAGAGATGGAATTTTGATTTTTAACAGATATGTTCATGCATATCATGCCTTGTCACTTTTATTTAGAATAGCATTTTATATATAAACATATATTTGTATACTTGCACACATGTATATTTATATATACACATGATGCATATATACATGTATATATGCACATTTACAGGCACACCGCTTATTGTTTATGCAGTGTAGTGTATAGTTACTCAAACACTGGGTAATTTTTAGTAGTATTTTTTTAGAGATGAAAGAAAAGGAAAAACTTCCCCAGAGAGTCTATTAGTTTCTTTCCAAGAGAATTTATATCTGCCAAGATGCTTCCTTTGCTAGTTTTCATGTCTCTTATCGTATTAATGGTTTAAGTTTTATTCTTCAGTGCACACATCCATATCTTAATACCTAGTACTCTTTTTAACTCTATAATTTTTAGAAAAAATATTAATAAATCAGTTTTCCAAGAAATACTCTGTGTGAAAGAATATTTTGGGTTAATGGGTCTGTTCATAGTTTTCTTCAGCTGGTCTTAATACCAGTCAACATTCCAAGTTCAACTATAATTATAACCCCACTGAACTCAGATTTGGCAGCTTGCTACTTAAAAGCCAATATTTGAGAGGCAAGTGTTGGTAGAGAAGAAAGTTGCTTTAATCAGAAAAGTTGGCAGTCTGAGGAGAAGGTGGACTCATGTCTCAAGACCAACACTAGAAATTCTGCCAGGTCATGAAAGTTTTTAAAGAGAAAAAGGGATGTAATGTCAGTTAATCATCGAGATAGAGGGTCAAAACTTGTAGCCATCCCCCACTGTGTACAGGCTTGTCAACTCCTTGTGCTTTCTTTTTTTTTTTCCTGTCTTTTTGCCTTTATGTAGAGCTGCACCTGCGACATATGGAGGTTCCCAGGCTAGGAGTCTAACAGGAGCTATAGCTGCCAGCCTTCACCACAGCCACAGCAACGTGAGATCTGAGCCATGTCTGCAACCTTCACCACAGCTCACGGCAACGCTGGATCCTTAACCCACTGAGCAAGGCCAGGGATCGAACCTGCAACCTCATGGTTCTTAGTTGGGTTCGTTAACCACTGAGCCACAAAGGGTACTCCCCTTGTGCTTTCTTTAGATGCTATCTTGTTTACAAAGTTTGTTATGGACATTACTGAAGGGGAAGCTAGGGAAGAGATCTGGTCATTTGGTAATTATTGTTCATTTCTACCATTATGATCTAGGAAAAGGATCAACAGGATAGGCAAAGTATTGTATGATCAAAAGATTTGAAAGGTGGCTTGGGTCAGAGATGAATAGAGCATGGGGGTGCCTGGTTTAAAGGTAGTTACAATATAGCATTGCTAAAGTGACAAGATAAAGAGGGGCCTTCTGCTGAGAGCTCAAGAGCTCTTTCCTGTCAGAAGCTGTTTACAAATCTCCATCATTCGATTTCTCTGGGATTAGAGACAAGAGTCTGTCTTCTGTAACTTCTTCATGGTGACACAGAGTGCCATATTCTTAGAGAGGAAGATGTTGATTTCGGTCTGTAGCATGTCTTTGCTGACAGTTTTAGTTGCCTGTTTACATATACAGGCAGGACAAACCACAATTATTTCGATGCCCACTAAGGTATAAATTATAAGCAGTAGTGTTAATCTCATTCTCTTAAGGCTATTTCTTGCAATTGTGCTAGCCATAGATATAGTGCTGCTCAACATGGAGCAGCCTATGTCATGGCTACAGTTTGGTCATCATCAAGTTAGCTTTTTCCCTCTGGTGGCATTTATAGTGTTTGTGAAACAACCAGGAATGATCATCAGACGCTGAGTCTGTGGCTCTATTATCATAATCATTAACTGCTTGAACCTGCTCTTTTGTGACTCACAAGGCTTGGGAGACCTCACCTTTTCTACAGAGACAGGAAACATAGGGAGGTCTTTGTACTTGGAGGGCCCTGCAGGGTTCAGCTCTTTCTTTAGATTACCATGTAGTCTTTCTTTATTGAGCTATTTATGTTCAATTGATTGATATATCTATTTAATTCCAATCCTTTTTACTTTAACTACCATGAATCCTTGGCTCTGTTTTGTAACCCTTGGCAAGTTGTTCAAAAGTTTAATACCTTTATTTGTAACATGGTAATAGAATCTACTTCATAAGATTGTGTTGAGGGTAATTTTATAAGTATTAGCACTATTTTAATTATAAGCACTTAAAACAGTTCATGGTACACAGTTGTCACTTTGTAACTACTAATTATTATTATTTATTAGAAAAGCTAATATCAAATATTTTATCCTAAATTATTACTAATGTCACAGCATCCTTGCTATTCATTACATTTTATTCTGTGAATTCTACCTCCATGAAGAGTTTTATATCTGTCCTAGACATTTCTACCCCCAGAATCACTAATTTAATCTAGTCTTTAACATTTTGCATAAAATACTATATCTTAGAGTATTTGTGTTTAGCCTTTCCAAATACCAATATCCACATCACCACTGTAATTTATTTCTAAAATATCTATCTGTTCATATTGTAGTTTTTTTAAAAAACTTCAGTGGGATTTTCTAAAAACAAACCAGTACGCTGAGCAAGGAGCACAAAGTTTTTCATTGTCTTATGTTGGGGAAATGACTAAAAATAAAATCTCATTTCAGAAATCTTCTCTACAAATGTAAAAATGAAAGAAAGTACTTTTATTATTGATTAAGGATTAAAGCAGACTTCACTGTGCATCACAGCCCATCCACTAAAGACACTGCAAAGACAGAAAGATATCTCATG
Organism: Catagonus wagneri; assembly: GCA_004024745.2. Lineage (NCBI taxonomy): Eukaryota > Metazoa > Chordata > Mammalia > Artiodactyla > Tayassuidae > Catagonus > Catagonus wagneri. Next base: position 1,745,743 of record PVHT020000142.1, read on the forward strand.
CTTTTATATAGCCAGGCAGATACAGCTCATTACATACCGGTTAGCTGTATCATCCAAAGGAAAAATAATCTTGAACCCCTAAGACAAGAAAGAAGTCATTGCTTGTAGCTAGATCTCTATAAACACAGAAACAGAGAGACAGATCAAATCCTTCCTTGATGTTCCCATTTCAAAAAGACGGCTCGTAGCTTCCTCATGGCCTAACGGGTTAAAGGATCCAGTATTATCACTGGCCTGGGAACTTTCCTGTGCTGCAGGAGTGGGGGCAGGGGAGATGGCTCCAAAGATTTCAAGAAAGATTTCTGGGCTGAAAGAGCCCTATTTAGATTTTAAAAGATTTACGTACAATTCAAAGAGACAGAGATTTTACATGAAAGACTCTACAATTAGAAGTTGAAATTATATAGAAATACTATGAAGGACGGGAGAGCAAAAAGTTCTTTCACATTTGACACAAGGGAAAACTCAATTTTCTCAGATTTGTTGTTATTCTTACTCTTGTCACAGTCTTTAACACTGACATAATTTTCTGGCAATGCCTTATATCTGAATCACCTTTCGTTTTTACTAATTCATACTTTGATACTTCCATGCCTTTTCTAATGCAGTTTGTTCCCTCGTCCTGTTATGTCGTTCCTTTCTTTTTCTAGAAAATATCTGGGTATTTTTCAGGGATCATGCCAAATATTACTTTCTCTATGCATTTGCAAAGATCAAAGCTGCCCTATCTAGTGGGAAATATAGAAAATAAAAACACACTGTTTACCAAGAAAAGGTATACCACAGCATACTTATAAAAGAGATGAGTTTGATAGATTTATATAGAATAATATTGGATATATTATGACCAAATAGGGTAAATGTGAATAGGTTCTTGACCTGAAACAAATAGACTGTCATGTATTTCTCCAGCAATGGTGGATTTATTTGAGATCAGCAGAGAATTACAGTTCAGGGTCTGCAAGCATGCTGAGCCACTTCCAAGTTCTACCACAACAAGTGAAAGAGACTGCTTTTATAGAGAGGAGAGGAAGTTGGGAGAGTTATAGTAAACAAAGAGTCCATGGCTTTTCATTGACTGAGTCCTTACCAGGAAAGGAGTCTTCCACTGCTAGGGCTCTGCTGTTGTCTCAGGACTTGAGAACTGCCCCTTCTGGTTTCTCAGCTCTATTTAATTGATGTTGTTGTTTGTTAATTTTTTACAAGGTGCATGAAAACTGTATAAGTTATATATATAGATGGACTAAGAGACAGTCATGAATCTTTATCATCTGTGAGCACAAGGCCACAAATAGCTGCTTATGATCTCTATGGTGCCCTTCAACTTTCCTACTTCAGGAGCTTCATAAACACAATAAGATGAATGAAGTAGGGACTTAGGGTTTCCCAGTTTTTGGTGAGTCATTATAAAAAATTGTCTCTACAACATATTCGTAAATTAAGACAAATATGCCGGCAGTTTACTTTGCGCTATATAATCAGCCATATTTTAGCTGAGAGGCATACATGAACCAATAAAACTTTCATTTTTCTTAGTATTTGAGAGTGAGTAATCATCCTAATTTTCAACTTTAGCTAGTATCATGTCTAAAGCAGAAATGAAACCCTATATTTAATTTCCCGAGGAGATTTCGTTTCTTTGTGTGTTTAAATTTGTAGTGATCTATAAGAATCCTAGTGATTTGTTTTTAATCTCTATTTTTTAAAAGTATTCCTCAAATGCCAAATAATATATATACTGCTATGTATATTTTTCCTGACAAATAAAACACTTTGTCTTAAAATGCTTTTATAAAGCATTGCAACAACTGAAAATTAATGAAAATTGATTATATTTCAATGATGCAAAACAGAGAATAGCCACATTGAAACAAGTTACAGAAAATCATGAACAGTTTTCTAGTGGTTTGAGAGTGTGACCCAGTAGCACACAGAAGAGAGAAATAGATAATATAAAATCTAGACACAAAGACTTGGGTGTTGTGGGAGCCTAGCAAGGGTATTAAATCCTGAGTCCAAATCAGGCTCCAGCACTGATTAACTGCTTGTCTTTGAATGTGTTGAGTATCATGCTTGATGCATATACACTTGCCCATCTGAGAAAAAATTGTCTCCAAGAGTTGCTGAGAACAGAAATGAGATCGTATCCACTAAATGGTATCTCAAAGCCTGGAATGTCTTAAGATCTCAGTGAGACATTTCCATTTTTCCATTTTTTCTGAACCTTCTACTAGGAACATACCTAATATTTTGCTCTCTAGCAAGGTGGATTTATTCATGGCAAGAACAAATAACTGTAATATGGATGATTCATATGTTGTTAACTAGCAAGATTGAAACATATGTAAGATGTTCTTTTTCAAAATTTATCTCTGGCTTTGGCAAAGTTATATTATAATCAGTTAAAATATTAAAGAAGATAAGAGTGCCTGCCTTATAACAGAGTTATTGTGAAGGTCAAATATCTAATATATGTCAAAAAAAAAATGAACAAAAGGCTAGAACATAGTAAACACCCATAAGTGATAACTTTTGAGTAGGTTGCTCATGTTGTTTTTGATTGTGGCAATATGATTACATTGATGATGATAATTAAGTTATTTCTCTCTATATTTTAACATTGAATAGAGCATATTTAAGGCTTATTTTTTTAAGGTATTTACTCTTGCAGGAGAGAAAAAAACATATGCTGAATAAACATACATTTATTAAAGTATTTTAATAGTTTGTTACTGGATTCTATTTTCAAAATACTTTTTTATTTTAATCTGAATATAAACAATCATTCCCTCGCCAAGTAGATCAGAGCCTATAGCTGGTAGAGTTAGTCTGAGTGCTGAAACTTAGGAGCAGGCATCTTATTTGTAACATTTAAGTAGAGAAAAAAAAATATGCGTGTATATTCAGCACCAGTTTTATGCTGTTGGTAAAACTGCTGATGTGTAATTGACTGTTGGGAGACAATGCTACTTATGCAATTTCACTAATAATGATTCCACTGGAACCAAATGATTCCTCGTGTCATATTAACCCCTCTGAATAAAGCCCTGCACCACTTGCCTCCTCTCATTTACTATAAAACATGTCTCCATGGAAACAAAAAGCATTTCCTTTAGAAGGCAAGAGGTGAATAATTCCTGCCTAATCTTATCATTATTCTTCAGAGACTACTTGATTTTATTACAAGTAAAAAAGCTTCAACAGCAGTCTGTACTCTGCAATTAAGAACAGGGCCGTTTAATTTCAATAAGGCTGAACCAACAGCTGCTAAGAACTATTTTATTAACTTCCTAGACGATTTGTGGCTACAGAACATTAAAAGGTGCCTCACAGTAAACTAAATTCCAGGGGAAAAATAGTATATTTCTGCCACATATGAAAGGTCAGAAAAACTCCTGGGAGTGTATAAAATACTTGGTCTTCTTAAGTACCTATCAATAAAATGACACCGTGTCATAGCTGTGTTTACCACAGGCTGAATGTCCGTATTAATTCTTACTTGTTTAAGATTGATTTTTAAGATTAATAAAAATGCTGGTAATGATTTATAGCTTCTAGTTACTTTGTGTAGAGACTTTATTCAGGGGGCCATGTCTCCTAAAATGCATGAAGCTTTTCACATTCCATTTTCATTATTGTTTTCATATCTCTCTTTAATAAGTGTATATATGATTTATAATCATAGTATAAGACATTACATTGTTTCATCTGTGTCCTTTCAAAAACATCATACAAAAATCACCAATGACCTATCTCACATTCCTTACCCCAATATTTAGGGCTTTCTGTGTTTTATAAGCAATTACCTATTTTCTACCTTCCTTTATTGCCTCTTAAAAATGTATGGATAGGTATTCAGCATCTATATTTTGCAGCAGATGTGAAAATTTAAAACACCCTATTAGAAGCAAGCTCATAAAAATAATAAATAGGAGTACTTCATGCAGACAGCTATCAAAAACATCAAAAACTAGTACATTAGACTAGTGGAATTTTGAGAAGATGCAGGTGCCTTTAGGAATAGAGAGGTAATATGTGTGTATGTGTACATGCAAGTGCGTGTTTTATGCACATACGTATATATGTGTACATATATGGTGTGTGTATATGTGTTTCATATAGTTGATTAATTTCATATATGTTCTGTATTTATACAACATTGTTAATTTGAATCAAAATTAGAAGGAGGAGTTCCTGTCATGGCTCAGTGTTTAACGAACCCAACTAGCATCCATGAGGACGTGAGTTCAATCCTGGCCTTGCTTAACGGGTTAAGGATCCAGAGTTGCCATAAACTGTTGTGTAGGTGGCAGATGCAGCTCAGATCTCAAGTTGCTGTGGCTGTAGGGTGGACCAGCAGCTACAGCTCTGATTGAACCCTTAGCCTGGGAACCTCCACATGCCATGGGTGTCGCCCTAAAAAGACGAAAGACAAAAAAAAAAAAAAAAAAATTAGAAGGAAAATACAAAGGACAAGTTTTTGGTTTCCTCCAGCAAAATTGTTAAGAACTTAACCTATTTATTTTCTTATTTTATAAAATGAGTTGATTATGTTGCACTTTCTTTTATTTTTTAAGAGTATGAACAGTCTGTTTATTCTTTTTAAATCAAGGCTTGAAAATAAAAAATAATACAAAATAGTAAATGTTTACAGATAGGTGAAACGACAGAAGCTGCTCAAACCTTCCCTTCTTGCTTTAGTAAAGGATCCTTAAATGTTACCTGGGTGCTGGTCCACTTGGAATAAAAACTAGAATTCTAGACTTTATTGCGGCAAGTTTAAGACATGTGACTAATACTGACTGATGTAGTGCTAATGAAAGTAATGACCTTGAAATAAAAGAGGTCATGATGTCTTTTCTCTCTTTTCACTGGGTCTGAACACAGCTTTGGTTGTGATTCAGTGAACCTTGGGAATTTGAGTGCCATAAAATGGTAGAGCGTAAGTTAGGAGGAACTTGAATCCCTGACTTTGATATTTACTATATCTCTGTTATGTGATTCTTTGCTGCAGAAGTTGAATTTGTATTCTCATTAATGCAGAACAGAGCCTTTTATGTGAGTGCAAATATTCGTTCACTCACACAGTTAACTCTTATGGAGAGTCAACTCTATGCAAACAAAAGATTCTTTCATGGTAATTGTGTCCTTCTGTGTGACAGGTAGATAATAAACAGATTATAAAGAATCATGAAGTTAAAATCAGGATGTAATAGAGGTTCTTCCTGCAGACAGCTTCACAAACTAGAACATTGGAAAAATGGAGTTTTGAGAAGGTGCAAATGCCTCTAAGATGAGAAAATGATAGATAAGATATGTATTAGACACTATAATATTTGAAGGGAATAAAGTGTTGAAGATGTGATACTATCAGAAAAGAATATCACAAGTGCAAAATGACTGAAAGACACTTAAAAGCCACAAGTTGGTGATAACTTTTTGTGGAATGGGAGTTATTTTGAAATAGGTATACATATTTATAAATATATGCAAATAAATATAAGAGTTACATTAGGAAGCAATATAATACCAAGAAAATTTAAATATATTATTTTAAAATATAATACCTAAAAATTATAAAGTAATCAGAAAACACAAAGTCAACTCAATGAAAGACTGGAAAATTCAAACTAATTGGACAAGTGTACACAGATATTACTATAATATTTTTAGACTAAATTAAATTTTATTATCTAAAAAAGAAATGGAACTAGGCAAAACTACTGTTACACTACTCTAGGAAAATGTTTGCATATGTCTCTTTTAAACAATGTGTTTATTTAATATTCAGTTTTAACTCTGGTCAATATTTTAAAAAATATTTTTATGACAATAGTCTTTTGATGATGTAGCTTAAAATTTTATCTGTTTTCTATTGCATATCTGCTCTAATCCTTTCAAGAGTAACAGTTTTGACTGTTAGGCTATGGAGAGGTGCCTGAATATTAAACAGATCAATTCATAGCATGTACAAAGTAAAAAGAGAATATTGAGCTCTTTTTAAGAAGCAAAAATTATCTCGAAGAATAATTATGGTTCATTAAGAAATCAGACATTGAAAATCATATCATAATTGTCTCCAAGATATCCTAAAAACTCAAGTATTTTAATTGATGTTTTAATTTTTTAAAATTTAAAAGCATCTGTTTTTAGGTTTTTCTCACTTACTGGTTTTTTGAATTGAGTCTGTCATTTCATTGCTGTAGTCTAGTCAAAAACTTAAAGCAATTATACACAAATGTGAAATCAATGACCTCTAATTAGCCTTATTTTAATACATGCCCTTGACAAGGAGCAGTGCCTACTCAGGAAAGAATTAAAAGATACAGCAAATACTCAAAGCATTTGTTGAATTAATCATTTTAATACATGTTTCAAATCTAAGCATTGAACATAGTTTAACTATACTTAGCTGAATATTACATTGTTGAGATGGATTTTGTTGCCGTGGTTATAGAAAATAGAAACAAAGTATTTTATACAGTCATTAATTTGCATTAAATTAGAACTGTGTTCAAATATATAGAAATAAATTTAAGACTTATAGGTGCATACTTAAATATAGAATTATATAGTAAATCAAACTAAATTGATGTAATCTAAAGCCAGTCCCTCCGCTTGATTACTACTTCCCATTCTGTCTTCCCTGATCAAGAATTTTGGTTCTACAGTTATCTTCTCTCTTACATCATAATTTTCCCCATTATCTACTGGATAATCCCCAATGACATAGAAGATATTATTCATTCCATCTTTTTATAAAAACCATAAACAAACTTGCTTTTTTTACCTTTTATTGCTTCTTTGGTAGCAGGGTTCATCTGAAGGATTCTCTTTACAGTGTCACTATCTAATAACTTTCTTTCTATTTCTTTATTCAGTCACCCAAAAAGATATTTTCCCCTTTCACCCTCAATGAAACTATTCTTGAACTCTTTATTGACAGTAGTTGTTTCTTTGTACTCATTTCGCTTGGTCTGTGCTGTATCTTGTTATAGTTTCTTCACTTGGCTTCTAGGAAACTACTATTCATTGCTTTTCCTCCTACTTCTGGGAAGCTTTTTTTTTTTTTTTTCAGTTATATTACTGATTCTTTCTCTTGGCATAGAACTCTTAATGTTGAAGTGATCAAGTCCTCAGTCCTTGGCCCTTTTCGGTATTAACTAGCATTCTCTCTGCTAATTTCATTCAGTCTCTTGATACTGTGACAACTAATCCCATATTTATATCTTCAATCCAGACCCTTTTCTGTAGCCCCAGTCAGATAGCCATTTGCTTTCTTGATGAAACTGATAGGCATATGAAACACCATTTGCCTGGAACTGAACACTTATCTGCCTGCCCTAAACTTGCTTCTTCCAATCCTGCCTATCTCAGTGATGATAGCTCTATCCCTATCCACAGAAACCCTAGTGTCATTCATGACTCCACTTGTTCTCTGACATTTCACATCGTTTGTCATGAGATCATACTTGCTCTCCCTTTGTAATACACCTAGCATCAAACCTCTCTTCACCATCTCTGCTTTGTTCAAAGTACCTGTCATCTCTTACTAGAATTAGATTATTAGCATCCTAATGGGTTCTCAATTTGCCCATAACCCACTTTTTCACTATCAGCACCACACAGAGTGATTTTGATAAAATATGTATCAGGTGATGCTATTCCTCTGATTCAGGAGAAAATCTTCTGAGCACTTTAGTTTTTACTTGCAGCAGATATGGAAGCTCTGCAAAGCCCTCTGAACCAGTCTCTTGCTTTCTTTCTCACCCCACCTCCTACTGCTCCCCCTCTTGCCCACTCTTCAGTCATACTGGCTTTGTTTTTCGTCAAATGTACCAGGACAATAGACATATTACTAAGTGTCCTTTATACAGTAATTTCCTCTGCCTGCAACTCCCTTCTCTGGGAATCTGTATGATTTACTGTTTATTATATCAAAGTCATTGCTCTTCTTCCCATTGATGCTTTCCTTGACCATGCTTTATAAAATTCCTGCTTAACACCCACCCCTCCACTGTATTTCTGTTATTCCTTATTGACACTACTCGATTTGCTTTCTTTTTCCATAAAAACTTATTACCACCCACCATGCTGTAGTTCGTTTATAATTTAAAGTCAGTTATTCCTTCTAACAAGTTAATTTAAAAAAAAATCAGGAATATATGTATGTTTCATTGATGCATTCTAAGTACCTAAAATAGTGCTTGAAACATACTGAATACACAATAAGGAATTGTTGCCTGGGTGAATATTATTATGTTAAATCACCTCAGCTTATATTATGTAGACATAACAAAATTTATATCACATGCACTCAGTGATTATTTAATGCCATTCACATATGCCTCTCCAGTGGTGCAGCACAGTAAATGTACTTTCATTTAGTCAAGATTACATTATCTTTTATAGTGTTGTCATGGAAATAGAAAAGCTCCTACTTAAAAATACTTAAAATTCCTGCTTGATGCCACTTATAAAAAGATTATAACAAGTCTAATGACTATAATCAGTTCCTTTAAGCCCTTAAGAAAACATCTTGCTTCCATTTACAAGGATTTAGGTGATCAAGATTCTAGCCCTGGGTCATGTGCAGGAGAACTGTATAACCTCAGGCAAAGTACTTTAGAGTACATATATTTCACTTTGAAGTGGAGAAAATACTTACTCTGCAGTTTTTATAGGATTATTGGAAATATTGAGATCATGAAAGGGAAATTTTAAACATAAATATTATCATTATATAAATATATACATATTTCAATTTTTGACATTGAATTCTGATGTACTGATAAGTTTCTCTAAATTCAAATTTGTCACTGTAGTATGAAATACTAATAATGAACTATGTAGACTTTAATAATTTGGAATGTTTAGAGACATTTTTAAGAATAGTAATATATTTTAAATATGGTTACTTTCTTAATAATTGTTTAATTTGGAAAACAGAGAATTATCCAAAACTGTAAAAAAATGAAGCAAATATATCTTGAAATTCATTCCAAAGGTGTTTATAACACAGAATGAAATGAGTTTCTTTTACTGATAGTATAACAATAGAAAGAACAAACCGCAATGCAAATGAGTTCCTAGTAGATTATCAAGTGTTTAGAATATCAAATTAAATGGCCAAGGTTTATAATATGTTGCTGTATAAGTGATAGCTATATGGTAAGAGTAATTTATAGTTATTTATTTTATAATGCATATATTTAAGTATAGATATATTTTAATCATATAAATAATTCACACTCTTCAAAATTCATGATTTAATTTTAGTATAATTTCCTCTAACATTCATTGAGCTTCTTACAATTTATGAAACCTTTTTACATATATTATCTTCTTACATTCTCACAACTGTTGATTTAAAAAGGTATATTAATCCTATTTTATGGAAGAACATTTTAGTGATATCTCATAGTAGCCAGTGTGCTGACTCTATATTCCATCTCTATACCATGGTTCCTTATCCTTTACATCGTTTCTTATTGCATAAGATTTAGGTATGCGTTTGTGTGTGTGTATGTATCACCAACCTGTGTAATTTAAAAAGCCTGTGTATGCACAGCAAACTCACCAAGATTATTGATAATTACCATGAGTAAAATTTTTAACTTAATATAGTGTTTTATACCTGCCTTTTTTTATTTATTTATTTTTTTTGCTTTTTAGGGCCGCACACGTGGCATATGGAGGTTCCCAGGTGTCCAATCGGAGCTACAGCTCTTGGCCTACTCCACAGCCACAGCAACATCAGATCTGAGCCACGTCTGCGACCTACACCACAGCTCACAGCAACACCAGATCCTTAACCTGCTGAGCGATGCCAGGGATCAAACCTGCAACCTCATAGTTCCTAGCTGGATTCGTTTCCACTGAGCCACGACGGGAACTCCTATACCTACTTTTAAAGATTAAACTGAATAAACCACTAGTGAAATACATTAAGACATTAGGAAAAATAATTATATAGAAAGAAATTATAAGCTATCTTTGAAAGACAAAATAACGATATAGTGGAAAGAGTACACTTTTTACCAGACCAACTTGAATTTCAGTGATGACTGTGACCATGAGCAAGTTATATTATTTCTCTAAGTCTTGATTTCCTCATATGCAAAATGGGAAGTTTTTTTTTGGGGGGGGGCGTGCCCTTGGCATGTGGAAGTTCCCTGGCCCAGGGATAAAACCTGCGTGACAGCAGTAACTCCAGCCACTGCAGTGACTCCTTTAACCCATTGAGCCACAAGAGAACTCCACAAAATGGGGACAATTGTATTTACCTTATATGGCTTTATATTTTTTTGAAGGAACACAAGAAAACTCTAATTAAATAAATATATGCAAATCCTATATAATAGTATAGTGCCAAAAATATGATTGCAGTAATATCTTTATAACTCACATCTAAATATATACTATATGTATATGTACCAATATATATGCCATATATTATGCCATATATGAATGTGATGTTACATAATGTATGCATGATATCTAATGCTGTATAATATATAATGTAGACATATACATACCTGTATACGGAAGCATTCATACATACAAACATGCATTTACAACCTCTGTGTTTCTATTTAGTTTGAATAAATGATGACACTGGCTTTAAATTCTGAAGTGTGTCTAAACTGTCAAACTAGAATTTTATGAATTTTTATCCCAAGTACACTTATTTCTTTGAAACTTGAGTTTGACATATATAACTTTTAACCAGTTCATATTTACCATAACAATTCCAAATACGTTTCAAATAATAAATAATGTTGTATCTTTTATTTTTTTTTTTTAAAGCACATTCTCTCTTGTACTTTTGTTTTACCCCCAGGAAAATTTTGTGAGCAAACATAGTATAAGTATCACTGTTACATGTCACCAAATGGGTTTAAGATATGAGACAATTTGAGATGGATAGTTTTTTAAATGAACGTGTTTTAGATAACAGCTTAATAACAGCATAGATAATTTTTCTTCTTGTCATTTGGTAAATCTAAAATTGTAATTAGCATTTCTCATTGGACAGATGGGGTAAAAAATCTTCATTAGGAAATTGATGACAAAGGTCTTAACACAGGTGAAGGTCTTGCATTTACCTCAGTCTACCCTATTGCTCTCTTACGGGCTGAGCTAAGAAAGATAACATGGAAGCACTGCAAGGTTTTTATTTGTTACAAATGCCTCATGATGTCCAGTACAACTTAGCCAATAAAGAACAGAAGTGAGGATAATATATTTAAAAAGATTTTCCTCTTTTGAAGCAAACCTATTTTTTTTTTAAAGTTAAAGAATTTCAGTCATATCATTCAGCATCCATTTAAGGAACAAACTGGCTAAGTAGGTTTTTATTGTAAAAGGAAGATTCTGGAATGTTATGATGATTTAAGTAGCAAAATGTCATATAAATCAATGTTGGTGCATGAGCCAAATGATTTTAAAATGAAAATGTTATATGTAGAATTTATTTCATAGCTTTAAATGAGATGTTAGCAGTTGATTCTTTAGCTCTATATTAATGTTAGCAACTGATTTGTGGAAGTATAAATTGATATATATAATGTAAAGACAACTTAATGTGGAGTTAAGGCAAGGATCAACACCATAGAAGAGTCTAGTAGAAGTTTAAGAGGCTATCCCATGTCTCATTTACTAATTCTTTTTTTCCAGTTTTTTTTGAGAAATAATTGACATGTATCACTACAAACGCTTAAGGTATATAGCATGTTTTGATTTTTACATATTGTGAAATAATTACCAAAATAGACTTAATTAATATCTGTCATCTTATATAGATTGAAAAAGAAAAGAAAAGGATCTTCTTGTGATAAGAACTTTTAGGATCCACTCTGTTGATAACCACTAATGCTTTTTAAATAAGATCCCAGAAATTACTAAAACGGACACACCCAAGTGGTACCATGAGCCACCTCATCTTCAATATGCTTCTCTTCTCTGGAATTTTTGGGCTTGTGATTATAAGTGATTACAGCCATCTCTCTCTAATGCCTAAAGGTTTTAAACTCAATCAGTTTTTGAAACCATGTTTACTACCATTTCACTTAGTAAGAAAAATTCAGGTTTTTGGAATAAGAGAGAAGAGGGAATCCATTGTTCACAGTTTGAGACTGGTGATAGGGAAGGTTTCTGAAGTCTGTACATGTTCCTGAGGCCAAGAACATTCTTTTTTTTATCTCATGAAGATTTCCATTGTCCTTTGAAAGGATTCCTCCCCGTATCCAACTGGCCTACATTATGATTTTTGCAACTATGTCCAAAAAAGAGCAGAAATATATATTGTGGACCATCATGTTTGTGTGTGGGTAAGTAGTTTAAATTTGTCAAGAAAAAAAATGTGATCAAGTTACTCTAGTTAATGGTTAGTTAAGGTGAGACCAGATAAAAAAGATAAGAAGCATTCTCAGCAGTCCAGAGCCAGGCATGGAGAAATGGTGCCCTTTTCATTTGCATTCAGGTTATCATTTAAAGAAAAACTTTCATTATCTGTCCATAGTACGAATATTGAGTTCAGACCCTCTATTTCTGACTCTCCAGAAGTTCCTTCTTCTTGTTTCTCAAGCAACTCCCAATAACATGGAAATAAAAACTAGCAATGTATTTATAGAACTCCAATGGCTTATGACTATAATGCAAAACTAGGTGGAACATAGAATTATGTTCTATCAGAAGAAACCAGACCTCTTGAGTTGGAGTAGAAGTGGAAGGTAAGGAAGAGGTAGTACAACTAGTAGATACTTAAAAAGGCTCAATTTGAAGGCTCAATTTTGTGGCTCTTCTTCTTCAGCTCTCCTTTAGATGCTAATGTACTCTTGTGTTCTCTCCTCGGTCTGCCCAATTTATTCAGTTTATCTGGATGATCTCAGGCAATTACATAGTATGTACTGTCATCACTTACAATTCTGGCAATTTGTAAGCATGTAGCTTCAGCTTTGACAGAGCTATTGAACTATATGTAAAACATCTTACTGAACTTCTATGCCTGGATATTTCAGCATCTCAAATTCAGCATGTTTAATCTTGAACAAATTATTTTTCAAAGCAAACTTCCTCCTCCTGTATCCTCACTGTTCATATAATCACCACAGTTTTAAATCTGAGGAACATCATGGAAGTGTCCTTCTACATTTGGTGATTCATCACTAAGTCCTACCGGTTGAATGTTTCTTGTTTTCCAGTCTCTTCACACCATTGCTACTGTAGTAAATGAGCCCTAAATTATATCTCATTTAAAATTTTGAAAGCCAGTGAATATAATGCTTAAGAGCTTGGGTACTGGGGCTACCCAACTGGGCTGTATCTGCAACTATGCTACTTACCTACTCTATAACTTTCTTATATCTGTACCTTAGTTTCTTAGACAGTAAAATAGGAAAAAATAATCATAGAACCTATCTCATAGGTTTACTCTGAGAAGTAGGTGTGAGTACATGTAGAGTGTATTGCCTGACAATTGAGTAAGGGCTTGATTAGTATTTACTGTGATTTGTATTCCTTTTCCTGAGTCAGTTTTCAATCTTTCCAGTTCTTCCACATTGCTCCTCTAATTATCAATCCAAAACCAGAACTTGACTTTATCAAAACCATCTAATTGGTCTTCATTACATACAGGAGGACATCCTGACCCCGTTGTATGGTACACAATACCCTCCTTGTCTAACTGGCATCACTCATCAAGAACTGATACTTTAATGATCTAACAAGACTTTCCTGTATAGATGTTGCTGAGTCTTACCTGGGTGCTTTTCTTCATATGTGGTCCACTTCCTTCTCTTGTCTTTCGGTTGAATTACTTCATAATCTCTCTACTAAATCATATTGATTTATTTACTATTGCTTCAGCTATACTTGGCTCACTTTTTCCTTTAATTTTGTAATATCTCTTCCCTGAATGCCTGTCTAAAAAGACCCATATTTCAAGCTGTGATGATATATTAACTTAGGAGAAATTCTCTCTCTTTTCCTTGAGGAAGTATGCTTCTTTAATACATTCAAGCATAATTGATATCATCCCTTTTTTGTTCTAAATATAATTTTAGAGATTGCACATAACAGAATAAGCCCATAGAGCCATATTTACTTCAAAAGTCCACATCATTTATCACTCATGGTCCATTCACTCTCACTTCTGGGCTTCAAAAGTACTCTGCAAATAATGCATCAAAATTCACAGGTAGGATCTTGGAGATTTATCTGCAGTATTTTTGTATGACTGTAATGACACCTGAGCCAGATATATATATATATATATATATATATATATATATATATATATATATATATATATATATATATATTGGCTGTAGATAAAATTCAAACCTGAACTCTATCTCCTATGGGAAAAGTCTGTATTTGTGTGTGTGTGTGTGTGTGTGTGTGTGTGTGTGTCTGTATTTGTGTGTGTAAGGTAGGGAAAGAGACAGAGAGAGGTATTAGAGGCAGATACCATATTAACATATAGTATTTTTCTATGAAAGTGAATAGAATAACAAAATATGTATTTTACTGCAAATAAAAATGAAATGACACCTCAAAAATTAATAATTTATGTTAAAAAACACAATGACACCTCTTATAGCATGTTCAGCAAGATATTCAGTTATAGTTTCACATACAAGTTTTTATTAAAGAATTTTCTTTGCTCACTGTGGTAATGCTTTTTTATTAAAGCTTAAAAACCTTTTATTTTTCACAGTTAAAATGTTATTTCTAACACGTATTAGTGCGTACCATAATATTCCTAATATGACTGTAAATTCCAGTACCCTTGGGAAAAATAGTGAATGGAAGACTTCTAGGTTCCAGTTCCTTGGAGGACCTATTAGTTCAGACTGCCTGGGCCACTTCCTCTTCCCTTCTTTGCACTTCTGTGGTCTCCCATCCTCCCAGTATATTTTCATTTCTTCTTCCTAAATAATCATCTCTTCCAGTTACCAACCCTGACTTCGTAGTTATCATTCTTGCCATTTTCTCATCTTCTGGATTTCTCCAAACATGAGATATTCTCTTGGTAAACTGTGCCTTAGAAAACACTATTTATCTCTTAGTTACAGTTGCTTTTTCACCCTTGATGTCAGCTTTGTTATCTGTGGTATGTTTTCAGGATCCTTGCAGCCCTCTCAGCTCTCATTGGCATACCACAGATGCTGAAATATCAACTGCCACATTCTTTCCGTCCTCCACCAAGATGATTATTTCTGACTAATACAGCTGGAAAGACCAGTTGATCCTCTCTTTCTTCGGATACCATAGATTTCAAATATTATGCCTCTGATCATTCTTTTAAACCCAGAGGACATTTTTAAAAAGACATTATAGTCCCTACAGTTCAAGAAATCAGTATTTTTTGTTTACAACTCTTTATATGGTAGGCCATTTTTAAAGACCCGCTTGAGGACATCCTGTTTGGTACTAAATAATGAATTATGTACTCAAAACTGTAAAGTGCCTTTATAATTGATTTTTCATCAATACAGGCCATATTGTTCAATTTTTATAAAAACAGAATAGCAAACACTGAAAACTCATTTAGTCCAACCACAGAGCATCTTTTCAATATCATCTTGAAAATTAGAAACTTTAAGATTCAACATAGTGAATAATTTGGGGTATACATTTAATGTTTGGAAATATACCCAAATATATATTCAGTTAGATTTCGTGACTATAAATCAGAAAATTCTAGTCATAAATCATAGTTTTCTATAATATATGCCAAAGTGGAAGCATCATTTAATTAGAAATTACTTTACAAAATTATCTTTCATCTTTGGTTACATTAAATCTTGTGTTTCCTTAAACATGAGCTATACTCAGTATCTCCTTAGTGTAGATATAAGTAAGATATTAATAAATTGAAAATATGTTATAAAAGTATTTTTCTTAGAAAAATTAAAGCTTTATATCATATGAAATACTTTAAAATTCCAGTTTTCGGTTTAATTCTAAGACAAATATGCAAAAGTGACTGACTTTTTACCAGTAACTATACTTGTGGCAGCAGATTCATTTACAAAGCTTTCCAACCACGACTTTGAAATCAGTGAATCATAGGCTCTTTTGAGAGAAGCCTTCTGTTTCTGAATTCAGACAGAAGAATGCTTGTAGTTTTACTGAACTTGTTTTAACAAAAATTAAACTTATGTTTATTTTTATGATGATACATCTTTTGGGTTTTTCTGTCCTTTTGCATTCCTTTTGCTATCACTCTGCTTTTAGTCCTAATTCCTTTCCTAATACAGTCATATATTTAGCACACATGTGTGTGCGCATGTTCTCTCTCTCACACACACACACTCACACACACACACTATTTGCTATTTCAAACTGTTACCATGTCACATTCACCTTATACTTTTCCAAGTAACGGAAGTGGGAGGGAAAAGTTGTTTTTATAACCAGGGAAATGGCTCTAATTTTAATAACAAAGTAATATAACATAATGGAAAGAGTAGACACCTCTGTTGCTTAAAGTATAGCCAAGATATTAATTCATTACCCATTACTTTTTTTTTTAGATATTTAAGAAAAAATGGTTACACAGACTTGATCTGTCCAATAAATTGAGGGAAGATTTAACTTCCAGTTTATTTTTAGGAAACTGTAAGAATGATCTAAACAAAGAAATGTTTAAGGTTGTCAGGAAGTATGAATCTGTATGTCAGCTTTTCAGTTCCTGTTCTCAGTTTCAGCTTGGAAATCAGACTGGGCCCCAAACATCTAAACAACAGAATCAAGGGATATAGAAGGCAGTGTTTACTGAGACTCTAAACTTTATTAGTCACCATAAGTTCATCTCTCAAAGATGAAAGCGTTTCTTCAGTAACAAGTCATTTTATTTGAAAATAGTTTGTTTTACTTTTCCTCAGTGGAAGCACTAATGCTGCAGTCACTACATTATCAGTCACATTTTATACACACACACACACACACACACACACATACACACCTATACAATCTCTTTTTCATTATAAGCTATTTATTGCCATAAGATCAATTTATATTTTATATGTCATATGTAGTGCTGTTATCTTCTTTAAAGACTCTTTTTTTCCTTATGGGATGATGTCAAATCTCTGGACTTAGCATTTAAAACTCTAAAATGTGACTCAGAGCCTAAAATCTTTATTTCAGACATTTTCTTCACAAATATCATTAATAAAAAATCTCATTGCTTTCTTCGTTCATAAATGTACAGACAATTCTCAGTACTCCAAGATTGTTCCGCCCTCTCTTTTTTATGTTCCCACTTTTTCTCTTCTGAGTACTTGTCTAAACCTTGGCTTCTTGTTTGTTAGAATGTATTCCACCTTTTTTTGAACTCCTCAAAATCTCAACTCATTCTTTAGGGCCCAGTTTGTCACATCTTCTCTACAAAGCTTTCTAGACTACTCTAGAAAAGACTAAGTTCTCTGTCTTCTGAAGTCATCATACTTATAATCAATCATACTTTCTTGACAATGATCAGTTAATGTGTTCAAAGCCAGTGTTTAAAAGTGGGACTTTATGGAACAGATCATAGTCTGAATCCTAGACATTCATAAAACAATATATATCCAGCATCAATTTGGTGAGCATATACTCTGTAGAGTACTGCTCTAAATGTTGAGTACAAAAGGATGACCAAAGCAGACCAAAATCCCTGATATCATAAAAATCAGAATCTAGTAAGGTGCATAGTTGAACAACATATTAGATAAATAAACTCTGTAGCATATTAGAACTTGTCAAAGAAGAAGGATGGAATGGCTAATTTTTTTTATCGACTTGACTGGACCATGAAGTGCCCAGACAGTATATTCAAAATTATTGTTGGCATGACTGTAAGGATGCTTTTTGATGAGATTAACATCTGAATCATTAGACTGAGAAAAGTCTGTCACCTGGCTAATGTGGATGGGCTTCATCCAGGCAATTGAAGACCCAAACAGAACAAAAAGGCTGAGTAAGAAAGAATTCTTTCTCTCTGACTGCTTGAATTGAGACACTGATTTTTTCCTGCCTTTGGACTTGAACTAAAAAATTGGTTGTCCTTTGTTCTCAAGCTTGCCAGCTTTCAGACCTTAACTTTCAATACCGCCTTTCCTGTTCGCATATCCTCGGACTTAGATAGGAACTATGTACCATGCGCTTTTATCAGTCTTTTGTTTGATGACTGTAGATCTTGGGACTTCTCAGAGTTCATAATCATGTAAGCCAATTCTTGGTTATGTTTTTCTGGAGAACACTGACTGTTACAGAAGGGATAAGCTGGGAAATTAGGAATCAGCATACTAAATAAAAGGTAGATTGGGTCGGATCATGGAAGAAGTTTAATCTTCTTAACAAACTTAAGTTACTTCTGTTAGGTAATATAAACACACCAGAAGTTTCTAAGAAGGGGTGTAACATTTAAAAAAATATTTTAGGAAAATCCCTCAGGCAATGATGTAAGGTAATGATGAAAATTCTGCCAGAGCAGATTCAGTGAAAACTGAAATGAGGTCAGACTATGGGCTGGAGAAGATTAAAACAAGGATTCCAGTCATTCATTTTAATCCTAGGTAAAGGTAGAGATGATAATTGTCCACCTGCAGGTTAGCAATCTCTGTTAGATAAGGCAGGGACATGATACTTTGGTTTGCCACAGGAACCTTTCCTAGACTCTTCCTGAGACTGAGGGAGAATCAAGTACCTCTGTAATTTTTCCTGTACTTCGTAAACATCTCAGTCACAGTTATGCATTTAGCATCTACCTTAGATTATCTGCAACCTGATGTAAGGAACTGCCCTTTATATTCCTGAGTGTTTAAGCCAGAGCCAGAATCCTGGCAGCCACCATTAATTGAAGTTATTATTTGGTTGAATTAAATAAAGCTTTGGTGACCATAAAATGAAAAGTCTAATTACAGCCAGGCCTCACTGATTTTTTTTAATGTTTTTTTTTCCATTTTATTTGGATTACAGTATTCTGTCAATTCGCACTGCTTTCTAATCCCAGGTTGTTTAGCAAGGATCTTATCTTTTCTGGGTCTCAGTTTCTACATGAGTGAAATGAGGATAATAATAGTTCCACCTCTGAGATGATTATGAGGACTTTATGAGCTATTGTGTTAAGAGGCATTCAACATATTGTTTCTAACAATGACCAGGAGAGTTTAGCCATCATTTAAGATAAAGTCAAATCTAACATGTATGATAACTTTATGAAAAAAAATTAAAAGAACAAAATTGCAAGTCTTTGAACTTTACTTCTTGGGCAAGTTTTCTGTTGTCCATAAAGACAGGCAACAATAATTCAACTTGCTTAAGGATGTAATCAAATAGTTTTCCTACGCTTAACTCATTTCTATTATTTCTTATCAAAACTTTCCATAAAATGGAGTGTGACAATCTTGAAAATTATACTGTGTAACAATTTGGACAATTCTGTTGCAAGAGCAATCAGTTTTTTTTTATCAGTTTATATGTATTAATGGTGAATGCTGGGGCTTTTTGCTTACTGTTTTACTTTGTTTGCATACTATGAATTCATTTTAAACATTTGTGTGGTGTTTTCAGCAAATAAATAACAGATGTTGAAATTTAAAATGAATGCATTGTAGGCAATAAACAGTACTCCTTTACCTATAAAATACATTATATCAATTTATGTATAGTTAAAACGTCGGAAAAAGTGTCCGTATAACCAAGAAGAATAGTTATTACAATCTAATATATATTGAAATACTACTTCAATATTTCCATGAAGTAATTGTTTAATGAAACATTGAATGGGGACTAAACAAATTTAGAACATCTTATAAACTTGAAAAAAATAAATGTTTCAATGTATTTTAGTTTTATAAACACACCATCAACATTCCAGGCCCTCCTACTCTTTTTGAGCAGAAGTGAAAATATAGTTGATTTTATTTCTCTAATTTTTTTCTTTCTCATGATTACAAGATAAAATTTAGATTTTTGTGTATCTGGAAATGAAAAATCCATTGTTGTGAGCTATCTTAATTTCAGATATGACTATAGCAAGACATTTAAAGAAATCCTTTTTAAAAGGCCAACACTGGGAGTTCCCATTGTGGCTTAGCGGTAACAAACCCACTGGATTAGTATCCATGAGGACGCAGGTTTGATCCCTGGTCTTGATCAGTGGGTTAAGGATCCAGCATTTGCAGTGAACTGTGGTATGGGTCGCAAATGTGGCTCAGATTTGGCATGGCTATGGCTGTGGTGTACTCTGACAACTGCAGCTCTGATTTGACTCCTAGCCTGGGAACTTCCATATGCCACAGGTGTAGTCCGAAAAAGACAAAAAAAAAAAAAAAAGAAGTCGACACAATTAAAAGTGAATTTCATCTGGGTAGAGGCAGCTGAATTAGACCCATTAACTTCAGCTGGAATTGAACAGCCACCCTGGGAATGCTTAGGTCCAAGTGAAAATGAGTATAATCAAATTTAAGGCAAGGTATATGCGAACATCTGAAATTGTAATGTGATGTAAAGTATTTCAGTGTGGCCTATTAGTCACACCTAGAAGCCTATTTTAAAGTCTAGACAGATAATCAAAATAGCTACCAGAGAAAATAGAGACATCCTAGATGCCCATAGGACTTTCCTTTAGTGGGGGAATAATTTAACTAACCACAAACCACCTCCACTGTTGAATAACTTTAACATAGGTTAATTTTAAGTAGAAAAGTCACATTTAAATATTTTCTTAAAATGTGTCCAGATTATTCCTCAGAACTTTGTGGCTTTACCCTGCTAGATACACGAAACATTAAAACAAATATAAAAAACCCTTTAAGCTATTTTAAATACTCCAGAAAGACTTGTTATTTAAAGAGACTACTTTGTGTAATATTTTCAGAAACAAGTAATTGATCTTTCATTGTAACTTCTGCAAATCCAGAACTCTATGTGTGTATTTTACAATTTTTTCTACCTTTTGTCAGAGATGTTACATCTTTCCATCTACAAATGTTTGTGAGCCAGTTCTTAGAAAAAAATATGTTAAAAGATAAACTGAGACATTAAAATTTTTAGGAGTTTATTTACATCATGAGTATGAACTGGGCAGTGCCAAACCAGAGTCATTCCACTGGCAGGAGCTGTAGGCATTGCAGAGCAATAGTCTTGCATCCTCAGAGGAAATAAGAGTGCACACCCTCTTGGAGGAGTACTTGACCCGGGTCACAGAGCATGTGGACAGGGTGGGATTCATGTCCCATGTGCTAGCAACAGAAAACACACAAGGTAAAAAGCAGGTGACCCCACCTCTGCTGCCTGCAAATGCTTTTACAAAAGGTGGCATCATAGCACACTGACAGGGCAGATGAGAGCCAAAGTAGGAGTCCATGAACACAATTCTAATCCGAAGACCAACAGTGAACAATTGGCAGTACAGAGTCCTGAGTTTATCTTGAGCTCGGTGTGAGAGTCCTACACAATCAACACATCTGAAACAAGCCAGCAACCCAATCTAATGTGGTCCTAACAACATTGGGTAGGGATATACTGTACTTTCAGATAGAAGAAGGGATACACTTATCAACATATCCTCTTAGAATTGGGCTTTGACAGTATGGTCTTGTGATACTCCCATGTCGTGGATCCAGGAACTACTCACAGTGTCTGGTCAAGCCCACCTGCAGGAAATCAGTGGTTACTGGGGCCAGTGTGGATTCTAGCTAAAGCTTAGTGTAGCCGACCTAGGTGGTACTATGGCCTCTGACAGGCAAACCTGCTTCTTCTGTCGTTTTCAGCTTTAGCCTCCTCACCTTTAAACTTAGCATATCCTAAATTGAATTCATGAGTACCCTTGGCCTCATCACAAATCTAGTGTTCTGTATTTCAGCGGGTAGCATCCGAGGTTTCTGGGCACTTCAGAAACCTAGGCATCATTCGTGATATCTTCACCTGTTTCTATGACGAATCCTTCTAGTTTCCTATTTTACCTTCTCAAGATATCTAATTATCTTCACTACCATAAACTAGCAAAATTAAGCTACCACCTTATAGTATTGTAATGGATTCTCATTTGCCTGTAAATACCCATTGAAATATGTTATCTTTAAAAAATTTAAACTCCCCTAAGTCATTTATACCCTGTTCTCACTCTTAAACCTTCACTGACTAAACAGTGATTTTTTAAGATAAAAATCAAGGTTGTAGATTTGCATGTGTGTTGATTGCTTTTTTCGTTAACGCACACATATATGTTAATAAGAATGAGTTATCAAGATAAAAATGAAAATGCAGAAGAAACATGGTGGAAAATGGCTGTGTGAAAACATGTAGTAGGTTAGTGGATGAGATAAGGGTCTAGAGTGATAGGTTGACCTTTGAGATAAGCAAATTTTCTTTTATTACAGCACAAAGGGAAGTATAGAATATGAGAATGAATTCTGGAATATGTTAAGACAATGAGGTAGCACTTGATAGTTCCTGTTTTCTTAATGTAATTTAAGAGGCGTCACCAGATAAGTGTATGTGTTGTAGGCCTCAGTGTCAGGGGTCTGAGGAGAGATAAGGTGGTACAAGTCATTCCCTTTAAAGACTACTAAGTAAAGAAAAGTGTGTTTAAGTCCTTGTTCTTATTATTAAACACATAATGTTTTTAAAATGTTTTAAATTGCAGTGAAGGAGGCATGGGCACTAATTATTTCATTGTCACCCATATCCTCACTTAAATCATTTTTAAGATAATCTAAACCCTAATGTGTCCCAGTTTACTTACTGGTAAAACTAAGAATCAGACCATATCATTCGGTTTACTATAAATTCTCTTATTTTCTCAGCAAGTTTTCTGATTCTGGGTAACATTATGCTGTATTTCTGAAAATTGGGAAGATCAGTGTGTATATATATTTTTTTCAATATAAGTGTATATGGTATAAGCATAGCCATAAAGAAAGGAGTATACATGAAATTTTCAGAGATTTTATTAACCATGTCTCTTTGTAAGAGTATTTCAAAGCATAGCAGAGTTTACGGAGTTCACATTTATTTCTATTACCAAAAACATCATCTTTTCAGACTATAAATGTTAGTGCCTGTTTTCATAGGTTCCTTATTTGACCAGAGTCAGACTTTCTGGAATTTGTCGTTCCAAGAAACATGTAGTCATAAGATACCTAGGGCTCTGACCAAGAAGTGTCATTCAAGGCCATATTATGAATATCCTCTTCAAAGGGAAACATAGAATTATTTATCAAGAAAATCAGTCCTTTTCAGTAATATTACTTACTGAAAATTTTAAAAACATAAATATAAATTAAGCTATATAAAAGGAATAATAATTATAGAGGAATGAATTAATAGAAAATAGTTTCAGCATTAGCGACTGAAATACTGAGTTGGTAATACTGAAATAAAGTTTGATTTCTTTTTTCATTTATAACAAAATATTATCTGCTAGATATTAATCTACTGTATTACTTTTAAATTGTTTAAGATTTTGTTATTTCATATTATACTCTGACTACAAAATTATTTTATGTCACTGAATAACATAATTTTGTATACAGCCTCTTCCATGCAGATGTAATTGGAATACATTTATATATTTTGTAAGTGAAGAAAAGGGCAAGAACATTGTTTGGCTTTAGAGTTCTTGTGCTTAGAAATTGGAAGCAGCACAAGGGTGATGATAATGTAGCAGTTAATTTTGACAGCATTGTACCACACACTGATTTGTATATGTTTAGAAACAAGTAAGGGATTTTAAATGGGACTTTAAAATGACTTACTGTAAGAAAGCTGATGGAGAAAATTTCCTAACAGGAAATATTATATTCTTATTTGGAAATCCATATCTGGTAAATGTTCAAAGCAGCCAGCTGTGGAAGATTCTTCATAAGAGCAAATACAAAATTTTCATTTCAAACCATTTGAAAAGAAAGTACATTCTGAGTTCTTATACACCAAAGATATCAGAAGCTTTAGAAATGTCTAAAATATATATGTTGTATAAAATTATTTTCAAATCTTTTTAGGTCTGAGATAGACCACCAGCATATATAGGGATTTTTCAGATGTTTTTGTCTTCTCTACATCTTTTTTTTTGAAATGTAAATTGATTAAAAATATTTTTTGGAAATGTTCTCTAATATAGATTCTAATTTGACTTGGAGTATATATGAATTTTTATATGAATGCCTTTTAGAGGCAGTAATTCTAATAAATATATTTAGGCATTACTTAGCCTTTAAATTTGTTTCTCTCTCATCAAGAATAAGACATAAATGTGAGAGTTTTAATTTTAGTAGCAACTGAATAATTTCATCACCGTTATGCCTTTGTTTTTCCTATTATTGAAATTAGAATAAAATGCTTTCCTTCCAAACTGTGAGTACAGTTATTTTGTAAAGTTATTTTTCTCCATGTTGTGAAAAAATATATATATAGGTAAAGTATAACAATACTTTAATTGCTTAATATGATAGTCACTCTATAACTCATTGACTACATCTAAATTTTTAGTGTACAAACTCATTTTCGGAGTTCTCATTGTGGCTCAGCGGGTTACAAACCCAAAAGTATCTCTGAGGATGTGGGTTCAATCCCTGGTCTTGCTCAGTGGGTTAAGGATCCAATGTTGCCATGAGCTGTGGTGTAGGTTGCAGATGTGGCTCAGATCCTGCATTTCTGAGAGTGTGGTGTAGGCCGCAGCTGTGGCTCTGATTCGACCCCTAATCTGGGAACTTCCATATGTCACAGGTGCAACTCTAAAAAACAAACAAAGAAACAAACAGAACAAAATTCATTTTCATTGAAGTGTAACTTATATATAATGAAATGCTTAGCTCTTTTAAAAAAATTTATTAATTTATAATGTTCTGTCAATTTCTGCTATATAGAAGTGACCCAGTTATACATACATATATAATTATGTATATATTCTTTTCCTCATATTACCTTCCATCATGTTCCATCACAAGTGATTGGATATAGTTCCCTGTGCTATACAGCAGGACCTCATTGCCTATCCACTACAAATGCAATAGTTTGTATCTATTAACTCCAAACTCCCAGTCCATCCCACTCCCTCCTTCTTAAATGTATCACATAATGGACATTGGCAAATTTGTTACAAATACATACTTTCATGTGACCTGCACTCTATCTTCATATTGAAATTTTCATCCACCCAGAAATTTCTCTTGTGTTTTTATCAATCTCCCTACCTATTTAAGTAATGTCAGGGTTAAAACAGGACACTTTTCAAGTCTTATATTGTCATAGTATAAGATTAGTAATAGTGATCTACAAGACAAAACTGAGTAACTACTCTTCTGAAACAAGTATTACACAAACAATGACAATATTATGAGATAAGCACAGTGTTGTGATTTGGTATGTGAACCAAATGAATTCTTATTCAAACTGTCATGTGGAAATAAGTTATTAACTATAGCACTCAGTTGAGTGTCGCAGGTTAAAGTCTTATTTCATGTGTTCTTTGGGCTGTCTTATTTCTGTTAATTGTATAAAGTTGTGTTACACAAGGCAACATTTAAACTCAACAATTTTCCAATCCAGTGCTAGCCCAATTTGTGAGTTAACAGGCGGAGGTCAGTTAAATTGTTGATCAGTTTCTATTGATTAACTTTGCATTGGATGCCCTACAAAACCTTCCCAGGGCACTTTTTTGTCTTGTTAATTTGTGAAAAATGGTTACAGTGTCAGTAAGTGGCGGCCTCTCTTTCTTGGGGCTAGCATTACCATAATAGTAATTAGGTCAGATTTATTGGTGGTGCTGTTCAGGGCATCTGTATCTTATAGTTTTCTGCCTACTTGGCCTATCGGTTAGTGACAGAGGGATGTTAATGTTTTCAACTGTATTGGTCAATTTTTCCATTTCTTTAAGTTTTTATGTTTTCCTCATATGTTTTGACTTGATTAGGGTATATTATTATGTACTGCCCCTGTGATCTTATCCCTGATAAAATTCCTTGTTCTTGGAGTTCCCATCATGGCTCAGTGGTAACAAACCAGACTAGTATCCATGAGGATTTGGGTTTGAACCCTGACCTTGCTCAGTGGGTTAAAGATCTAGTATTGCCATGAGCTGTGATGTAGGCCACAGATGGGGCTCAGATCCTGTGTTGCTGTGGCTGTGACATATGCCAGCCTCTACCAAGTTCCCCTAGCCTGGGAACTTCATATGCCATGGGTGCAGTCTTAAAAAGCCCTCCCCCTCCCCAAATTCTTATTCTTAAGTCAGTTTTGTCTCAGATTAATAGTTACTCCAGATTTCTTTTGATCAGTTTAATATTACATATCTTTCTTCATCCCTTTACCCTTAGTTAGTCTGGTCTTTAAAGTGGACTTGTTTGGACATCATATAGCTGGATCTTGTGTTTCATTTAATTCTGACATTCTCTGTCTTTTAATTGGTGTATTTATATCATTCACATTTAAATTTGTATTCATATATTGTTATTTAATATCTGCTATGTTTACAATTGTTTTTTATGCATTGAATTTATTCCTTGTTTTTTTTTCTATTTTTTGCCTTCTTTGGTATATGATTTCATTCTATCTCCTCTCATCATTATAATTACACCTTAGTTTTTTAGAAAAACTAGTGGTTGAATTCAAATTTGTAATACATACTTTTAATTAGTCTAAACCAACTTTCAAATAACACTATAACAATTCATGTGTATTGAAATTCCAGTTCTATTCTCTGATGTTGTGACACTGCTGTCATTCATTTCACTTATACCTATGCTGTATTTGCCAAATAGATTGCTGCCATTTATTGCTTTAAATAGTTATCTTTAAGGTCAATTAAGAATAAACAAAATAAAAGGTTTTATTTTTTGCTATTTCTTTCCCAGCACTCTTTTTTATGTAAACTCTTTTCTGTTTAATCAAAACAGAAACCTGAATAACTTCTTTTAACATCTCCTTCAGAGCTGGTCTACTGGTGATAAATTCTCTTTGTTTTTCTTGGAAATTCTTTATTTCTGTTTCAGTTTTGAAAGATGATTTTGCTGGATTTGGAATTCTAGGTTGGTGATAGTTTTCTTTCAGAACTTCAGATATTTAGATCCACTCTTTACTTATTTGCATGGTTCCTGATCTTATAAGTAGTCTACTGTAATTCTTTCCCTTGTTCCTCTACAGGTAAGCTCTTTCATTATCTAGCATCTTTCAAGGTTTTTTTCTTTGGTTTTTGTTTCTTCAGCTTGTATATAAAATGTCTATGAGTGTGTGTGTGTGTGCTGTGTGTGTATATATGTGTGAGTGTGTGTGTTGGCTTTTTTTTCTGCTTGGTGTTCTCTGGCCTTTCTAGATCTGATATTTGGAGTCTGTCATTAACTTGCAAAGTTTTCAGCCATTATTACTTCAAATATTTCTTTAGCTCCCTCCTCTCTCTTGTCTTTCCAGTATTCTAATTGTGTATTATGTTACATGGTTTATATTTTCCAACAGTTCTTAGCTGAATTACTTTATTTTCCTTCTTTTTCTTGTTGCCTTTCATTTTGGGAGGATTCTGTTGACCTAAATTCAGGATCACTGATATAGCAATTTCAGATTCATGCAGTTGCAAATCTACTGGTGATCTCATTAAAGGTGCTATTGATTTCAGCTGTAGTAAGTTTAATTTTTGTCATTTCCTTTTGATTATGTGTTAAGGGTTTCTATGTCTCTGCTTACATTTCAGTGTTTCAGTGTCTTTTACACATTGGAATCCTTAATGCATGAATTACACTTATTTTAAATCTTCTGTCTGATAATTCCAATATCAATGTCATATCTAATTCTAGTTCTAATGTTTTTGTCCCTTCAGCTTATTTTTCTTGACTTTATTGCGATTTGTAATTTTTATTGAAAGCTACATACATTATTTTAGATACTAGGGACAGTGAATAGGCCTTTAGTGTGAAGATTTATGTTAATTTGGGTAGCAATTGAACTCTACTTAATATTTCTTAAGATATAAACACTAGAAGCTTCACATTCCTATAGGGTCCTTGTTTTTGTCTCTCTATAACTTTGGGTTTCCCTTTGTACTCTTCTCCAGATCACTTTTCTGTCTTGCAGTTCTTTGAGCCTTAATCTACTGTCAGTATACCCTTTTGGCATAGTGTGGTGTTATGTGGGAAAGAAAAAGCATTCTCTAATCTTACGAGTGAATCTCAGTCTTTTAGTGGGCCTGTGACTTTTGGGGATCTACTTGCACAAACGTTTCTCAAATGACATAACTCCTCCCTGCCTCCTCTGGCCCAGAATCTCCTGTTTTCTTCTCTGTTTGCAAAGTTCTAATCAATTAAATTGTAGTCCTCATCCCTGTTGACAATTATTTTTCACCTGTTATATGAAACAAGGCTGGGGGTTTCAGATGTACATAATAATGTTTCAGTATTTATAGATAATGGTTCATTTATTTAAAGTTACTAAAATAATGGCTATATTTCCCTGTGCTGTACAATATATACATGTGGCTTATATTTTGTTTATATTCACTTATATCTCAATGTTATACCACTATGTTGCCCCTCTGGTACCCATTAGTTTATTTTTTATATCGTAAGTCTGCTTTTTGTTATATACATTTGTTTGTTTTATTTTTTAGATTCCACATGTGAGTTATGCCATAAATTGGCCTTTCTCTCTCTGCTTTATTTCATTAAGTACAGTACTCTCTAGGTCCATCCATGTTGTTGCAAAGAGCAGAATATCATCTTTTTGATGACTGAAATATATTCCATTGTATATGTATACCACATATTCCATTTATCTGTTGATGGACACTTAGGTTCCTCACATAACTTGGTTATTGTAAATAATGCTGCTGTGAACATTGGGGGTGCATGTATCTTTTTGAATTAATGTTTTCATTTGCTTCAATTATATGTATATATCCAGGAGTGGAAGTGAAATATCACATGGTAGTTATATTTTTAAGTTTTTGAGGGACCTCTGTACTGTTTTCCATAGTGGCTGCAGTGATTTATATTCTTACCAACATTGTGTAAGAGTTTACTTTTCTCCACATCCTCACCAATATTTGTTATTTGTGGTCTTTTTGACAGTCATTCCGGTAAGTGTGAGATATCTCATTGTGGTTTTGATTTGCCTTTATCTAATGATTGTCATCCTTCTCGACAAGGCAATCAAAACTTAAGCTGTGCCTGGAGATCAGCTTAAGAAAAACACAGGGCTAATGCTGTGATAAGCAAGAACCCCTAGCAAATTCAGGGTCTGTCTTTTATTTGGATTGTGAACAAAGACTGCATGCAGAAGTGTGGGGAACAGAACTTTCAAAGAGATTATAGATACAGTTTGCTAAACCAGCACAGGCAGCTTCAAGGCCATCCCCTGGTGAGAAGGCCACTAGCAACAAAGTCACAGGAACCTTTATCTAGGACATAATGCAGCTACTTGCAGAACAACAAGAGATTACATTACTTCCTTGTTTTATCTTAGCCAAGACAGAGTCTATTCTGTCCTAGTGCATCCCTCTTGGCATTCCAAGAGGGAGTCATGATTTTTCATGACCGAGCATTCAAGCTCAAGGTCTGTGGCCCTGCTTTTTTCCACCCACAAATGATTAGTGATGTTGAGCATCTTTTTATGTGCCTGTTGTCTGTCTGTATTTCTTCTTTGGAAAAACATCTAATCAGGTCTTCTGCTCATGTTTTAATTGGGTTGTTTTTTTTTAATATTGCATTTTATGAGTTGTTTATATGTTTTGGGTATTAACCACTTATCAGTCATAACATTTTCAAATATTTCCTCCTATTCCATAGCTTGTAGCTTGTCTTTTCCTTTTGTTAATGTTTTCCTTTGCTACGAAAAAGCTAATAAGTTTGATCAGGTACTATTTGTTTATTTTTTTGTTTTTATTCGTTTTCCATAGGAGACAGATTTAAAAAAAATTGCTATGATTTATATCAAAGAGTGTTCCCCCTATGTTCCCTTCTAGGAGTTTTATGGTTCCAAGTCTTACATTTAGATCTTTAATCCATTTTGAGTTCATTTTTGCACATGGTATGAGAAAACGTTACAACTTCATTGGTTTACATGTAGCTGTCCAGCTTTCCCAACATCACTTATTGAAGAGACTGTTTTTTGTCCATTGTATATTTTTTACTCGTTTGTCATAGATTGATTGACCACAGGTGTGTGGGTTTATTTCTGGGCTGTTTTGTTACATTGATCTATGTGTCTGCTTTTGTACCACCACCATGCTGTTTTGATGACTAGAGCTTTGTAGCAAAGCCTTAAGTCAGGAGCATGATATCTCCAGGTTTGTGTGTACTGTTCGTTTAGTTTTTTTTTTTTTTTCCCCTCAAGATTGCTTCGGCAATCTGGGATCTTTTATAGCTCCATATGAATTTTAGGATTATTTGTTCTACCTCTGTGAAAAATGTCATGGGTATTTTGATAAGGATAGCATTAAATCTGTAGATTACTTTGGAGAGTATGGACATTTTATCAATATTAGTTCTTCCAAACTAGGAACATAGGATATCTGTTTCTTTTTATGATTTTCACATTTCCTGCATCAGTGTTTTATAGTTTTTAGAATGTAGGTCTTTTACCTCAGTGGTTAAGCTTATTTGATTCTTTTTGAAGTGATTTTTAAATGGGATAGTTTTCTTGCTTTCTCTTTGTCACATCTCTTATAGATGATATTATAAAGTCAAAGACTTAAGGAAGATTGGGCTATTATATATTTCTCAGAGAGTTTTAAAAGTTAATTTTCATAATCTAAAGAAAGGTGGATACTTAGGAGAGAAGAAAAGAATAATACCAGTCTATCAACACATCTTTTAAACTGGTTTTATATCAATTCTCATATCCATTTAAATTGTGTAATGAAAACAAAGAAGGGCAAAATATTCTACATGTGAAATAGATATAGATTTGATTAATTTCTTCTAGTTGCAGAGTTCAGTTAGCTATGATTTTATTACAATTATGACTTAGTGGGAAAATATATATTATCTGTGATCTTTACTCATTCCTTTTCTTTTTCATTCCTGTAAACAGATATTTCTTGACCTTCTATATGTCAGATAAAGCCTGGGAATTTGAAAATGAGTAAGTCAAAAGTCTTGACTATAGAGGCAACTAAACAAATAAGTCATTTAAATAAATAAAAATTATGGAAATATGACTTTGCCATAATCAAGCTATATAATAGATACTGCAAAATGTTAACATGAAATAGTATTTCTCTAAAGCCCATATTGTAATAGTGACATTTCATAATTATCCTCTTTGAGTGACTATTTCTTGACAATGACAGACCCAACCCAGCTCTGATACTTCTGTGAAGCTTACTGAGACACTCCATATGAATCCTTGCATCATGACAGCAAATACAGACCTGATCTGTACAAACCTTAGCCCTCCTCTGAAACATTATGGCCAGCCCAGGCTTTTCAAAACTTTTCTACTACCTCTTATACAGATGAACGTTGTTCCGCCGGTGACAATCTCTCTTGTAGTAGCAAGTTAATAAGCCTAAAATACAGATTTTCTCTGATGATTTTTATTGGGTAAGGTTTATTAATATGGAAATTAAAATGCTTTTAACATTCTAGAATTTTTTTATTTAATAATACAATTTCTAACATATTTCTCTCCTCTGTTATATTTTGTATTAGTGTGAAACTATAGTAAGGACACAAGTTAAAACTTTATTTTAAACTTTACTACAGGGTCAAAAAAAGCACACATATATTAGAAAAGGAAGATCTCTTTTAATTATCATAAAATAGCTGTGATAAAGCAAATAACATGTAAATCACAAAACTAGAGTGTTTTTTGTGGTTTATAGTTCAAATACAAAATAATTTACAATATAAGTAACAAGTTAAATGTCAAATATATTATTTGACACAGATGTAGAAGGAAATAATTGCCATAAACAAAAATGTAATTTGCTAATAAACATATTTTATTTTATATTTAATATTAATTTTTAACCAAATTTTATGAAATATTTACATTTCACATAATCTAATATCTTTTACATGACTGAGAAAGACAAAAAATGATATTGAATGTGGAAAAAAACACCAGATTTGCAAATGGTTAGAATAATAATTATTTTTTTCACAAGATTCCCATCATTTTGCAAATTTATGTACGTGGTTATTCACTTGTTTTCAACAATTTTAAGTACTTACTATATAAGTCAGGTACCTTGATAGATTCTGAAGATGCAAATATGGACAGCCATATACTAAGTATTAAACTACTTTTAAAAAGTTCTGTGTAAGCACAGGTATTTGAAAAACAAAGTTTTCTGAGACTTTTAGGGAAGGCTTTGCTATACTGGATGGTATGGGAAATAATTCCAGCTATATTGCAGTTAGCACCAGTACTAAAAACTGCAGTATAACAAATATTTACTCTGTGGTCTTCACTGTTACGCAAAGAGCGTTTACATCATTTAATCCTCCTTAAGGACCCTCTGAGGGAGTTTCTATTATGATGGCCCTTTTAAAAGTAAAAAAGTGTTTTTATAGGTTAGATATTTGCTCAAGATCACAAAGAGTGGTGCAAAAAGGACCTTAAGTTAGCTATTCTCTATTAGAGCCAGCATGCTTTTTCAATATTAGTATCAAATTTTGTATACAACTGATGACTTCACTTCTTAAAAGAAGCTTTACAATGCTGCTTTTGAAAAAAACATGCTAATAGTGGGAAAAGAAATCAACTGCTATGCATTTCCTGATCAAGGCTGTAGAATCTAAAATGAGAAGATTATTTTTTGCCAGGTGCTGGGAAAGGATACAACCAATAGCATGCAGAAGTAATGTCTGTAAAAGAGAGGGATTAATGAGCACAGAGAGTTATGAGGGTGTGTAAGTGTGTGTATGCTTGGGGGTGTTATTGAAGGTTTTTATGTTTCCCAAAGTGAATCATCAAAAAAAAAATTTGCTCATTTAAGGGAAGTTACTTTTTTCTAGGGCAGCATTTCTGCAACTGGTTTCCCAGAATGTTATTCATTGAGATAATGATTGGGGGTGTGTGAAAAAAAAGAAAATGAATAGTTTTCTGGTCAAATGCATTTGGAAAATATGATGCACTATTAGAGATTCACAAATACTATTAGCATATTAAAAATTCTGATAATTTTAGTAGTATAAAAACCTGCTTGAGTTAATACAGTATTTATTATCCAGTCAATCTTTTTTTTTTTTTTTTTCAAAGAGCTAGTGCATTCGTTTGCAGGCAAAATTTTTTCAAAGAGCTAGTGGTATTAGTTTGCTTTAAGACATGTTGGTTCATTGGTTCATGCACATATGTTTATGCACATATGTTCAGAAACTTAAAAAATCAATAAGAATTTGAATTCTTTTTTATATAAGTAAAAATTTTAATTTGCTTTCAATTTTTTAATTATTATTTCTAGTTCCTTTAGATGGTAGATTCGGTTGTATGAGATTTTTCTTGTTTCTTAACAGAGGCCTGTATCACTATAAATTTCCCTCTTAGAACTGCTGGTGCTGTGTTCCATTTATTTTGGAAAATTGTATTTTTATTTTCATTTGTTTCAAGGTATTTTCTGATTTTTTTCCCTTGATTTCTTTATGGATGCATTGATTTTTTAGTAGCATACTGTTTGGTCTCCATGTGTTTGTGTTTTTCCCGTTTTTCTTCCTGTTATTGATTTCTAGTTTCATACCATTGTGGTTAGAAAAAAAAAGTGGTTGATATAATTTCTATCCTCTTGAAATTGTATTGTAGCCTATTGTGGTCTCTCATGGAAAATGTTTCATGTGCACTTGAAAAGTTTTGCTTTTTTGGGATGGAATGTTTTATAGATATCTGTTAAGTTTAGCTGGTCTCATGTGCCATTTAGAGACATTGTGTCCTCACTGATTTTCTGTCTGTATGATCCGCTTATTGATGTAAGGGTATTGTTGTTAAAGTCCCCTACTATTATTATATTATTGTCAATTTCTCCCTTTCTGTCTGTTAATATTTGTTTTATACATTTAGGTGTGCCTTTAACAGGTACACATATGTTAATGAATGTTATATTCTCCTGTCCATTGATCCTTTTATCATTATATAATATCCTTCTTTGTCATTTTTTGTAGACTTCCTCTTAAAGTCTACTTTGTCTGATAAGAGTATTGTTACCCCAAGTTTCTTGTCATTTACATTTGTTTACATTCCCTCACTTTTAGTCACACAGTGTCTTTAACTCTGAAGTGAGACTTGCTGAAACTCAGCCTCTCTCCACTGGTGCTGAATAGAAACACAGAGCAATAGTTTTGGGAGAAGGAGAGAAAAACATAGCTAGCTTTTATTGCTTTACCAGCCAGAGGAAGCCACAACAGTCCAATATCTTAAAGACTGTACTCTCCCTTGGGAAATAATTACAGAGAGTTTTATAATCTAAAAGGAGCAAAACAGGGTTTAAATAAGAATTAGGATTGAGGCGCACATGCGTTCTTCTTTGGGGGACTCTTAATCATCAAAAGCTGGTGTTAGGAGATTTGGCATGTTCCTGGTCTTCTGAGTTACTGTATAGACTAACTGTACTTGTGCAAAGGGCACATTGATCAGAGATTAGAAAAAAATTGGAAAATTCCTGAAAAACATCATGTGCTAATAATCTTTACCCCACAGGCAGTTGTGTTCAGGGTGCCTAATCTTTAGTTTACAGGTGATTGTGTTTAGGGTATAATCCAATGAGGGAAAAGTACGAGAAAGGGCTCCAAACTGTTCAGTTTTAAAGTAGTCATTTCCCAAAGAATCATAAGGAATATAGCTGTATCATTATGTATATCCCTTGAGAGGGAACTAGGACCCTGCCCCAGGGCTGTACTGTTGTTACATGACTGTTGCTACCTTTATTTGCATCCCCTTCATTCCTTGATCAGCAACTGTCTGAACTTGCTCCTTGGAACTCAGGGAAGGCTATAGAGGCTGAATGAGGCCCATTTCCTAAAAACAGTGGGTCTCACAGAAAGGCCTTTATGCCCAGGATCCCCACAGGGCCCCGATCAGTTAAAAGACTCTTGTGGACAGCCTGTGATGACCCTTCTATTTTTTCTTAACCAGCCACCTTATGTCTTTTTTTCTTTTCCCTTGTCTTTTGTCATTTAGGGCTGCACATGTGACATATGGAAGTTCCCAGGCTAGGGGTCAAATTGGAGCTACAGCTGCTGGCCTATGCCATAGCCACAGCAACTCGGATTCTGAGCAGCATCTGTAACCTACACCACAGCTCATGGCAATGCCTGATCATTAACCCACTGAGCAAGGCCAGGGATCTGCATCTTCATGGATACTAGTCGGGTTCCTTAACCACTGAACCAGGATGAGAACTCCCACCTTATGTCTTCTGATTGGCACATTTAATCCATTGAAATTTAAAGTAATTATTAACCAGTGCTTACTTATTGTCATTCTGTTACTTGTTTTTCAGGTTGTTTTTGAGTTTCTTTCCTTTTTGTTTTGATGATTTTTTAACAGTATATTTGTGTTCCTTTCTCTCTCGTTTTTGTGTATCTTTTGTAGGTGTTTGGATTTTGGTTACCATGGTATTCATATATTTTGACCTATATCTATATGTACTTGTTTTAAACGGATAGTAATTCAAGTTCAAATATATTCTAAGAGGTCTGTGTTACTCCCGTCCACCACATTTTGTGTTTTTGATGTCATATTTTACACTTTATGCCTGTCACTTAACTATTTATTGTATGTATAGTTGATTTTACAGTTTTTTTCTTTTAATTCATACTTGCTTATTTAAGTCATTGATCCACAGTCTTTACAACATATTTTCCTTTTCTGTTGAGGTTTTTCCTTTCTTTAAATTCTTATTTCTTGGTATAGCCTTTTCTTTTTCAGCTAGTAAAGACCCATTAACACTTCTTTTAAGGTCAGTTTAGTATTGAGGAACTCTTTCAGTTTTCCTTGCCTGGAAAGTTCTCTATCTCTCGTTCAGTTCTGAATTATAACCTTGCTGGGTAGAATATCCTCAGTTACAGGTTTTTCCTTTTAACACTTTAAATGTATCATACTACTCCCTTCTGGTCTGCAGAGTTTTCTGACAACAATCAGATGATAGCCTTTTGGATGTCCCCTTTAATGTTGTTCTTCATTTTCCTCTTGCTGCCATTAAAGATCTTTTTGTCATTAACTTTTGTCACTTTCGTTATGATATGTCACAGGGGCATCTCTTTGAGTTAATCTTATTTGAGTCTTTCTGTGCTTACCGTACTTGGAAATCTGTTTCCTTCTTCAGCTTTGGGACATTTTCACCCTTAATTTCATCAAATACATTTTTGACTACTTTCTCTCTCAAGATGTTAGTATACTTGATGTTGTCTCAGAGGTCCCTTTAACTATTCTCTTTTTTTAAATTTGTTTTTCTTTTTATTATTCTAATTGGGAGATTTCCATTATTTTATCTTTCAGATTACTTATGTGTTCAATATCACGTATTCCTCTATTTATTACTTCTAGAATGTTTTCATTTCAGTTGCTGTATTCCTCAGCTCTTATTGGTTCTTTTTTTGTTTTCTAGTTCCTTGTTAAAATTCTCATTATATTCTTGAATTCTTTTCCCAAGTTCATTTAATATTGTTACTGCTAATACTTTGAACTCTTTATCTGGTATTTATCTTTGTTTCACTAGGCATTTTTGAGAGATTTTTTTCTTGTTATTCTATTAGAAACAAATTCCTCTATCTTCTCATTTAATATAACTTTTTCTGTCTCTATGAAACAGTTACCTATCACATTCTCAGAGTGTCCTTGTGTGGGAGTGTCCCTGTACAGTTTTCATGTGCCCACTGACTGCGATAGGAAAGCTGGGTCTGAAATGAGCCTGGGAGGCTACAGAGTATGCTGGTAGTTACCATTTTGGTGAGAGCTAGGGCTGGAGATGCAGTGACTAGAGCCAAAGCCAGGTGTGAGCCAGGACTTTCATGCTCAGTGGGCATCCCTTCCTTTTTGTGAGTGGAGTCACATACCATGACTCTAGAACAGAAGCCCTGACATTTGGGGCTGAGCTGGTTTCATTCCATTTGAATGTGCACTCTCTTTCCAGCAACAATACCTGCACCCTACTGGAAAGCAACACTGGAACAAAAAGGGCTGGAGTGGGTACCCAGTGCAGGTCAGGGTGTCTGTTGCAACAATCCTAAAAAGAAAGTCAGGACCTCAGGACATTTCCAATTCACTGCTTCTGTGCACTGTTCAGAGGCAGAGCTGGGTCTGAGCCAACTCTGCTTTCCCTGAATGTGTGAATCATCCCTAGCAATGGCACCTTCACCGCAGTGGGAGCAGTGCCAGAGCAAAAGGGGCAAGAGTGGATACCTTCATACTGTTCAGATGCAGGGCGGGGTGTAAGCTGGCTCTACCCCCTACAGGTGTGCCCCCTACTCAGCAGTGGCAGCCTTTGCCCTACTAGAGCGTATACCAGAGCAAGGAGGGATGGAGCAAGCTCCTGGTTCAGCCTGGGGTGCCAGTTGGGACAGTTGAGGGAAACCAACTAGAGCTCTGAAGAATTTGCTGTCTACCTTCTCTGCCTTGTTCTTGGGAGTAAGCCAGTATGTGCATATTCTTTACATGCAGAATCTGGGTTTCTTATAGCCCTTAGGAAGTCCCATAGGCTTTCAAACCAGCTAAGGTATTCACTTTTCACTGCTGAACCCCAGGGCTGGGATGTCTAATATGTGCTTCAAACCCCTTACTCTCCAAGAATGATCTCAGAGTTCATTATATTCCCCCTTTTCTGTGTTCCCTGCTAGGGGGGATGATTCCCAACAGAATTGCTTCTCCTCCATTCCTACCCAACTCCATGTTGATCTTTATAGCTTTGCTTGTAGAAGAACCTTTATGCCAGTCTCCAGTGTGTTTTCAGTGAGTGTTGCTCTACATGTGGATTTAATTTTGAAGTGTTCATGTCGGAGCTGAGCTCAGTGTCTTCTGATATCTTGATCCCCCCTTTTATTTTTTATTTCACATACACTCTTAATAAGTGCACTGAGGGTTTGGGATGGAAATGCTATAAAAACTGAGTTGTGATGATTTTTGTACACCTATAATTATAATAAAATTCATTAAGTAATGAGAAAAAATAAAAAAAATAAGCCTACATAAATTTATTGATTAATTGAATAGATATAACTTAGCAAAGAAGAATCAATAGTAGAATATGATTTGGGTATAGAACAAAATATTAATCATAATGATAATTCTAATAAAATATATCAGTAGAAAACTTCCAACAGGTTCATTATAATAGCATGCCATGAACCAGTAAATTGACCAATCATCAAAGTGGTGCTATTTCATAACATGATGATATATCTCAGTTAAAGTAATGTTCCTGGTTAATGCAATTAATACCTTGATGTAATTAACTTTTAAGTATTGCAAGTTTAAAAATATATTTCATCTATCAGTAGAGTTAAGCATAATACCAAAGTTAGAGGATTCCCCAGTATGTTCTGCATAGCCCTCTTGTTTGACCCTGGGACCTGGATCAATAGCTGTGACTTAAACCTCAGCCTTTCCTGCATTTTTATATCTGAGAAGGGTTTTTGAGACATACTGAGTAAGCAACAGACAAGGGCAAAGAAACTACGTATGTGAAAACTGAACAGAAAAGTAGTTCTAATATTATATATAAAATTATCACTGTAGCAGACCTCTAACTCCTTCAAATGATTCCTAAAGTTCCAAAAAATATTCAATTTTGAAAAGTATTTACTATGAGAAAGAAAAGGTACAGGGAAGTTATTATTATCAATTTGGTCTCTAGAAAAAGATACTAAACAAAAAAAAAAACCAAAGAGGTTCAGATACTTTCAGTGGAGTACTTAGACTGAAAATATCTGTAATTATAGTTACAGAGGAGAATGTTATTTAACATGGCAGTGTCAATATGGTAATGTTTCTAACAAAAGTCACAATGTAAAGACAAAGTTCTAGCCGGAGAAATGATATATTCAATTTAGGAGAAATACAGAGTGTTTCATAAAGTGAATATATACAAAGTAGTGGATCAGGTATAGTGAATTATAGAGGATAGTGTAATACTCCTTACACTAATAACAGGGCAGTAAAAACAGCTCTATTTAATAACAGAGCTATTAGAATTCCTGCATCTGAAAAGTAAAGGTTAGGGAGTGATTACAGTGGAAAGGGCCACATTAAAAGAAGCTAACATATTTTTTAGAAAAAAAATTAATAAAAAAATCTTAATATAGGATAACCATAGAGAGAATCACGAAGAATTTTAAAATGCTTACACCTGTACAAATAAAATGAACTGGACATAAGGAATAACACTTTAACAGTTTAGTCTGTTTCTAAAATCGACCGTAGAAGAGTCATATAATATGAATAATTCCTTTAAAGAAAATATAACTAGATGAATTATTCATAACAGAATGAGAAAATTGTCAGAAATTTACAGAAAAAAGCACCTAGGACCCTATTATTTTGTATGAAAAATACTTCAGTACTGAAGAAATAAGAATCTTTAAGATTATTCAGTATTACTTAAACCTTCCCTGAGCTAGTAGAGAGAATGAAATATTCTATATTATTTTTGAAAATTAAAATAGATAAATATGTGAGGATGTAAGAGTAACAAATCCTTTTCCCCTCATGATTGTCACTAACAAGAAAATACCAATTAAAATACTGAAAATGCAATGTTTAAATACTATTAAAAATTGTACTTCATGGAAAAATGAGGTTCCTTTGCATAGATTTTTTACAAAGCCAAATTTCCCATCCATCACCATTATCTTTATCAATTTATTCTCTATATTGAATTAGATGTGATGGACTTATTCCTTTCAAAATCCTCAAAATAGCTTTCTTTTAAAAATAAAATCTAATCTGTATAAAAATTTACTTTGATATTTGGGATGATTTGTATTTTCGTTTTAATAGTCAAGTTTTTATTAATGCCTTAAATTGTACATTTAGTTTCCTCTCTTTTTTGAAGATACTATTCATTAATATTGCACTATTAACAGTATTGCAGTTAGCTAGTAACTCTCTCCTACACTCAATTCCAAACCTCTAGTTTAAAGAAATACTATTTTTTTCTAGTTAACACATACAGGATTATTAGTGAGCTTTTTCTACTACTAACTTCTCCTTCTTTATTTCTTCATTTGGGATATTAGTATTATAACTATCTACCTATCTGTCACATATATGTAAATTGTCAGAACATATAGCAGATTCTAGGTGTTTTATCACTCTGCTCTCTGTAGCTTTGTGTTATTTGTACAGATGAATGAGTAGCATTCCATATGCTGAAAGTTAGTCTAAACATGTCTTGAATGCTGTTTCAGTAATAGTCTTCAGAAAGCATTGATCAAATCACTTGTGACAAATCTATATATGTAGGTATAGCTGGGTCACCACGCTGTACAGTTGGAAAATTGATAGAAAACTGTAAACCAGCTATAATGGAAAAATAAAATTAAATAAAATAAAGCATTGATCAGAGAAAGTATTCACTGACTTGTGTATTTATATATATCAGCTTTTTCTTTTCCTCTGGCATAAATTCAGCCTGGCTAGCTATAAAATTCTATATTCATATTGTTTTCCTTGAATATTTCAAATACATTTCCTCTGTTGGCTTCTGGCATAACCTACAACTGTTAAACAAGATAGTGTATTTATGATTTTCTTTTCCTTTTAACTGCGGTGGACATTTGTCTGGATGCCTATAGGCCAATTTTCCTCATCTTAAAATTTTAATAATTCTCCAAATTTCACCTAACCTGGGTCAATTTGCCTTGCCCTTTCAAAATTTTGTTTTAAGAGTTCTTTATTTTTAAAAGAGATATCCTTAATTAGATTATTTAGAATATTTCCCATCCCACTGTTTTGTTTTTCCTTTCGAGAATGTTGTTTATTTAAATTAGATCTTTTCCTTCTTCTGTTTTTATTATTTCCTTTTTAATCATTTTCTTTCTTATTTTCTGCTTATTTTTAAAAAATTTCTCCTTTCTGTACTTTATTTTCCTTATTGTGTGTTTATGGTCTATTTGCTCTTTTATTCCTATGATTGTTTATTTCTAATTTATCTCCAACTGTATTAATTATTTTTTAGAGTCTCTGTTTAACCTACTTATATATTACTGCTTCTATTTTTGAGCTCCTCTTTTTTCATAGTTTTTATCATTTAAATTGTTCTTTCGGTTTTGAAATAATCGGCTCAATTTCTTATTCACATCTTGTGGTCATTTGGACTGTTGTGATTGCCTTTTTTAGTTTTTCAGATTATATCCCTTCACTAATTTTAAAATTCATTTTGAAAGCAATATCTTTTTCTGTTGCTAATATTTAGCTAACTTTTCGCTTTTTTATACTACAGTGTTAGGAGATTTTTTTTCATGGGGAATAGGGTTAGTCAGGATATATACTCCATCTTCTATTGTTTTTGAATTATTTTATGGCTTTGAACACTGAAAATCTGCTAACAGATTAGGTTTCAGGTGCTCTCATCACACAACACAAATAGTAACCGTGTGAAGAGATGACATGTCAATTACCTCGAGTGTAGTAATCATTTCACTGTGTATATGTATACCGAATGTTGTACATCTTAAATTTATAAAATTTTTAAAAAACAAAATTTTAAAAGTTCTCCATCCTATATTGTTATCATGAATTATTTTTATTTCTATTTATAACTACATCATCGATACTTGCTGAGGTCTGCCTCCTCTCATACTCTGTCTCTCACTAGTATCTGAAACTTCTTTTTCCTTTATTCCAGGGTTTCTGTTTTCAATTTAAATTTTCTTATGAACAGATTTCCCTCAGTTGTTGTCCCTTGATGATGGTCAATGAGACCATATGGCTATCTATGAAATACAGGCAAATTAGTTTGTCTGATATTAAAGAGATTACTAATGGTATGTAATTCGTTGTAATTACAGACAAATTAGGATAAGAAAGGACGGTAAGCAGATTGTTAAGGTAGCTATATAAAAATATAGAGGTTAAATTAGAAACTTTACTGCTACACAATCTCTTAATACTAAACAAAGCCACATTTTTTTCTGATACTACAATGAAAATATTAATAAAAATATTTCTTTAAAAATTCCTCCAGCTAACATAAAGTTCAAAATATTCTAGTCACTTCAGAGCTAATAAAATCTAAAAATAAAGAAGTTAAGGAATAGAAATGTTTTTCTTTCAACCTATGAGCTTTTTGCATTGAGTAGGTAGTTTAGCATCAAATGGCATTGCTCTGTCCCTCCTTTTAATAAGCTGCTGTGCTCAATTTAGTTTTTCATATGATTGAATTAACTTTACCATAGGTCATAAAAAAGCAGAAGGAAAAATGAGGAAAATGTTGAGGATGGCAGAGACAAATGAAAGGGTTCCAGGATTGTATGGAACAGTAAAAGTATGTAATCATATAGAGTAAGTACTGTAACATTTAAAAAAAATTTAAAGAAGCATTTACGAATGATGGACATAAACGATTTGTGAAAATATTTCAAGAAAATGTTGTAAATAACATCTTGCATTTACTTATTGCAAAATAATGTATTGTTAATATGTACCATTATATTATTTTAAGGTAAATTGACCTCAGGTTGAAAACTGTCAAACTAACATATGTAGAATAAATTAAGGAATGTTGTGAATATTTAAATCGAGCTGTAAATGGCAAGAGATTTTTTTTAATTAAAATATTAAATTTAATTAGTTTAATAATATCTGAGTTTTGCATTCTAGTTAAAAACAGGAGACTCATCATGAAAAGATGCTTAAGTGTATAATTTTAAACCATTAGTGCACTATATTTAACTGAGGATCTTCTATAATAGAAGTACACTGTGATAGACTCCTGAACACAAATGCTACTGGTGCAAGATTAGGTGAGAAAAGTGACATAAAAACTTAAAATATAGGAGTTCTCGTCGTGGCTCAGTGGTTAATGAATCCGACTAGGAACGATGAGGTCGCGGGTTCGATCCCTGGCCTTGCTCAGTGGGTTAAGGATCCAGCGTTGCCGTGAGCTGTGGTGTGTAGGTTGCAGATGCGGTTCGGATCTCGCGTTGCTGTGGCTGTGGCTGTGGGGAAGGCCAGCAGCTACAGCTCCTGTTAGACCCCCTAGCCTGGGAACCTCTATATGCCGCAGGTGCGGCCCTTGGTAAGGCAAAAAGACCAAAAAAAAAAAAAAAAACACTTAAAATATAAAGGTAACTATATGAGTTAGCAGAAGGAAGGATTATAGTCAACTGGAAAGGTTGAAAAATTTCTGTATTTGAAATAAGTCCTGAAGGATATACAGAAGGTATGCAGTCAAGAAATTCTGTATTGACATAGAGTTTGTCTATGGCAGAGTTTGTGTGTTTCTGTGTATATACACATATATGTGTGTGTGTGTGTGTTTACGTATGAATGCATACATAAGTATATATTAATAGTATATATAAATAGTATAATATAAATAGTATAATAGTATAATGCGTCTTATAAATAGTATAATACATTATATATATGTGTGTACATATATGCATACATATGTATATATGTATGAATACATATGTGTATATATATATGTGTGTGTATGCATGCATATATAAGGGAATTAAAAAAATCTAAGTTCTGTTTCACATTCCAGTAAAAGTAACAACCATACTATAGAAACATTGCATATGTATAATTTTGTTTAAATTATTTCTTCCCATTCAGAATGTTACTCAAAGTTACTTGAGTGAATGAGTTTACCTAGAGGTATAGATAAAACAAAGCAGTTGATGCTTTCTCCTACCATTGAAGAAGCATTAAACAAAAGATAATTTTTTGTTTTTCCTATTTCAGGCTTTTACTCTTGAATAAGTCATAAAAAGGATGGTTTCTCTTTTGGTTGTCCTAGTTGGCAAGGTACTGGTTGTGTGACAAGTTTTCTCAGGGTACATCTTTACTTCTGTCATTGCTCAGGAGACAATAAGTTACTTCCTGTACAGAGTAAACTTTTCAAAACTTGGATGGAATAATATAGTTTTCTGTGTATTTGAAAATAATAGTTGAAATTTCAAAATTAAACCCTGTGGTATATTTTACTCTTAACACATTGAAATGTATGTAAACATGTTTTTAAATAAGGAAGATGACCATTCATGTGAGATGACTTTCTTTGGTGGTGTTCTACAAAGTAGATGTTGCTGAGAAAAGAAAGGCAGAAGCCAACCAGTCTCAAGATGCACAATAAACTAATTTTTCCACCATGACATGGCACCTGGAAAATATGGCATATGTATATATACCCTTCCAGATGTTTTTCTCTTTTTTTAAAAAAATTTGTTTTTGAAATAACATCACACAAAAAAAGATACAAAATTTGCTCATGGAATTTCTGTAAACAGATTATGTTAATTACTTCATTTTATTTTTCAGCCCCCAAATTTAGCACCTTAAACAACAAGCATTTATTATCTTGCACAGTGTCTGAGTGTCAGGAGTCTGAAAGCACTTCAGCTGAGTGATTCTGGTTTAGGATTTCTCATGAAGTTGTAACCAGGGTGTTGACTGGGGCTGCCTTCACTTGAAGAACCTGGAGAATCTGCTTTCAAGCACTCATGGCTATTGACAAGAGGCTTTGGTTCCTTGATTTGACACGAGAACTTTTCTGTAGGGCTGCTTATGGGTCAGAGAAGCTAGCTTTCCGGAGAGAACAGATGGAGGAATGGAGAGAGGTGAAGGGAGAAGAAGAGAGAGATATCTTTTACTTCCTTTCTGTCTTATTCTTTTTTGTAGAAGCAAATTGCTAAACTGAGGTCAAACTCAAAGGGAGAGAAATTGCCCTTTGCTTCTTGAAGGAGGAAGTATCAAAGTATGCACATATTTTCAAAGCCACCAACCCAGGTTACCCAAATTTTAATATTTTATTCCAT
Source organism: Catagonus wagneri (assembly GCA_004024745.2). Taxonomy (NCBI): domain Eukaryota; kingdom Metazoa; phylum Chordata; class Mammalia; order Artiodactyla; family Tayassuidae; genus Catagonus; species Catagonus wagneri. The sequence continues at coordinate 1,790,646 of PVHT020000142.1, forward strand.
TTTTTTTTTCATTCTCTTTACCTCCCTTATTATTTACATTTGGGGCCAGGGGAAACTTTTGAAAGTGAGTTGTAGACATGATGCCTCTTTACTTCTAAATGCTTAAATGTATATTGCTAAAAATAAGGTCGTCCTTCTACATAACTACTGTACAATTTTCAAGAATATTTTCAATATTATTGTCTAATACACAGACCTTCTTCATGTTTTTCAATTGTCCTACTAATGTCCTTATTAAAAGAAAAAATTTCCTACTCTTGGACCGATCCATAGTTATTCATTGCATTTAATTATCATAGTTTTTCCTTTCTCTTTTTTCTTTTATCTTCTCTTCCCTTTTTTCTTCCATCTTTTTCTTCCTCCATACCTCCCTCCTTTCCTCTTTTCCCTCCCTCCTTTCTTCTTTCCTCCCTCTCTTCCTCCTCTTTCTTTCTTTTCTTTCTCTTTCCCGCCCTTCCTTCTTTCCTTCCTTCCTTCCTTCCCTTTTCTCTATCACTTAAACTAGAATAGTACCTTAGATTTTATTTTACATGACCATGACCCTTTGAAAAGAACATTTATTTTCCACATTGTTCTTCAGTTCTGCTCTGTCTGAATATTCCTTATAATTTGATCCTGGTGATGTGTAATTTTTGGCAGAAATATCATGTATGTGTCTCTGTGCCTCTCCGAGCATCATATCAGTAGGTACCTGTCTGTATCTTTAAGTATTTCTACCTTTAACTTTAATAACTTCGTTAAAATGGTGCTTTCTAGCTTTCTCTAGTTTTATTATTTTTTCCTTTGTATACAATATATATCTCCTAGGGAGATTCTTTGAGATTATGTAAATATATTGTTTCTCATCAGTATTTTATTTTAGCATGATTAGTTTTTTCTGGAAGGATTAGTACCATGGTGATTTTCAAATGATATTTGACTATATACTATTTTTGTAAATATAGCCTAAATATTTACAAAAAATAGATATAAATATTAAACTGTAGTTAGTAAATTTTTTTTTCTTGGTGGTATAAGTAGGCAATTCTGAATCAGAGCATTCTGGGATTAAGTAAACAAGTAAAGGTATCATGTATAACAGGATCCACGCTTCTCATTTTAAAGACAAGAATTACAAGTGCAGAAAGGGAGGAGGATGAGATGTACTCTCTGTATGGGCATCTACACATGTTTTTCTTGGCTAATTTCTCTAGAGGGTCTCAAGTCAGAGATCCCATTAGCAATGAGCATATTTAGCCCCTAGAACTCATATTTGAATTCTAAGCCAACTACAAGTAAGCAAATTTCTTAGAAAAATCGCTGATTTCAGGGCTGTGCTAGCAGCACATTAGAATGTGATGGAAGCACATTAGAAGGATACAAGAGCCAGCTTTAAGGGCCTCCCAGTGACCAAGTTATGAGTACTTTGAGTATAAAAAATTATAATTATGGTAATAGATTAGTACGCATAAAATAATTAACTAATTCTTAAATAAATGCAGAGAAGAGAATGCTATTACACCAAACTGAAAGGTAATAAGTGTATAAGTAGTAGGGGAATGAGACCCTTTTATATTTTAACAAACCCTATAAAATACACTTGGTAGGTTAATCAGTTTAATAATTTGTGTCCACTTCTGCTATGAGTGATGAATTTCCCTGGGATCGGGTTTTGTCCTGGATAAAATTGGCTGAAGGTATTGTGCAATTCTCAGCTTGTTAGTTTTCTCCCACAACCATTAACCACATATGAACATTGGTAAAACTGTCATGATAAGGGGATAACCTTTAGTCAGTGTAAATTATTTATTGTATATGTTTTGAAACCATATGTAAACTCTTCATTAATAACATAGAAAAAACACCTTGCACATGTGCCTTCATACTGTATATAAAACTTCAATCTAGATAAAAGCTACAATTCTCATTTCTTAAAATAGAAAATCTGATAAATGCCGTTATTTCTTTGCTGACCATTTTATCTTTGAAAAGTGAACAAGGGTTAAGGGAACTGCTTCTATGAACAATTATCACAAAAAAGGCAGTATGGTTGGTGACATGAAAGTGATGGAAACAGTTAGAGATACCAGTCATATCATTAAACTGTCTGAAATAGCTGTGAAAGGCAATATTCATCATTTTCAGGCTTGCACAATAAATTTGAGGCAAGAACATTGCAAGATTTTACAAAAAAAATTTCAAGTTTATCCCATTACAGAAAATTTATATTTCTAAAAACATGAATTTATGATATTTTTCCTTAAAATTTGTCAGACTGCACATGACTTACAGGATAGTCTGAAGCTGTTATCTAGGCACTTAATCGTATGTTCTTCCTAATATTTCACTTGTATCTCTTAATTACTTCAATGTCCCACTCAATCCCTATAAATGCACATACACACCACCACCCCCACTACACATATACATATACATGCATGCAAAAATTTCATAAATCCCTTTGTTCTGTCATTCTGTGTTTGCATTTTTCTGAATATTCTCTGGTCTGTGATATCTCCATTATGCTGGAAATTTCCTCTGCCTGGCACATCTTTCTACTCCAACCCTTATCTGTTTGGAAAATCCAGTTTTTCCCTCAAGAGTTCTAATATTTTTGTCTCTGTGTAGTCTTCCTTGTCTTTTAAGACCTACTTGATTTCCACATCTTCATTTTCCCATTATAGTTTCTTTATCAATATATATCTAAGAATTTCAGCAAGCTTTATATAGTCTAAGAATTTCAGCAAGCTTTATATAGTCTAAAATATCATATGGTGTTTCCTAACATTAGGACTTTTGACTTTGTTCTCCTTTGACTTTGTAGTGACATTCATACTTTGGATCAGACTCAATAAATGTTTGTTGTTTGTAAGAATCAAAATTTATATTTGGAACATATAACCACTATAATGTAAACTTCGTTAATACATAGAATAGTATCTGGCAATTAGTTGATTTCTAAACATTATTTAAATAAATATATGTTGAATATTCACAAATTAAAGTCAGTATAGACCATCAAACTTTCATATGGTATGTTTTGGTGAGCACAGATTTTAAAAGGAAAGATTCCAAATATGTAATATAGGAGCAGCCAACTGGGACAGAAAAAAAATTATGGTTACATCAAACTGTTCAAATTTTGAAGGAATTCTTGTTCTAAAGGATTTTAAATATATTACAAATGTTAAGAACAGGTTGCCAGGTAAAAACCTAATGTGTTTGGTATCTACTTCATTTCAAGGACAGACCTTAAGATGTAAGTCTCAGTTTAATTTAACTTAAGGGCCAGAAATAGAGCAGATTAAAAAAAAAAAAATAGGGCAGAGCTCTATTTAAATATATGATGGTTCAAAGTTTTCAAAAACTAAAGACAGACATCAAGAAATGACCACCAACAAGTCTGAGTCCCCCTAGAAATAAATGTAGACACTTCATGGCAAAACTGCTGAAAATGAAAGACAAAAGCAATTTTAAAAGGAGTGTGAAGGATGAGAATACATAAGCTTCAAAGAAGCATTGTTAATATTGACAGTTTATTTCTCTGAATAAACTGTGGATACCCAAAAGAGAATGATAACTTCCAGTGGTGAAAAAAAAAAAATTTTCAGCCTAGACTTCTTTATAGAGCAAAAATTATCCTTCATAAATTAAGACAAAATAGAGACTAATAAGGGTAAACAAAAAACGTTAGCACCAGTGAACCCACATTAAAGGAAAATCTAAAAGGCAGTTGTAGAAGCCATATTTACAGATGAAAACATATTCAGAAAGGGACAAAGAGAATGGAAACAAAAAGTAACAATGTGGATAAATACAAATAAAATAATATCTATGCAGTTTAAATATATAAATAGCTAAGACATGAAAATAATAGCATAGATATGGAAAAAGAATTAAACAGAGTTGGAGAGTTTTGATGTTCTTCTTTTGTGTATGATGTAGACAAACTACTCATATACTTCATGAATCAAGGGTAATGTGGCTATAAAAGTAGTTTATAAAGAGAGGGGAAATAAGATAGTACATAAAAATAATACATATGTGGCAAGAAAAGATCAATAACCAATGAGAAAATAGAAAACAAATAGTAAAATATTAGTGGTACACCTAATTATGTAAGTAATTACATAAAATGTAAGTGGACTAAGACACACCAATTAAAAATAAATTTTCAGTAAAAAAGGTTGACTTAAAAATGTTGTTTATAAGAAAAACACAGATACGTTAAAAGTAAAAATATGGACAACATATCAAAATTAACACATAGAAAGATGTCTAAAAATGTAGATTTAAAGTAAAACGTATTGTTAGAGATAAAAAGGAACACATGATAGAAGGGTCAGTTCAATAGGAAGACATAATTATGCCATCCGTGTTCTTTCAGTGGAAGAATGTTTAAGCAGTTGGGGATTTTTTAAAAATATTTTTGTAGTAACATAAAGTAAATGCATTGCTGCATGCAAAAGCATAGATGAATCTCAGAAACTAATATTAAATTATAAAATCTATAGTTTCATTTATATACTCTACAAAAGCAGATACTGATTGATTTTAAAGATGAAGATGATAGAGATTGAAAGGGAGACTGTGAGGACATTTGCATTGTTAGTAAGGTTTTATATCTCTGAGTAGTGATTCCAAGGGATTTTCTCATTATGCTAATTCATTAAGCTATGCATTTATGAATTATGTTTCTTCATATCTCTCACACTTCAATAAAACATTTATTTTTTTAAAAGTAAATTGCTGTGAAATGCATTAAAAAATTTGAGGGACTAGTTTATTAAAGGTAACAAAACACATCATACAAAATGCATGTAATAGGATTCTATATATTTTTGGAAGGGATAGATGGCAAAAAATTAGCTTAAAAGTTTTTATAAACTAAATTTTAAAATGGAAACATGATTATTTATAAGATGTACAGCCCTTATAAGTTGAAGATAGACTGTGAATCAGAGTAGGGCAAATATTTCTGGTACAGAGACCACAGTAAAAATTCTTATTCATCCTCAAAAATGGAAAGCATGCAGTGTACTGAATTTTATCTTCAACGATAACTTTAAATATAAGGTTGAGTTTCAGAAAACTCAGAGCTAAATTCATTAAAACAGTGAACTAGATGGTGGGGTTATTTGGGAGGGAGATGGGAAGGTTTAAGCAAAAATCCCATGATAAAATTTTATAAACAGGCTTCTTTAGTTTATCTAGAGAGATATTTAAATATATCACTTAAAAATTGCACATGATGTTTCTCTTAACTCAATTTTTATCAGTCCTCACTGTCAAGGTCACACTCCCTTACAAGCACTTGGAACACAGCAGTTCTGTGCTGCCAGTTTGTGCAGGGCCATATGCTGCAACAGTCAGTGAAACAGAAGGTAAGATTAATGTCGCCATGAAATATGAGGAGCCCAAAAAGGACAGGGGCCTGACCAGAAGGCAATGGCAAATTCACACAGAGGTAGACCAAGGTAGTTCCCACCAAGCTTCTCCCCCAAAATAAAACCTTAGAGTGTGTTCCAGCATATATACAAACAGGTAATAATGTCCAAAAATTTCTGAGAAATATAGGATGATTGCAAAAGTTTGATCTGGGAATATTTCTGTAAATGAAATGCCTCAAATATTACCTGTTTTTCCTCTCTTCTACTACCACCACCACATCAATAGTCCTAAATAAACATCTGCTGTACTATTCATTCTGCTAAGAGCTTACATATAGTATCCGCTTGGAACCTTAAATATCCCAACAATAATGGCAATGATAATAATAGTCACCAGTAATACTCATTGTATCTCAGGTACCATGTTAAGATGTGTACATAATTATCATCAAATTTAATTCTTCCGACACTCAAAGAATAACCTTCCTAGTATCATATCTGTTATACACGTGATGAAAATTGAAGTGTAGAAAAGTTAAACATACAAAGATAAAGTTAAAAACCAAAGTGTGAACCCAGGTCTGTGTGATTAAATTTTTTTATCACTCAAATTGAATGTATTACTATTACCTCTTAATTGTTGAGGGAACTGGTGGGTTTTTTTTTTTTTTTTTTTTTGGCTGCCCTGAGGCGTACAAAGTTTCCAGGTCAGGGATCAGATCTGAGGCATGGATGTGACTTATGCCACAACTGCGGCAATGCCATATCCTTAACCCAGTGTGCCAGGCCAGGAATTGAACCTGCGTCTCAGTGCTCCAGAGATGCTGCTGATCCTGTTGTGCCATGGTGGAAACTCCTGAAGTTTTAAAAGATGACATAAATAGACCAAAGCATGTACATTAAAAGACATTTAAAGTAAATTACCTTCAATTCTACCTGGCTTATCTTTCTAATCAGAAACACACATAGCCTTTAACATGTTAATATGAATTGTGGATCTCCAGGACGGTATTAGAATATGTGGTATATCATAAATGTTTTTGATGATGGATTTTTTTTTATTTTATGCTTATTAACATCTCTAGGAAAAATATGTGTAGTGTAGACACATATAAAGATAGTTTAGAGAATGTTTTCTATGCCACAGTGTATCAAACATTAAAAATACATATCTATTGAGAATGATTTAGAAAATACAGAAAAGCATAGATAATACATATGTACATATATATGTGTGTATTTAATATCTATCAGTCAGTTTCTTTTTCTTCAGTATTTTTTTTTTTTTCTTTTTACAGCTGTACCTGCAACACGTGGGATTTCCCATGCTAGGGGTCGAATCAGAACTGCAGCTGCTGGCCTACACCATAGCTACAGCAATGCAGGACCTGAACCTCATCTGTGACCTACATTGAGCTTGTGGCAATGCCAGATCCTTAGCCCAATGAGCAAAGCCAGGGATCAAACCCGCATCTTCATAGGCAATATGCCGGGTTCTTAACCTGCTGAGCCACAATAGGAACTCCAGGGGAATCAAAATTTTACACAAATATCAAAGGATTAAAAACCCCAGCTTATACCTAAAATGAAAGCAGCAATCTTCTATCATTTTCTGGATTTGAAGACAGCTGAGCCTGCTCAGAAGGCCATACTAACTTAGGTACCTAGTCATTGGCAGAAAAACTGGAAGTTTCTTGGCCTGCTGAATCAGGCATTGGTTTTCTTTGCCTGGATAACGTCCCTTTCCTCTCCTTTGGTGGTGATGTTTTTACAAATGATCGCAATAATAATTTCTAGCCAAATGCTTTGCTTGTGTACTTCACCAAACAAAGGGGATTGACACATGAATTCAGATAGGCCGATCATCCTTTGAAACTGAACCTTAGCTGACTGACTTAAGGACAGAAATTAGAGTTACTATAGTAACAACCCTAAAAAGCTCCAGTTCCTACTGCCTTATTTTCTAGAGCCACCCAGATTTTTTAGTTACATTTTATCCTTATAGCCTATTTTTTTCTCACTAAATAAGCCAGAGTTGACTAAATCCAAGAGACTCTAATTTCCATTGATTACACCACTTGCATTGCTTTTACTTATGGAAACTATATTTTTAAAGAAATTCAATGAAAATGACTTCTGAAAGTGACTATAATAAATAAATGACAGTAAACTTTTTAAAGTTAAGAATGTAAATTTTTTTTTAATTTATAGGATAAGGCTTGATATAAAAGAGGCTTATCAGGATCATTCAAAGAAACTTGAAACTCAAATATGTTACTTTTTCAGGTAGTGAATTCCTTTTCAGTTATGGTATTCAAACAACATAGGTTATTGTTAAAAATCTATTGTATTCGTGTAATCATCCTTAAAAGTAACTAATTACTGGAGTTCCCGTCGTGGCGCAGTGGTTAATGAATCCGACTAGGAACCATGGGGTTGTGGGTTTGATCCCTGGCCTTGCTCAGGGGGTTAACGATTTGGCCTTGCTTTGGGCTGTGGTCTAGGGATAGACACGGCTCGGATCCCGCGTGGCTGTGGCTGTGGCTGTGGCGTAGGCCGCCGGCTACAGCTCTGATTCGACCTCTAGCCTAGGAACTTCCATATGCCGCAGGTGCTGCCCTAAAATGACAAAAAAGACAAAAAAGAAGTAACTAATTACTGTTGCATTATATTATACAGACAAAAACGTTGATAGCTATCATTCCCTCCCATGTATCTAACAGCATATAAAATACTCCATGCTCTTCCAGAGCGCTCTTCACCAGAATGTTTATGTGGACTGTCAGTATATTTTATAACTTCAGTTATTCTACTTGTATACTTTTTAGGTTGGAAATTAGGAAAGGCTAAATTATGAAATCTATCTCATGGCACTAAGAAGTGGGGGGAGTAAGAGTCCATTCTTTCATTTGAGGTTGGAAATCACATAGAAATATCTTATCAGAGGACACAAAAGTGTTGGTTTGTGTTTGTAAAACTTGAGCACTAGTAGCAACTCTTGCCAGTATTTGTGGCTTGCAGTTTCAATTAGAGACCATATCCTTGGATATTAAAGCAATTAACAAAGAAAGTTAGCAATTCCATAAGTGCACGGATTTATGTTTACAGGAATGGGAGAGAGAAAGAAATAGTAGTAAGGAGTAAATTAACTAGCATTTGGGAAAGAAGCTTGTGTACCAATATATTTGGAAGAACTGCCCACATTATTTTGTTTTAAGCAAATATGATCCCAGTTAAAAGGTTTTCTCAAAGGTGCAGAGAAGAGCTAGACAGAATACAAATCTGCTTCTTTGTGGTATCCCCAAAGCCACCTAATTTCCCAGTATCCCTATCCTTAATTTTTCATACTTATATTTTGTAGTATTGTCTAGGTATTTTGTAATAGAAGCTATTCCTGTTAAACTCAGTATTTTATTTAAGTACTTAAAATTCAGGAGTGATGTCAGCTGAAACATCTACATTTAGACTGCATATGTTCAGGAGCAGTGATTACTTTGTAATGATCATGAAAAAGATTGCTCTGCTCCATATACCTGAATCATGACCTTTTTGCCTTTTGGATCTCATCAGTCCTGCTAGATTTGTTGTGAAATGAACAGGACAGATAATCTTCTAAGGTATGCATGAGGCATCAGCTGAAGCAGAGAAGACAAAAGAAGATCTGTTCTCTCAAACATTGGCAAATAAAGGAACATTTCTATTAAAGCGAAAATATTTTGGACTTTTAAATTAACACTCTTAAACTTTAGTTATTTTTTTAGTATTAAGTAGAGAATGCTGAACAGTAGTTATTAGCTAATGTTTTATTAATTTAAAAAATGAGACTGTAGAATACATACAGAAATATATCAGAAGTATGCCCCAAGAAAATATTAGATCTGCCTATCTCCATAAGAAATGAGAGGCCTGTCTGCTTATCCAATGTGGATCAGGCTCTCAAAAATGTAATTGATCTATGCTGCAAATATATTTTCAGTCTGAGGAACAAAGGGTATAAAAACATTTTTCTAGTTCAGTTCAGTTCATCAATAAAGAAAGTAGCTGGTAGTACTAGTTCCATTCTCTCGTTATGTGCTAACTCTGGTCTAAATAAGTTCAACCATCCTTACACAATTTCTTCTTTTGTCATCTATGATTCTAATTAATATGTGTATTACCAACATAATTTCTGATTGCAAACAGAATGAGAATTCTCAGTGCCTAGGCTTCCAGGTCCATTGTTTCCTGGATCCCAGAAGTAGGTAGTGTACAGATGTTGAACATGCAAGTTGACATAATTCGTGACCTATTTCTGTCTTTCTCTGAGGAGTCTTCTGTATGTATTTTCCTATTCGTGACACCCTTAAGAGATATTTTCCCTCATTATTACCATTTTACAGATAAAAAATACTGAATCTTAGAGAATTAAATAACTTTCCTATAATCACAAGGAGATTAAGTCTAAAGAATTCAGAATACAAAATACTGGCAAAAATAAGCGACTTGGTTGAAAAAAATATTAAATATATGACCAGGTAGGGAACACAAGAGTGATTGTAAATGTCCAGCCAATGTTTCAAAATGAAACTCCATAATAATCAAATAAATTTACATTAAATATGTTATTGCTTTTCAACTCTTAGATTGGCAAAGGTGCAGAAGATTCATCATTTCTAGTGTGATTATGGAAATGGACACATTTTTATACTGCCACAGACAAGTTGGCAACTTATATACAATTCTATAAGCAATTTCTTTGACTTAGTAATTATACCAAGGAGTTGTTATAAGTTGTATATATAAGAATTTCCATGATGATGTTAATCATCATAATAAACATAATAAAACAGACAACAGAATTTGTCCTTAAAGCAGGTTCTGATTAAAGGGAGCTTAGCCCACATAACTTAGTTATAGTTAAAATTACTTATGCAACTTTAAATTTAAAAGACAGATCCATATACTGCTAATAATTATTTTATATCACATCACTCTATTAGATTCCTGAGGCTACTATAATGAATCACCACAAAATTAGTTGCATAAAACAACAGGAAGTTCGGGAGACTAAATGTCTGAAATTAAGGTATTTACAGCATCATTTGTCCTCTGAAGACTCCAGGAAAGATTCCTTCCCTCTTCTAGCTTCAGGTGATTGCCAACAATAATGGCTCTTACTAACTTAGTAGTTATATCATTCAATCCAGTCTTTGATTCCATTGTCATGTGACACTCTTCTTGAGTTTCTTTGTGTCACTGAATACCTCTTTCTTTATAATGATGTCAGCCAGTGGATTTGGGGTCCACCCCACTCCATTATGACCTCCTCTTACTTGATTGCATCTGTAAAAATGTTTTTTTTTCTTAATGGATTTTATTTCAATTATAGGTGTATATAAATCATCACAAGTCAATTTTACAGATTTTGTGTACCAAACACCCAGTGCATACCCCCACCCCCCAGATTGTTTTATTTGAAAAATCAAGGTCTTCCAAAGTCTGTGAGTCATTGTCTGTTCTGTAAAAAGGTTCATTATGTCTTTTTAGTTTCCACATGTAAGCAGTAGCATTGGGTGTTGCTGTCTAATTGTCTGACTGGTTTCACTTCGCATGATAATTTCTAAGTCCATCCATGTTGCTATAAATGTTGGTAATTCGTTCCTTTTAATGGCTGAGTAACATTCCATTGTGTGTATGTACCATATCTTCCCTATCCACTCCTCTGTCGATGGGCA
>PVHT020000142.1:1805254-1831499 GCA_004024745.2 Catagonus wagneri
TCATGGCTTGTGTTTCCCTATTGATTTTCTGTCTGGATTACCTGTCCATTGCTGTAAGTGGGGTGTTAAAGTCCCCCACTATGTTGGTGTTATTGCTGATTTCTCCTTTTAAGGTTGTTAGCAGTTGCCTTATATATTGTGGTGATCCTATGTTGGGTGCATAGACCTTCAAAATTGTTATATATTCTTCTTGGATTGATCCTTTGATCATTATATAGTGCCCTTCCTTGTCTCTTAAAATGTTCTTCATTTTAAAGTCTATTTCGTCTGATAGGAATATTGCTACTCTGGCTTTCTTTTGATACCCGTTTGCATGGAATATTTTCTTCTGTCCTCTCACTTTCAATTTGTATGTGTCTCTAGAAGTGAAGTGGGTCTCTTGAAAACAGCACATAGATGGGTCTTGTTTTTGTATCCATTCGGCTAGTCTGTGTCTTTTGGCTGGGGCATTCAGTCCATTAATATTTAAGGTAATTATTGATATATATGTTTTTATTGCCATTGTATTAACTCTTTGGGGTTTTTGTTGCTCTTTTTTTTCTTCCCTTACTCTCTTGTTGTCTCCTCTCACAAGATGGCTATCTTTAATGTTGTATTTGAGTTGATTTTTCTTATTTCTGTATCATTTGTAGATTTTTGGTTTGCGGTTACCCTGAAGTTTTGATATAGGAGTCTATATATGACTGAGATTGTATTAAGTTTTTGGTTTCTTAATTGCATGTGCATCTCCAGTGATCTGCATTTGTGCTCTCTTCTCATGATTACTGTTTTTGGTAGCATAATTGTGCATGTATGATTTAGTATCTTTACTGTATGTATGCCGTTATTTGTGAGCCTTGTCATTTGTGGTGTTTTTGTTTCTGGTTGTGGCCTTTTCTTTTCTGACTAGAGAAGTTCCTTTAGGATTTGTTGTAAAGCTGGTTTAGTGTTGCAGAAATCTCTTAGCTTTTGCTTATCTGTAAAGGTTTTGATTTCTCCTTCAAATCTGAATGAGATCCTTGCTGGATAAAGTAATCTTGGTGGAAGTTTTTCCCTTACATCACATTTAGTATATCATGCCACTCCCTTCTGGCCTGCAGAGTTTAGCTGAAAAATCTGCTGATAACCTTATTGGGGTTCCCTTGTATGTCATTTGTTTCTTTTCTCTAGCTGTTTTCAATATTTTCTCTTTGTCTTTAATTTTGGTCATTTTGATTAATATGTGTCTCGGGGTGTTCCTCGTTGGGTTTATTTTATATGGTACTCATTACGCTTCCTGGATTTGCATGAGTGGTTCCTTCCCCATATTAGGGATGTTTTTGGCTATTATCTCTTCGAATATTTGTTCTGTCCCCTTCTCTCTCTCTTCCACCTCTGGCACCCCTATAATACGGATATTGGTACGTTTAACATTATCCCAGAGTTCTCTGAGACTCAGCTCATTTCCTTTCAATCTTTTATCTCTTTTCTCTTCTGCATTAGTGATTTCCACTAATCTGTGCTCCACCTCACTGAATCGTTCTTCTGCCTCCTATATTCTACTGTTGGCTGCTTCTCAGGAATTTTTTTTATTTTAGTTATTGTATTTTGCATCTCTTCTTGTTTAATTTTTACAGCTTGTATTTCTTTGCTCAGTGTTTCCTGTAAATTATCAATCTTTGCCTCCAGTCTATTTCCAGTGCTTTGCATCATCTTCAGCATCAACAGTCTAAAGTCTCTTTCTGGGAGGCTGATAATCTCCTCATCACTGAGTTGTTTTTCTGGGCTTTTCTCTTTCTCCCTTATCTGAGTTAGAGTTTTCTGTCTTTTCATTTTTGTAGGTTTTGGGTGTGGTGACCTTTGTGTAGACAATAGAGTTGTAGCTTCTCTTAGTTCAGGTATTTTCCTACCCTGTGGCTAAAGCTGGTATGGGTGGGGCTTGCTGTAGGCTTCCTCATGGGAGGGAATTATGCCTGCTCACTGGTAGGTGGGGTTGATTCCTCTCCCTCTGAAAGATGGGGCTTTGTCTCTGGATGAGATTAGAGGCTGGGTGTGTGCCTGAGGGGTCTTTAGGCAGCCTGTTTACTGATGGGTGGGGCTGAGATCCCACCTGAATTGTTGTTTGGCCTGGGGCTTCTCAGTGTTGTTGGGAGGGACCAAATTTTCCCAGAAATGGCCACCTCCAGAGAAATGCAGGCTGATGAATGTCCCCGAGAGCTTCACCTCCAATGCCCTTCCCCCACAACAAGCCACAGTCACCCCTGTTTTCTGAGGAGATCCTCCAGGAATTGCAGTCAGGTTCCACCCGGATTCCTATGGAGACTGCTTTGCCCTGGGACCCAGTACATGTGAAAGTCTGTGTGTGCCTTTCAAGGATGGGGCCTCTGTTTCCCCCAGTCCTGTGGAGCTCCTGCACACAAGCCCCACTGGCCTTCAATGCCAGATGCTCTGGGGGCTCTTTCTCCCTGTGCCCGATCCCCAGGCGTGGGGATTTGACGTGAGGCTCAGAACTCTCAGTCCTGTAGCTGAGTCTCTGTGATGCAGTTACTTTCCAGTCTGTGTTGCTTCCCACCCAGAAGGTGTGGGGTTGCTTCTATTGTGTAATCGCCCCTCCTACCTCTTGATGTGGTCTCCGCTGTGTCTTCTGGAGCAGAGTATCTTTTTTGGAAGTTTCCAGTCCGTTTGGTTGAAGATTGCTCCGCATTTGGTTGTAGTTTTGCTGTTATTTGGGAGAGAAGTTGAGCTCCAGTTCTTCTATTCCACCATTAAATGTTATTTCCAAGGTGAGGTAACATTTCACAGGTACTTACGGTTAGGACTTCAGGATATCTTTTTTAGAAGCAACAATTAAATCCACAATAGGCAATTTAGTAATTAAATATATCAGTAATTAAAAGGATTTTACTTTTAACAAAGGTAAAAAAAATAATTTTTGTTGTTATTATCTGTACATGTGTTTAGGTCTTTATAAACTAATTTTTTCACCCAAAATGTATTACATCAGTCAAAATGGTGGCCTGGAAGGAATCTAGCACTCATGAAGCAGTAAAATATATATATATATATATATATATATATATATATATATATATATATTTTTTTTTTTTTTTTTTTTTTTTTTTTTTTTTTTTTTTTTTTTTTTTTTTCCTTTTGTCATTTTAGGGCCACACTCACGGCATGTGGAGGTTCCCAGGCTACGGGTCTAATCAGACCTGTAGCCACTAGCCTACGCGGCAGCCACAGCAAGGCAGGATCCGAGTTGTGTCTGCGACCTACACCACAGCTCACGGCAACGCCGGATCGTTAACCCACTGAGCAAGGGCAGGGATCAAACCCGCAACCTCATGGTCCCTAGTCAGATATGTTAACCACTGCGCCACGACGGGAACTCCTGAAGCAGTAGAATATTTTAATACCTTTTGCTGTGGAGATTCAATAATAAAACAAAATTTCTAAATTTATGTACTACCAAATAACTTTTTCAGTCTCTAAGAGAAAATGGTCAACATGTTTTCCTGATAAGTGTTGTCTTTATGTGATAGGCTTTTTTGAATATAAAGGAAATCTTTTCAAATAGCTCAAAATATTTATGAAAAGAACTCTGCTAATTTAAAATTTTTTCCCAGTGAAAATAAATGGGTAGGAACAAAGAAGCTTCACTGCTCCCCATGCACACCCCCAGAATCATTTACACTGCTGTCCCTAATTTCTTAAATATCATCATGTCTTTTCTCAGTTTTATTGAGCCATAAATGACATATAGCATTCTATATGTTTAAGATTTGCAACATAATAAATTAATACATTTATATGTTATGGAATGGTTACCACAATAAAGTTAGTTAATGGCTTCAGTACCTCATGTAACTAGCTTTTCTGGGTATGTGATGAGAACATTTAAGATCTACTTTCTTAGCAACTTTATAATGAAAAACCCAAAGGAACTGAAATAACCACGTCAAAAACTTATTTCTCATCTACGAAATTATAAACTAAGATTTTGAATAGCCTGCCTTCTTTCAACTCATTTCTATTAGTGTAGTTTCATAGATGATTTCTCAAATGGTTGTAACCTTTATCCAGAACTCAAACATCACGTTCTAGTGTTTGATATGCAAAGTCTATACCAGGTGGTATGTAATAAATAAAAGATTACTGCCTTTGGCCATTGCCACCTTTACAAGCCTGCTGCCCACAAATACCAAAACCCACCATAAAAATTATCTGTGTTACTGAAATAAGGTATATCAAATACCTCCTTTCATTATGCTCTGTGAATTTGGAAACATTAATTTTAGTGATATCAATAACTTTTTATATATTCTAGGGAGAAAGACAAGCTGCTTAGTGAAAATAGTTTTCAGTCAGCAAAATATGATATATAATATATTAGGTACTGGCTGAAGTCCTGGATATAGGTAAGTAAGAGTACCTGGTATGTATCCTCACAGAACTCATTGTGAAGAGAGCAGAAAGCAGAAATACGCGCAAATGTGGTATACATACTAATTGGCCATAAGAAAGATAAAGTATGTTAGAAGATCACAAGTTGAAGAGTAATAAATCTTGTTTAAGGCACACAGGGATTCCTCAAAAAAAAAAAAAAACCAGAAACCTTTGGCTCTGAACTTTGAATGATACATAAAAGATCTCTGAGATGGTCATAGGAAAAATATTTCCAGTGAAACTACCATTGGTCAAGGATCTGAAGGTGCAGAATGCACGTGTGCTCTGGAGAGAGTGTTTAGTTTTCTTTAAAGATCTTTTGAAGAAAGGGCTCTAACCTGAGAGGGGCAAAGAGGTGGGTCTCAGTCAGCCTGCTCAAAACCTTGCATTTTATCTTTTAGGCAATGGAGAACCACTGGAGCTTTACTACTACAATTGCTATTATATAACTACTTATCGAATAGTTATCACTGTACTAAGATATAGGGTTATACCCGTGAACTAGAGAAATAATATATAATTGGTCTAGTATTATAGATGGTTAACAATAAAAGAAGAGTAAACATGAGATAATTGCAGGCTGAGATGCGTGCCATGGGAAAAGCAATATAAATTAACTATAGGAGGTCCTTGAATGTACATTGTCATTGCCATGGTGGATAGCAGTATGGTGGTGAAAGTGATGGGTCCTTAACTCTATATTAATTGACTTTGTGTATGAAGTAGCCAGAAAGGAGAGGATTAATGTGGAAGCTTCAGAAGATTTTGCAATAGCGTGAGTGTCCTCCATGAGCAGATAGGAGCAAGAGCTTGGAAGTTTATTCTGTAACTCTTCAAATGACTGATTACTCAGGCATGAGGTGTAATTATTTTCAGATTATCCATACATCAGATGATACTGCAAAGCAATATATTGTTTTCCCCGTAAAGCTCATGAAACTTAAAACTGCCAAACACTTAGAGAAGTTTTTTTTTTAAGAAAGATTAAAAAGATAGGAAACATTATTTTATTATAATTCTAGGCTGTTTTTTTTTTAAAAAAGTAATGTATGCATTTATATCAATAAAGTAATATAATAAATATTAAACCCAGTCAAAATTTATGCAAATATTTTTTGGAGTTTGATATTTTATAGTTTTAATTTTGGAAACACATACATTCAGTTACATTTAGGAGAAAAATTTAATTTGTCCTTGGTTAAAGATTCAGTGTCTTTCTTTTGGAAAAATGGTGGAGAGGGAGCCTGTGTCAACCTTTTAATTAAGGAATCATGTGTGTTATCATATTTGGCCATAGTGCTACTATTGCTTTAATGCGTTTGTCCATAGCAAACTTTGAAATGCAGAAATGTCTCACTAATTCCCTTAAATAAGAGTTTATTATAACTTAAGGTCACAATATTTGTTCTTAATGATGTCTCAATGTGTATCTGCAGTAACACAAGTTTTAAAATGATTTGATAACTGATGAAGTCTATTTAAACTCCACCTTAGTTTAGGTACTATGCCATACTTACCAAGTTTAAATTATTATAGGCTTATTTAATTATAATAAAATTAATATTTTTCAAAAAACATAAATGAGCAAAAATTTCTTTTTACATCTGAAAGTAACAGTATGAGCACTTTCTTGCAACTTTAGATGATTACTCTTCAAGTTTTCGCCTCAGCACATAAGCCAAAAACTGTATTTTGCAGCCTAGCATATATTCCAAGGTGAACAAGGAGCAGTAATGAAGAACACACAATTTATTGTCATTTTAATAATGAAGTATCTCAAAAAATCTTGTCTTAGAAAATTTGTTATGAGCTGTTTTTTTTTTTTTTTAAGTTTTTGTACAACATTGGTTGGCCAAATCATGCAAATACTCATGTGCCCATACAATCAGGAGAGCCTCTGATGGTTGATGTTCTTATTACACAGTCATTAGATGTTATAGAATGCCGCTTTGCTTTTAAACTGCCATAGATATTATTTATAAATAAAAATTTATATTCTATTTACAGTATAATCTCACATGCTTATTTCAAATATTGGTTTTTCAAATATGAAGTTAAGAGCTTAGTCTTTATATTTACTAGCTAAACTTTTTTTTTTTTTTAATTTTATGGCTGCACTGGCAGGATATGAAATTTCCTGGGCCAGGGATTGAGTCTGAGCCACAGCTGCAACCTACACTGCAGCTGCGGCAACACCAGATTCTTTAACCCACTTCATCAGGCCAGGGGTCAAACCTGCACCTCTGCAGTGACCTGAGCCACTGCAGTTAGATTCTTAACCCTCTGTGCCATGGCAGGAACTCCTAGCTAACATGATTTTTAAAGCTCATTAGGCACAATCAGAATTATTCAAATTTCTTTATTTTGATGAGCAGATTTGGTTCTAATCAAATTGTCTAACATATTAATTGGAGGATTTTTACCTGTTTTATAAAACACAGCAATATGAACATATAAAATATTTTATTATAAACAGACAAAAGTCTTGACAGGAATCTGGGGAATATCAAGGCCAAGGATATAGAGTTGAAAACAAAATCTAACCTAAGCCAAAAATTACTCTAACTAGAATTTAATTACAATGAATAATTAAAACTTACACCTTTTCACTCATTGATAAAGAAGTAACTTGCCAAAAAAATTAAAGCAGATAATGGAAGGGAAAGAGCAAGTGACAGATAAATGTGAAAGAACAATCAAAATCAAAATCCTTGCTTTTTATAGACATTTGCATTACTTCAATATGGACAGGAAGTGAAAGCAAATGATTCTAAAACTGAAGAAAATATACAAGCTTCTGACTTGGGTTTTTTTTTTTTTTTTTTTTGCCTTTTGTCATTTTATGGCCGCGGGTTTATGGCCGCACCCGCGGCATGTGGAGGTTCCCAGGCTAGGGGTCTAATCGGAGCTGTGGCCACTGGCCTGCGCCGCAGCCACAGCAACACAGGATCCGAGCCGCGTCTGCAACCTACACCACAGCTCACAGCAATGCCGGACCGTTAACCCACTGAGCAAGGGCAGGGATCGAACCCGCAACCTCATGGTTCCTAGTCGGATTCGTTAACCACTGCGCCACGACGGGAACTCCTGACTTGGGTTTTATTGTTAAAAATTAAACTATGTTTACTCAATGTTCAGATTTTTGTTCCCTCACTTTCATGAAGAAATAGTTTTTTTTGAAAAGAGATTAATTTTTGAAAATCGGTAGCACCTTGTTTCCAAGATTATTACTATATATAATGCTTACGGTAATTTCTTTTATATTTTTATTTTTATATGATTTCAACAGAAAAGGTGCAAGAATAATGCAAGGAACTTCCACATATCCCTTAATAGATTCATAATTTGTTGACATTTTGCCTCATTTGCTTATATGCATACAGATAGAATTTTTATTGAACAATTCAGGAAAAAAGTTTGGGAGATATGCTTCTTTGCCACTAAATATTTCAAGATTTTAAAAAAAAATTTTGGCTTTTTAGGGCCATACCCATGGCATATAGAAGTTCCCAAGCTAGGTATCGAATTGGAGCCGCAGCTGGTGGCCTACACCACAGCCACAACAATGCCAGATCTGAGCCACATCCACAATCTATGCCACAGCTCATGGCAATGCTGGATCCTTTAATTCACTGAGTGAGGCCAAGGATCGAACCTTCATACTCAAGTATACTGGTTGGGTTTTTAACCTGCTTGCTGAGCCACAATAGGAACTCCCAAGATGTATTGTTGTATGGACAAAGGAAGAAATTCTCTCACAAGATCACAATATAATTATCAAAATCAGGAAATTTTAGCCTTAATGTATTTCCATAGTATAATCCGCATTCTCTATTCAAATGTCATCAGTTGTCTCAATGACATCCTTTATAACTAAGTTTTTCCTGATTCAAGCACCAATCCGGGACCGCACAATTTAGTTAGTTGCCGTATTTGTTTAGTTTCCTTAAATATGAAACAGTATCTTAGATTTTCCCATTCTTGGCCTTGCAATTTTTGAAGAGTAGAAGACACATATTTTGTAAATTTTTTACTTAATTAGCACTTTTTCCTATGATTAGATTCAAGTTATGCATTTTTGGAAGGAATATCCCTGGGGTGATGGGTCCTTCTCAGTACATTGTATCAGAGGTACATACTGTTGCTATGTCCCAGTATTACTGATACAGTAGTGTATTCTCAAAATCCCTTCCTTGCTCAGAGTTAGACTTTGATTGAGGTCTGGTAGGCAGTCATTCACTTCTCTCAAAATATCTTTTCTGAGATTCTGTATCACAAATAGGACACTCCAAGGGGAACATGTGAAATGGCTTTTACAAATAGTAAAATAATTTGATAAGGTTTGGCTTTCCATGGAACTTGATGCAAAATATTAGTTTAACGGGGTCTGAATTTTTTATAAATAGGCTTCCGGTGGTCTGTGATCTTGCTGAACAAAATTGAGTATTTGTCACATTTCGCAACACCTGTTCCCTCTGCAAATTTTCAATGTCATCATACACCGTTTCCTGGTAGTATTTCTGAAGGTTCACTGGGAAACATAAATTGATCAATTTATGGGTTACTGTTATTATTTTCTATTCCCCAACAATTCATTAGCATTTATATTGTTTCCTACACAGAATACTCATGCTAAGAGCATAACAGTTCATATTTTTCCTCTACTAGATAACCAGCTTCAGGGTTCTCAACCCTGGACATGCACCTTTTATTTAACTGCTAATTTTAGTTTCACATTTTCCCATGAAGCTTTACACTAATCTTTTACTACCATTTGGTTTCAGGTATAACATCTATCTTAGTAGCTTTATTCCTGTTGACCTAATACCTTTGTTTTAATCTATTTTGCCCAAATTAATTAAAAAGTATAGTTTCCTAGAGCATCTTGAAAACTATGTAGAAACCTACAATTAGTCAAAATCAGTTTCCTGTCTTCTCCCAGGAAACTCTTATTTAAATCTACCTACTTCTCTATTTCAGTATATAATGAAATCTAGATACTTAACTAATTCTGTTTTCTGGACGAGAGAAATAGTATTGTTTCTCCTTTAACTGTTAGGTAAAATTCACCAGTGAAATGATTTAGGTTTGTCATTTTCCTTTTTGGAAGGTTATTAATGAAATAATTTCTCTAATAGATATAGTCCAAAGAAGATTATTTCCTTCTCCTTATATGAGCTTCCTGTAGTTTGTGTCTTCTAAGGAATTGGTCCATTTTATCTAAATTATCATAGTATTTTTTTCATTTTTCTTTAATATTATGAGAACAGTAGTAATGATCCCTTTTTTGTTTTTGTTATTAGTAACTTGTGTGCTCTTTTTTTCTTTGTTAATATGGCTAGAGGTTTATCAAGTTTACTGATATTTTTAAAGAATTAGCTTTTAGTTTCACTGATTTTCTCTATTGAGACTGAAAAACTACTGAGAAGGTCTCAAACTAATGGGCACCCTACCTCCAGCATTTTTTTTAACCTCCATAAAATGTATATAAATAAAATTACTCATTATTTGTAAAATATTTTACAGCTTTCAAATGGTCATGGATATAATCCTTGGAATACAACTTCTTTAGAGAGATGATATTAATACTCAAGGTCATACAGCTCTCCAGTGGCAGGAGAACTCAGACTTCCTTGACTGAGGACCACATTGTATATCTGATACAGGAGACTGCATGGAAGGTACATGAAAGAAATATTCAAGTACCAAATCAATAGTCTTTAAGAGATGTTTTTTTTTTTTTTTTTTTTTTTTTGCTTTTTAGGGCCTCACTGGCAGCATATGAGATTCCAGACTAGGGGTCCAATCAGAGCTACAGCTGCCGGCCTATGCAGCAGCCACAGCAAGGCCAGGTTCGAGCCATGCCTGTGACCCACACCACAGCCCACGACAACACTGGATCCTTATCCCACTGAGCAAGGCCAGGGATTGAATCCTCAACCTCTTGGTTCTTAGTTGGGCTCGTTTCTGCTGCACCATGACGGGAACTCCCAAGAGATGCTTTTTATTGATTTTTTTTTCTTCTTTACCCTCCATTTATTGGCTTCAAGAAAGTAGACAAGGGACAACTTCTCACTGAAATACTCCAAAATGTATGATTTAGGATGAAATGTGGAGATCATTAATCCAACTTCTACTTGATAGCTCCTAAATTTATGACAGATTCTCTTTAGTCTCTTAATAAATATTTCTGGAGATAAATTGTTTAATTGTATCTTCAGGAAATTGTGAGTATCTAAGATCTTTTTTCTTAATGTGAGTCAGAATTGGTCTTTGACCTCTATTTAGGATTTTCATCTGCAAAAATCTACTTGTCTGTAGCAGAAAGAGTGACAGACCAGGTGATTTCAGTGTTCACTGTAGCCCAAAAAGTTCTGCCTGAAAACTCTTCAGATTTTGGAATTCCTTTAGTCTCTGCTACAGATTTTTTTCCCTAAATACATCTTTTCCCATAAATACATGCTTTTTCCCTAGAGAGTTTAAAGAATAATTGTATGATATGGGGTAGTCCAGGTTCCTCATCTTCAGTTTGTTGCTTAATTGGTCAATAAAGTGAAGAACCTTAGACTTCTTTATGCTATGCCAAACCACAGCCCCATCTAGCACACCTGCTTTTAGTAGGGAAGGAGGTCATGCAAGTTTCCTTGGTAAGAGGACAGAGACTTTAGATAGCCCCTGAGAGATGGTTGCTTGGAGCATCATAGTTCACCTTGTTTAATGGTCACGGTAATTTATTTGGGGAGGAAGAATGGAAAATTTATCAAACATTAATAGTAAGTGTGAATAGAGTGATTGAGAACTCTACTTTTAGACAAGCAAAAGTGGACAGTATCAGCAAATTAAGAGATCTTGTACTTTAAAAAGTAAAAGATTTCAAAGTTAGTAGAAACAAAGTAATTTAATGAGCATAGGAAAAATATGTACAGTTGGTCAAGATACTATGGAAAAACACAATATAGGGAGAAAATGTTACAGAATTCCTGCATTGGGGCACTGGAAGAGTGGTACAAATCTAATAGTCTTAGATTCTGACTTATAATCGACTGAATTCCTTTTTTTTCAGCATTTTTTAAAAATTATTCTTTAAGTGTTTCTTTCAAATTATTGCTCCAGAGCCTTCTGCTCTATGCAAGTTACTGTAAACTGTAATTCTCTGTACTCACTTGTCTCTCCAGAGTTTGGTATTTTTTTTTTTTCCTGCAGACGCTGATATGTCCAAGAAAAGTTATGGCTTCAGTTTGCTCAGATATTTATCTGTAGTAAAGATGGAAGTAACAGCTTCTAAGCCCTTTAAATATTGAAGGTGAAAGTAGAAGTCCTGAAATATCCTTTCTTCTATAGTTTTATTTCTCGAGTGGCCTTAATGCTGTCATCACATCTGTTTCCATAATGATGGACTCTCTTTGAGAGGGTATCTCTAGTGCCAAGGTTTCTCATACTGCTTCTATTCTCTCTTTGCATTATTCTGCCTGTAGTATGGGGAGCTTGATGTTATGTTACTGATTTGATCATACCATTTGTCACAATTCATGCAAGGTCAAATATCACATCATAGGTCAATAAATATGGTAGATAGTCCCCTTCAAATTTAACTTTTTATATTTTTTGCATTCTCTAGAAACATATAAAGAAATATTATTTTAGATGATTGCAAACTCATAACTTAGGAGAATGGTGCAAAATATCTCCTTACTGTTTGCACTAGTTATCTCTCATACCACTTCTTCTATATTCTTCTTCTACACTCCAAGCTCCTCCCTTGTCATCCTTTCTTAATCATCCCTAGTCTTTTACTCCCTTGATTCTGCTTTTCAGGATCCTAGCTTCATCCTAGACGTGCTCATATTCTGGGTCTCCCTATTGATTCTTACTTTAGTAGCAGTGGCTCCTCCACACTGGGGAATATATTAGGTCTTCAGATTCTTCATACAGGAGAATCTATAAGAAAAAACAAATTTGATTACCTCTAATAGAATAATATTGACACTAGAATAAAAAACAGTTCCATTCTGTGGTCTATGATACCTTAGGCAATCTAGACCCAACTCAACACTCTTTCCCACCCTCTCTCTTTTTTGATTACTCTGATCTCCTTACTATTCCTTAAGCACTCTAAAAATATCTTTATCTCAGGAACTTAGTGCTTGTGCTTCCTTGCATAGAACGTATTTCCTCCTGTCTCTGTCCCTCAATTCATTCTTATCTGTACTAAATGCTACTTCATCTTAAAGTTCTTACCTGAATAATCCATACAAAATAGAAGCTGGTCCTGACCATGTCAGTTATTCTCTACCCCTTCATGTGTTCTTTGGTTGAATAAATAAACATATTGTGTCATTAATTTTTTTCTTTATTGTTTCATACCAAAAAATTTTCCTTCCTTGGAAGAGAAAGTAAGGATGAATAAAATTCCATCTAATGTTCATAATATTTGTATGTAATAATACATCTCAAAACGTAATAGAAAGGAAAGGAGCAGGATGTTTTAAGAGGAAATAATAGGGGATATGATGTTGGTTTGGGTAGACATAAAAGGCTTTCCAGAAGGTATTTAAGGAGAGACGTAATTGCCTTCTGCTCTTAAGAGATGAACAGAAGCTAATTATGTGAAAACTGATGTGACAAAGATTTTCAGGCAGGAAGAATAGCACTTGGTGGGAAAGAACTTGGCACATTTTAAGGACCTGAGAGATCCTTGTAAATGTAGTAATTCGTAAGGACAGGGCATGTCATAAGAAGTGTTTGGAGAGCCAGGTAGGGACTGGAACATAGGATGTCTGCTGAGTCGTGTGTAGAAACATGGATGTAGTTTTTAAGTGGAGAAAGAAGCCTTTGGACAGTTTTAGGCAATAGTAACAAAGGAATTTGTCTTTAAAATTATCACCTTAGTTGCTGTATGGAAAATGAAATGGAAAGTGACAAGGTAGTTAGAGATGAGACCAATCAAGAAATTATTACAGTACTCTAGATAAAAAAATGACAGTGAATTGTACAAGAAATCGATGATACATATTTTTGGGGGGAGGGTAGAATCAAAATGAGATAGACTGGGAAAAGGAAAGGAAATGTCAAAAGTGTCCCAGGACTGACTTATATAATTGGGTGGATAGTGGGATTATTTACTAATTTGGAAAAAGTCTATCATAAAAAAGCTGTTGTGAAGGAACATGGATAGAAGAAGAAATCAACAATTTATTTAGCTTAGTTTTATTAAGTATGAGCTATCTTAGAGACAGCCAAGAACAGTTGAAAAAGGCAATTAGATACACAAGTGCAAAGCTTGCAAGAGGGGTTTGAGCTAATGAAAGAAAATTGGGAGGGAGTTTTTCTTTAATTATGCCATCTACATATTTCTAAATAATTTACCTTCTGAATATAATATAACATAATATAAATAAATCAGTGATTCTGGCACTTTATAGTAAGGTGCCGTATTGTGATTGTAGTGTAGAACCGGAAGAAAAGAACTAATAATTATTGAGCATAGACTATAAAACACCCTAAATGCTTAACTTTTTTTTTCTTTTCTCAATAATGCTATATATTTATTTACATTTCACAAATGGGAAAACTGGAATTTTAAAAGGTTAAGTTGCCCAAAGGTCAGTCAGTTTATAAGTGGTAGAAACAGGATTCAGGCTCAGATTTTTGTTATTAAAACCCATTCTCCTTCTATATCACCATTCTGTAAGTTCATATTTTCCCTTTTTCCTTAATGAGAGTATAATTTTTTTTCCAGAATGGAAGCAAATACAGTGATGCTGCTATAAGAACATTCATGGCTACAGCTGGTAAAATAACCTCCTTCGTTAGAAACTATGACTGCTTCCAAGTAAAGCCTATATATATTTTATCAGAGTAGTCAAAGAAATAGTAGTAGGAATTAAGCAGCATTTTCATTTACTTGTAATTACAAGTATGTGACTGTTTTTTTGTGACCATTACTTAAGAGTAGGATTTTTGTAAGTTTATCTTAAAAACACTCACAGAGGAACTATGTCTTAGTAGCCATTTCTAACACAGAAACTTGGCATTTCAGGGGCTTAGGTTATTGATCAAAGTTCTGGTACTGTTTGTTATTAGAATTACCTGGAGGGCTGGTATTTGCTCTTCTTGCTGTTTTTGACAAGGGGCAGGGGCAGTGAGAAACATTGCCTCCTAAGTGAATTTTTCCAAAATGTGATCATGGATTTTTTTTACAGCATGAGGAATTCTAGCACATTAGTTTACATGATTTCATCTCACTTGGAATGTAGAGTGATATTTCCTCTTTGTCTTTCTGTAACAGTTTGGGTAAAAATAGGGTTGTTGTATGAACAGACTAGAGACATTCCTCTGTGTTCTTACATGAAAATAACTTATTAACTTTCTGGAAATGGACAACAAAATCTAAATATTTTTTATGTACCTTCTACTTTTTGTAATAAAAGGAAGTTTGTCTATTTAATCCATATGTGTAATTCTGCCCTTTTATATTTCAATAAGAATCCAGATTAGTGACAACAGTAATATTGAAGACATTTTTAAATACCGAAATTATTTTTGATATAAAATTCAATTATTTTTATTCATCTATTAGAAAATAATTTTAGAATTAAAAATTATAGGTATGAAGTGATTTCGTTTTACTCAGAAAGGAAGATAAAGGGAAGAAAGAGTAACTAACATGGGGAGGTAACATTTCCTGAGAGATTAATATATGTATTTGAAAGATTATGTGTGTTTTCAGTACCTTGCAATTTAGGAATGTTTTCCATTACAAATAAGATTAGAGTAAGGCTCAAAATATTAAATAACAATCCCAAGCTGATACAATTAGTAATTGAAAACATTGTGCAAGTTTCATATTATATTCTGGAGGTATTTTTTAGTATGGTACTTGCAATTATAAATTTCCCCCTGAGCCCTGCTTAAGCTCTATGCCATAAGCTTTGGTATATTGTTTGTATTTTCATTCCCCTCAAATTATTTTTAAATTTCCCTTGTGATTTTTTTTTCTTGACATATTGGTCATTTAGGATTGTATTATTTAATTTTCATATATTTATAAACTTTCCAAACTTCTTTCTGCTTTTGATTTAATTTCATTCCATTGTGGCTGGAAAACATTTTTTATGATTTCAATCACTTTGAATTTCTTGAGCCTTGTTTTATATTCAAGAGAATGTTCCATAAACAGGAAGGTTGTATTTTCTGGTATTTTTTGTGTTAAATACACTATAGGTAACTTTTAAGTCTATTTGGTGTATAGTTTTGTTCCTGTTTTGTGTGTCTTTACTGATTTCTGTCCAGTTGTTTACCCAATATTGGAAATAAGGTATAGAGATTTTCAGTTATTGTCGAATTGACTATTCTATCCTTCCATTCAGTGAGTTTTTTGCTTCATGTGTTTGGGGACTTTGTTGTTAGGGCCATTCATGTTCATTCTTAATGGATTGAGGTTTTTGTCATATGAAAAATCCCTATTAATGTATGTAATATTTCTTGTTTTAAGTCTATTCTTCTGATATCAGTATAGTCACTCCAACTCTCTTAAGGTTAATTTTTGCGTGATGTCTCCTTTTTTTTTTTTTAATTCACTTACTCGCACCTGTTTGTATATTTAAATCTAAAGTTTGTTTCCTTAAAACAATTTATAGTTGGGTCTTGTTCCTTATCGTCTTATTTCTGCATTTTTTTTTCATTTTTGTTTTCTTCCTTTCTCTTCAGGGCCTCACCCGTGGCACATGGAGGTTCCCAGACTAGGGGTCCAATCAGAGCTGCAGCCGCCGGCCATCGCCACAGCCACAACAACACAGGATCCAAGCCATGTCTGCGAATCACACCACAGCCCATGACAACAACGGATCCCCAATCTACTGAGTGATGCCAGGGATCAAACCCACAACCTTGTGGCTCCTAGTTGGATTTGTTAACCACTGAGCTATGACAGGAACTCCTTATTTCTGCATTTTGACTGCAGTATTTAACCAACATTTAATGTTATTACTGATAATGGTTGTATTTATATCTACCACATTGCTTTTTGTTCTATATGTCATATCCTTTTTGTTCTTTTGTTTCTCTTTATCCAGTTCCTTTCCAATTTAGTAGATATTTTTCAGTGAAAAATATTAATTGCCTTAATAATTTTAATTATATTTTAAAATTATCTTAGTGATCTAGGGATTATAGCTTATCAAACTATACTTTAGATTTGTACTAACACAATTCCAATGAAATACTGAATCTTTACCGCCATATTGCTACATTTTTCATCCTATCTGTGCCATCATTGTCATACATTTAGGTCAATTATATGTTATAAAATCAGCAATACATTTTTATTATTTTATGTAATCATTTGTCTTTTAATGAATCTGAGGGAAGCCAAGAGACCAAATATATATTTGTATAGTTTATTATTTTACCTCTTATATACCATTTTCTTTCATTTCATTTAGAGTTACCATCTTATGTCATTTCTTAATCCAGTACAACTTGGTTCAGTTGACTTACTGTGTGTTGTTATTGTCAAATATATATCTGTGTATGCTACAGCTCAATAATACAATTGTATGCAATTACTCTTTAAATAAGTTAAGAAAAGAAAGAGTAAGGATATCCATTTATACTTCCTTGTATACACACCTACATGATTACATCTATTTGGACTTTTTACTTTTTATGTGGATTTATATTATAGTCTGGTTTCATTTGCTCTGCCTGAAGAATTCTGGTATTCTTGTAAGGCAGGTCTACTAGCAATAAATTCTCTAAAATTGTATTTATCTGGTTTTTATTTTACCTTCATTTTTGAAAGATACTTTTGATGCATGTAAGTTACTTGATTGTGATAGTGGTTTTTATTTTATTTTATTTTATTTTTCGTCTTTTTGCCTTTATCTAGAGCTGCACCTGTGGCATATGGAGGTTCCCAGGCTAGGGGTCTAACAGGAGCTGTAGCTGCCGGCCTTCGCCACAGTCGCAGCAACGCGGGATCCAAGCTGCGTCTGCAACCTACGCCACAGCTCACGGCAACACCAGATCCTTAACCCACTGAGCAAGGCCAGGGATCGAACCCGCAACCTCATGGTTCTTAGTCGGACTCATTAACCACTGAGCCACGAAGGGAACTCCGTGATAGTGGTTTTTAATTTCAGCACTTTGAATGTATTGTAACAACTGCATACTTTCTCTCAGTCTTTTATGTGTGTGTGTGTGTGTCAGTGTGTGTGTGTGTGTGTGTCTGTGTGTTGTTTTCAAGACTCACCATTTTGACCACGATGTTTGTGAGTCTGGATCTCTCTATTGATCCAATCTGTAATTCAGCAGACTTCTCAGATTTTCCCTTTAATAATTTTTATCAGATTTGGGAAGTTTTTCAGTTATTATTTATTTTAATATTTTTCCTGCTCTTTTCTCTCTCTTCCATGGTTCTCCTATTATGCATGTCGGTGTGCTTATTGGTGCCTCAAATTTCCCAGACTCTGTTCATTTTTTTTTTTTTTCTTTCTCTCTCTTTTTTTTAAGGGCCCTGCCCACAGCATATGGAATTTTCCTGGCTAGGGGTCAAATCAGAGCTGCAGCTGTTGGCCTGTACCACAGTCACAGCAACACCAGTACTGGGCCGAGTCTGTGACCTACACTACAGCTCATGTCAACACTGGATTCTTAACCCACTGAGTGGGTCCAGGGATCAAACTCATCCTCATGAATATTAGTTGGGTTCGTTCCCACTGAGCGGCAATGGAAATGCCTCCTTCTGTTTTTCTTTATTTTTTTTCTTTCTGTTCTTCAGATTACCTAATCTCTTTTGACCAGTCTTCAGTTTTGCTGATTCTTTCTTTAGCCAACTCTAGTCTACTAGTGGTGCTACCTAGTGAATGTTTCATTTTGGTTATTGTACTTCTCAACTAAAGAATTTCCATTTACTTCTTTTTAAAAATAATTTCTATTCCTTTATTTCTGTTTTTTATTTCATGAGATACTGTCACCTACCTTCTTTCAGTTCTTTAAATACAATTTCTTCTAATTCTTTGAATATATTTTTAATGGCTACTTTGAAGTCTTTTGTCTGCTGACTGCAACATGTGGGCTACTTCTAAGGCAGTTTATGTTGTCTACTTTTTTTTTCAGTGTATGGTAACAGTCTTCTGGGTTTTTTGCATATCTTAGGCAATTTTTCTTGAAAATGGGACATTTTAGGTAATATATTGGGGGCAGCACAGAGTGTTGATCCCTCCACTCCCGAGTTATGTTTTCTTTTTTTTTTTTGGTTTTGATTATTTGGTTACTTCCTTACTAACATTATGTGAAGTCTGTTTCCTCCCTCAGTATGCCTATAAGACAGCTGATACTTTTGTTCAGATTTTTCCTTGTGTTTATCTTTTATCCTGGCTATCTAAGTGTTGTCCTTGGATTAGCATTGACCATTTAGTACTCAAAGGTTGTGTTTGGCTACCTAGAGATTGTCCCTAGATCTACACAGCACATTTATTACTCAAAGGTTTGTTAAGCTATCATAGCTAGCTGGATTTTTAATCTTTACTATTAGATATGTTCATGACTGAGAGGGTGCAATCACAGCCTAAGGAGTTTATGTTTTGCTACATGTTCAGTCAGCCAAGTATGAATAGCTTGGACTTTTTCCTCTGTAGTCACTCCTGAGAGGGCATAATTTTGGCCATGCACACGATGTTCTAGGCTGCCAGAGATGGATGCAATTTGATTTTTAAGGCATGTTTCCTAGGAGTGGCCTCTATGTATTAGTCTTTCAGACTGCCATAACAAGATCCCATAGATTGAGTGGTTTAAACAATAGAATTTTATTTTCTCACAATTCCAGTGTCTAGAAGTCTGAGATCAAGATCTTGCAGGATAAGTTTCTGGTGAGGGCTCTCTTCCTAGCTTGCAGGCAGCCACTTTCTCACTGGGTCCTCATGGAAGAGAAAGGGAAGAGGGTGGGAAGAAAGAGGAGAGAGGGAGATGGAAAAAGAGAGAACACTCTCTGATGTCTCCTGTTATAAGGTCATTAATCCTGTTGAATCAGAGCTCCACCCTTATTACCTCATTTAACCTTAATTACCCCCATAAAGACTCTGTCTCCAAATATATTCACATTGGGGTATGAAGCTTCAGTATATGAATTCTGGAGGGACACAAACGTTCATTCTATAAACACCATTTCGGAGTAGCTTATTATTTAGCCAGTAGTTGGTCAGAGTTGTTCTTAAGTCCCTAGAATCATTGAGACTTGTGACTCTTACTGGTTTCTTTGCGTTTTGAGACTGCTTTCAATACTTTTGCACATCCTTCACTGATTCCTCTGCTTTGTGAGTAATGGCCAGTTAAAACAAGAGTATCCTAGTTTTTTCAACTACATCTGCTTGGAATAGAATTTCTATAACATGGGGCTGGAGGTGGAATGAGATATAGCCTACCTGCTCTCCCACTTCTATCTACAACCTCAGTTGGAATCCAAAGCCCAGAGTGGGACCTGAAGTAAGAGACAGAACTCATCTTCTTGGCTGCAGCTTCTTGGATTAGAACGCCTGGAGTAGTTTCCATCAGATATAGTCTAGGATGAGCAGGAGGCAGGGGGATGAGGGAAGGTGGTTGTGGCTCAGATGTCTCAGGCTTTTGCTATTTTGACTGAGATTTAGAAGATTTACTTGAATGAATGTTTCAAAATTTGCTGTGTGCCCTTAGGACAATTTCCAGAGGCTTTAAATTACTGCTTTTTGTAATTTTTTCTAGATAAATTGTTTCTTAGAGAGCTTATTTTGACCCCTCATGCTATTATTCTGCAGGTTCTGTATTTATAGATTTTTTTTAAACTGGAAGTAAATCTAGACATTTTCATTTTGAAATGAAGATTATACCTCAGATTTATCCAGAGATACAGAGCTAACACAAAATAAAGACAGCATTAGACATTTCAGTTTGAGTGTGGTACATCTAAAATATTCCTGACTCCTCAGTCTTATGCCAATTTAATCTTTTCCTTTTATTGGCATAAATTCCCTGATTTGGCCAGTGGTTACCCTTGCTCAAGCTGGTTCCTGTATCCTTTTGATTGAATATTCCCATCATTCTTTGAATATCTCTTTACTTTCCAGGAGAAAAAAAGACATTTTATATTCATATACTTTCCATGCCTCAGCCTTCAAATCAGGCATTTTTCCTAAGAGTTGTGGTTCCTTTCTAGAGAAGTTTTAAGAGTAGTAAACATAACCTTTAAATGTTGAGAACTGTAATGGAATTTCCCTTCCATTCTTTCTTATTTAACTATTTTGGTCAAGTTATTTTCTATAGCCCAGTCTAAATTTTTCTGAATCAAAATAGACTCACATGAGTCTGACTACAGATTATTTTCCCATTCAACTTAGACTTGTTGTTATTCATTCAACCAAAGCTTCACTAAAATAATCCCCTAGCACATGCTTTTTCTTAGAATCCAGTTTTCAAACCTATAGCAATATAATCTACTTCCTTTGAGGACTAATTTATCAAATTTAGGAGGAAAGAGAGTTCCCTGGTGGCATAGGGGTTAAGGATTTGGTGTTGTCACTGCTGCGGCTCAGGTTCAATCCCTTTCCTGGGAAATTCCTCATGATGTGGGTATAGCCAAAAAAAAAAAAAAAAAAACTTAAGAGGAGGAAAATAGAGGTTCCCAGGCTAGGGGTCTAACAGGAGTTGTAGCTGCCGGCCTTCGCCACAGCCACAGCAACGTGGGATCCGAGCCGTGTCTGCAACCTACACCACAGCTCACGGCAACGCCAGATCCTTAACCCACTGAGCAAGGCCAGGGATCGAACCCGCAACCTCATGGTTCCTAGTCAGATTCGTTAACCACTGAGCCATGACGGGAACTCCCTAAATATCTTTTTCTAAAATAATTTTACAACTTGTCCTCAACTACAGTTGATGATAAGTTGTATTTATTGAATATGAAGCTCTAATAACAATTGCTGTGATTACATTATCTGCTTTCTGAGATTCTCTGTTGTAAAATTCTAATCAATCAGGTTTTAATATTTTCTGTCATTTTCTCTCATTTACTACCACATTGCCAAAGCTGTAGTCATTGATTTCTTTTAAAAATATGAAAACTAAAAACTAATAAAAACACTTTAAAAATAACCTTTCCAGACATGGGAGCAGATAAAAATATAGCCATTATTTATCAAGCCTTAGAATTAACCAAATTTAGAAGAGTCTCAATATTTTAACAAATTTTCTACCACTTAATACTACTTCATTCATTCATAATTTTAAAGGTTGAAATTAAAAGAACTTGTACTCTAGAATTCCAAGGATATAAGTCCTGAATTTAAATTATTAACTTATCACACTGGGAAATCATTTAGCATGTTTGATCCTTTTGCAACTGAAAAAAAAATATGTACATATTCATTATATGCTGAGAGATTATGTCCTTGTACAAGCATTTGTTTTCCTTCTAATGTTTACTCATGTAACAAAATTTACCTGTAATAATAATAAAAATAGTTCTCTACCTTGTTCCAACTCTTCAACATTACAAGGTAACACTCTCTCAAAATATAGCTCACGTGCTCTTGAAGAAATGAAGTTACATTAGAAAATAGCTGCATCTTTAAAACTTAGCATTTTCAAATACTTTCTGCTTTGTACATTTTGTAAAGACCCTGGGATATATGTGTTTTCTAAAACAGTGCTCACATTGCTGTCAAAACTAAACTATGCAAAGGAAAGGTCAGACTTCAACAGATAATTCCTGTTTCCATGGAAACTGACTTGATTTAGGAAAGAGCTGTAAGTGCTTATAAATAATCATGGGTTCAAAAACTTCATTACCTTCTTTGACAGGTATAGTGATCTCACCCGAGAAAGAGCCATTTCATGGATTACTAAAGGAGAATTTCAAATACTGATACTAATTTATTTGCCTTTAATTGTCATCTATACATCCTACTCAATTCCACATTCCTCCAAATAAAAAGCTGCCATTAAAATGAATCATATATTATCACTGAAGCAAATTACTTGATGATTAGACATGCTTTTTTCACTAGTGGTCACACTTTTATACCTTCTGATTTCCGAAAGAGTGAACAAGATACTAAATAGTTTAACCTTATGCCCTTTGGATGTTTATTGTTAAGGGAGTCTGTATTAGTTTTTTATGTATTTTAGACAATAGCATAAGGGAATATCAATTACACTAAGGCCATGTAGAGCCAAGGGAGAGCCATTTAAATAGGATCAATCATTAATTAGAAAATATTTGGAGGTATGTTATTTCAGATAAATGAATTTAATAAAAGTTCCAAGCAGCCAAGGCAGAATTGAATTGGGGCTACTTGGAGTGATTAATATTTCAAGTAAATTATTCATGTCAGTATTTGCCTATTTTTACAGTAATGTTTTGATTATCAGACCCACATTGATAATAAGCCCCTTGAAAAAGATATGAGCAGAAATGCTAGTTACTCTATTATCATTTCCCCCTTCACTTTCTTTTTCTTATCTTTTCCCATGCTTCTTCCCTTATTGCCTTTCCTTGTCCCTTATATTTGCCAAATTATCTAAAGATTTTTATGCCAATAAATATAATTAATGAGAGACGTTCATAAGGGTACCGAAATAATTATTCAGGAATTTTCAATTATATATAATTTTGCTTGAAGACAGCATCAAGACAAATTTAGCTTTATCTTCCCTTTTCCAAATACCTAATAAATTACCTTTGAATGAATATTAACAAACTTGAGATGGAGATAAATGAAAATATAAAATTTATGTCAGTCACTGTTAAGAGTCTGGGGGATTGTCTACTAAAAATAGGAACTTGAAGCTTACGTACATATAATTAATTGCTTTACAACTGGAAATAGTTTAAAACAAATCATATAATATAGATAAAAAAATTCTCTTACATGTCATCTACCACTTTTTTCAGAGTCCAGTTTTGTACAAAGCAAGGGAAAAAAGTAAATTCCTTTTTTACCTCATGTTGCACCTTTATCATGAATTACATACACATATATATAGTTTTGATTGATAGGTCCATAAGAGATGTGGCCAACTACCTTTCTCTGGTAACTGCATATTCTAAATTCTTGCAGCAGTACTGATACTGAATTAGAGACACACAAAACCAGAGAACTGCATAGTACTTATAATAAGTTTTCTAAATGATTGATGAAAAGTACCTGGACTAAAAGAGTAGAGGGGGATAAAAAACAATCATGAGAGACATTAAGGTAGAATTTTATAACTCAGCTCTTCTCTTTGCATTGTCAAATTCTACCCATCCTTGAAGATGCAGCTCAAAATGAAAATTCCTGATGAATTTGAAAAAAGAACTACTCTTTTTACTGTGCTTTCAAAACACTTTTTTCAAAATGCCAGTATATCACTTAGCAGAATATGGACTGAGATCCTAGTATATTCAACTTTGTAGCCATAGTGTTTGCTATTGCACATGTCAAAAAAAAAAAAAATCACTCAATACATGTTTGCTGAACTGAACTTTATCTTTCAGTCCCTTTTTTCCCCTTAAATCTAGTATTTGAGATTTAAAAGTAAATCTATAAAGATTAAAGAAATTGATGTTAGTTACACTCTGACTTTACAATGATCTTCCAAATAGAAAGGATCTATTATCAAAACGCTTACCATGGTCACAATAAAATTGGTTTAAGCTATAAAGAATAGCTTCAGACAGAGGATGTGACTTTTTTTTTTTTTGCTTAATGAATTTTATTTCCATTATAGGTGTACAAAAATCATCACAAGTCAATTTGATAGCATTTGCGTCCCAAACCCTCAGTGCATCCCCCCACACCACAGACTGTCTTATTTGAAAAACCAAGGTTTTCCAAAGTCTGTGAGTCATTGTCTGTTCTGCAAAGTTCATTGTGTCTTTTTAGTTTCCACATGTAAGTGGTAGCATTAGATGTTGCTGTCTAATTGTCTGACTGGTTTCACTTCTCATGATAATTTCTAGCTCTATCCATGTTGCTATAAATGTTGTTATTTCATTCCTTTTAATGACTGAGTAATATTCCATTGTGTGTATGTATCATATCTTGCCTATCCACTCCTCTGTCGATGGGCATTTAGGTTGTTTCCATGACCTGCCTGGCTATTGCAGAGTGCTGCAATGAACACTGGAGTACATGTGTCTTTTCGAGTCATGGTTTCCTCGGGATAGATGCCCAGGAGTGGGATTGCTGGATCAAGTCGTAATTCTATTTTTAGTTTTCTGAGGAATCTCCATACTGTTTTCCACAGTGGTTGCACCAATTTGCATTTCCACCAGCAGTGTAATAGGGATCCTTTTTTTCCACACCCTCTCCAGCACTTATTGTTTGTAGACTTTTTGATGGTGGCCATTCTGGCTGGTGTAAGGTGGTACCTCAAAGTGGTTTTGATTTGCATTTCTCCAATAAGGAGCAATGTTGAACATCTTTTCATGTGTTTATTTGCCATCTGCATGTCTTCTTTGGAGAACTGTCTGCTAGATCCTCCACCCATTTTTTGATGGGTTGTTTGTTTTTTTTGGTATTGAGCTGTAGGAGGTTTTTGTAAATTTAGAGATTAATCCCTGTCAGTCGATTCATTTGCAAATATTTTCACCCATTTTGTGGGTTTTCTTTCATTTTGTTTAGGGTTTCCTTTACTGTGCAGAAACCTTGAAGTTTAGTTAAGTCCCATTTGTTTATTTCTCTTTTTATTGTCCTTACCCTGACACATTGATCTGAGAAGATGTTGCTATCATTTATGTCAGAGAGTGTTTGGCCTATGTTTTCCTCTAAGAGTTTTATAGTATCAGGTCTTATATCCAGATCTTTAATCCATTTTGAGTTTATTTTTGTGCATGGT
Organism: Catagonus wagneri; assembly: GCA_004024745.2. Classification (NCBI taxonomy): domain Eukaryota; kingdom Metazoa; phylum Chordata; class Mammalia; order Artiodactyla; family Tayassuidae; genus Catagonus; species Catagonus wagneri. The sequence continues at coordinate 1,830,512 of PVHT020000142.1, forward strand.
ATTAGGAAGTGTTCTAGTTTCGTTTTTTTCCATGTGGCTGTCCAGTTTTCCCAGCACCACTTATTGAAGAGGCTGTCTTTTGTCCAATGAATATTCTTGGCTCCTTTATTGTAGATTGGTTGACTATAGATGCGTGGATTTAATTCTGGGCTTTCTATCCTGTTCCACTGATCTATATTTCTGTCTTTGTGCCAGTACCATACGGTTTTGATGACTGTAGCTTTGTAGTAGAGTCTGAAGTCAGGGAGGCTGATTCCTCCAGCTCCATTTTTCTTTTTCAGTTTGTCTTTGGCTATTCTGGTTTTTTTGTACTTCCAAACAAACTTTAAAATATTTTGTTCTAGTTCTGTGAAGAATGTCCTTGGTAATTTGATAGGAATTGCATTGAATGTGTAGATTGCCTTGGGTAGTATAGTCATTTTGATAATATTAACTCTTCCAATCCAAGAGCATGGTATATCTTTCCATCTGTTCATGTTATCCTTGATTTTTTTCATCAGTACCTTATAATTTTCAGAGTACAGGTCTTTTGTCCCTTTAGGCAGGTCTATTCGTAAGTATTTGATTCTTTTTGATGCGATGGTAAATGGGATTGCTTCTCTAATTTCTCTTTCTGATCTTTCATTGTTAGCATATAAAAATGCAGTTGATTTCTGTGTATTAATTTTGTATCCTGTGACTTTGCCAAATTCATTGATGAGCTCTAACAGTTTTCTGGTCGAGTCTTTAGGATTCTCTAGATATAGTATCATGTCATCTGCAAAAAGTGATAGTTTTACTTCTTCCTTTCCAATTAGGATTCCTTTTATTTCTTTTTCTTCTCTGATTGCTGTAGCTAGGACTTCCAGAACTATGTTGAATAGTAGTGGCGAGAGTGGACATCCCTGTCTTGTTCCTGATCTCAGCGGGAATTCTTTCAGCTTTTCATCATTGAGAATGATGTGGGCTCTGGGTTTGTCATAGATGGCCTTTATGATGTTGAGGCAGG
>PVHT020000142.1:1832499-1881421 GCA_004024745.2 Catagonus wagneri
TGTCATTTGTGGCCCTTTCTTTTCTGACTAGAGAAGTTCCTTTAAGATTTGTTGTAAAGCTGGTTTAGTGTTGCAGAAATCTCTTAGCTTTTGCTTATCTGTAAAGCTTTTGATCTCTCCTTCAAATCTGAATATGAGCCTTGCAGGGTAAAGCAATCTTGGTTGGAAGCTTTTCCCTTTCATCACGTTAAGTATATCATGCCACTCCCTTCTGGCCTGCAGAGTTTCAGATGAAAAATCTGCTGATAACCTTATTGGGGTTCCCTTGTTGTCATTTGTTTCTTTTCCCTAGCTGGTTTCAAAATTTTCTCTTTGTCTTTAATTTTGGTAATTTTGAATAATATGTGTCTCGGGGTGTTCCTCCTTGGGTTTATTTTATATGGTACTTGTTGTGCTTCCTGAATTTGACTGAGTGGCTCCTTTCCCATATTAGGGAAGTTTTCGGCTATTATCTCTTCAAATAGTTTTTCTGTCCCCTTCTCTCTCTCTTCTCCCTCTGGTACCCCTATAATACAGATGTTGGAGCGTTTAACATTATCCCAGAGTTCTCTGAGACTCAGCTCATTTCCTTTCAATCTTTTATCTCTTTTCTCTTCCGCATTAGTGATTTCCACTAATCTGTCCTCCACCTCGCTGATTCGTTTTTCTGCCTCCTGTATTCTACTATTGGCTGCTTCTAAGGAATTTTTTATTTCAGTTATTGAATTTTGCATCTCTTCTTGTTTAATTTTTACAGCTTGTATTTCTCTTCTCAGTGTTTCCTGTAAATTATCAATCTTTGCCTCCAGTCTATTTCCAATACCTTGCATCATCTTCAGCATCAACAGTCTATAGTCTCTTCCTGAGAGGCTGATAATCTCCTCATCACTGAGCTGTTTTTCTGGGCTTTTCTCTTTCTCCCTTATCTGGGTTAGAGTTTTCTGTCTTTTCATTTTCATAGGTTTTTGGTGTGGTGACCTTTTTGCCAACAATAGAGTTGTAGCCTCTCTTGGTTCTGGCGTTTGCCTCCCCTGTGACTAAAGTTGGTATGGGCAGGGCTTGCTGTAGGCTTCCTGATGGGAGGGAGCAATGCCTGCCCACTGGTAGGTGGGGTTGATGCCTATCCCTCTGATGGGTGGGGCTTTGTCTCTGGATGAGATTAGAGGCTGGCTGTGTGCCTGAGGGGTCTTTAGGCAGCCTGTTTACTGATGGGTGGGGCTGTGATCCCACCTGGGTTATTGATTGGCCTGGGGATTCTCAGCACTGATGGGAGGGACCAGATTTTCCCAAAAATGACCCCCTCCAGAGAAATGCAGGCTGATGAATGTTCCCAAGAGCTTCACCTCCAATGTCCTTCCCCCACAACAAGCCACAGTCACCCCTATTTTCCCAGGAGATCCTCCAAGAATTGCAGTCAGGTTCCACCTGGATTCCTATGGAGACTGCTTTGCCCTGGGTCCCAGTGCACGTGAAAGTCTGTGTGTGCTTTTCAAGGATGGGGTCTCTGTTTCCCCCAGTCCTGTGGAGCTCCTGCACACAAGCCCTGATGGCCTTCAATGCCAGATGCTCCAGGGGCTCTTTCTCCCTGTGCCTGATCCCCAGGTGTGGGGATTTGACGTGGGTCTCAGAACTCTCAGTCCTGTAGCTGAGTCTCTGTGATGCAGTTACTTTCCAGTCTGTGGGGCTTCCCACCCAGGAGGTTTGGGTTTGCTTCGATCACATAATCGCCCCTCCTACCTCTCTATGTGTTCTCCTCTTTGTCTTCTGGAGTAGAATATCTTTTTTGGAAGTTTCCAGTCCAATTAGTTGAAGGTTTCTTGGCATTTGGTCGTAGTTTTGTTGTTTTTTGGGGATAAAGGTTGAGCTCCAGCCTTTCTATTCTGCCATCGTAATCCAATCCCAGAATTAGTTGGGAGTTATTATTTAATAGGAGCAAACCTTCTTTTTGGAAGGGCGAAAATTTCTGGAAATGAATAATGGTGATAGTTGCATTGCAAATGAAATTCATGCCACTGAATTGTACACTTAAAAATCGTCAAGAGGGAGACTTTTAGTTTATCCATGTTCATGCTGTAACAGACACGATGTCCAGAGCACTGATTTGAGAGCCGAATTCACCAAAGAATTTCCGAGTTCATGAACAAGGTGCCATTGGTTACCTCTTTGGAACAGTCCTCAGAGCTCTCTGAGAGGCTGTTTCCCAGGCTCTCTTACGGTCCAAACGAACTTCGCAAGTTCTAGGTCTTGCATTTTTCAACACCTCTTCCACCACCATGGTGCTGTCTGAAGTCTTTTCTCTTATCTCTGACAGAAATTACTTAAGTTCACATAACCGACTCTAAGCCTTTGCCTACCTGTTTTGAAGGCATTAACCCAGAGGATGTGACTTTGAAAAAGACTGTTAAACTGTGTTTTGGGGAGTTTTCTAAAACATGTGGCTTATTTTCATCTATGGGTACTATAGCTTATCTTTACTCAGCTCTATGTACTGTATTAAAAGTATGCATCAATAAAAATAAATGAAAAAAAACTATGTGAAAACAATGTACTGCATTCCTACACAAATTAACCTTGAAAATATCCTTTTAGAAGTTTTCATGTTTATTAAATATTCTTCAACATGTGATCAGCTTTTATCACTATTATTTTTTTTTTACCATCCCTACATATTATGGGCATGATATGTATTATGTGTGTTAGTAACTCGATACGGGAGATATGCGTGATTCTTGGCATTATCCAATTGTCAAGTGTACCTGCAGCTTTCACTTTGAGTTGTAAGGCAGGTTTAACGTAGCAGGATAATATAGGAAAGGGGATGTATTATTTCAAATATCTTGCCTAAAATGATGCTTTTCCTTTCAACTTCTTGTACTTGAAAATCTGATTCTAAACTATAATTTATAGTTGATAAAACATAATAAACCAGTGTTTTTCTGTGGGGAAAAATATTAGGGCTGCCACCATCAACAATCCATTTACTTAATTGTTCAGTCCCAACGACCAAGACAAAGACAATTTGAGCAAAATATACATAAATCAGGATTGCATTATAACCCAAAATAGAAAACAAATATCCATGAGTCTTTACTAATAGAAATAAATGACAATAAATAAATTCCTTGGGAAAATTAGACAAATCCCTGTGCAGAATACATCTGAATAATTTATGTAGATTCTTCCCCCTCAAGGAGATGGAATATAACTCCCCAGTGATTACTTTTTTCCTGAAGAGTGCAATGTGGAAAGAGAGGAAAGAGTAACTTTGCCTTGGAGTAATCTGGAAACACAAGCTTAGGTAATCATGGTCAGTATCAGTATTAGTAAGTCATGTTGGCAGTGTTATTAACATGATTTAATGGTATGGCACTTCATCTTTGTATTCTTCCTCCCCCATATGCATAAGCCTAATCTAATCATGAGAAGAGCACCAGAAAAAATCATAGTTGAAGAACAATCTACAAAATGATCAGTGATAAAAGTCAGTCTTCAAAATTGTCTAGGTCGTCAAAAGCAAGGAAAGTGAAAAATACTCATAACCAAGAGTAGCCTGAGCAGACATGGATATTAATGTAATGTAGTGCCTGGGACTGGATCTGGGGTAGAAAAAGGACATTAGATAAAAACTAGGAAAATCTTAATAAATATGGACTTCAGTGATAATGTTCAATATTGGTGGATTAACTGTAACACATGTACTGCACTAATCTGAGATATTTATAATAGAAGAAATTGTGTGGGGCCTAAGGGAAAATTTCTACACTGTCTTGATAAGAGGGGATAGTCTGGTGTGAGGCATCAGAACCTGAGTGAGTTTAGGAGGTTTTTCCCTATGAATTGGTCTGGTGTATGGTGCCAGAGCAAAGTAAGGTGAGAGGGAGGGGAGAATGATGAAAAATATATAATTAAGGATATGGGATCCAGTTTCTTAAAGTGTAAAAAAAGTTACACTTATAGAAAGTAACAAAAATAGAGTGAACTTTGTAGTACTTCTATATCACATCAGCCTATGTAGTTAGCTAGGTATCTGTATATGAATATGTGCTTGTGACATAAACATATATATTGTCTCCTTGCAGGACATTTGGTTCTACCCAAATTTCCTTAAGACCTTTGGCTCATAAGACATTTGGTCCATTCCAAAAAATCGTTGATATTTCCAGAACCACTTAGTCCTGTCCAGAATGTCCTTGGAGACATTTGGTCCATACCAGTAGATCCTTGATATTTGGTCCTGTCCAAAACCATTTGGTATGGACCAAATATGGTCATGGATATTTTGGGACAGAACCAAATTTCAAGGACATTTTGGTGTAGACCAGGTGTGTTATGGACATTTGGGACAGGAACAGACTTCAAGGACCTTTTAATGTGGATCAGATATCTTATGGATATTTTAAGGCAAAATGTCTGCTAACCGTATTCCCTAGCGAATGTCTACTTTGAGGGCTTTAGAGTATGAATACATCTGGCTCTTAGGTGGTTGATTCTTATCCTGGGGCAGGAAAATTACAATAGAAGGCTAGAATACCTTGTGACAGAAAGCAAGGAGAACCTTGAAGAAATCTGGGAACAGAAAAAAAGCACACACAAGTCAGCTTGAACAGGGACCCACTAGGAAATTAGGACAATTTGAGTGTCAAAATACATAATAATGCAATTAAGTATAATCTATTGAATAAAATAAGAATGAATCCATATGTCCATACTGATATAAATATGTTAATGAATACTCTTAAATTTTCTAAAGGAATGATCTTAAGTACATAGTTTGGAAATATCTCCCCACAAAATATTAATCTAAAAAAGGAAAAAATGTAATTTTATATTGTAGAAAACTGCCAGATACCAACTTATTCAAATGACCAAACTAAATCTCATCAGAAATGGAACAAATAAAAATTGTGCTCCACCCGACTGATGCAGTGAGAACATGGCATCATTTCTGTAGTGTTTCTGACAAAGGTGTGTAACCTGAAGCTAACTATAAGGAATCATCAGGGAAGTCTTCCAAACCATAAAGACTAAAGTGTAACATGTAATTCTTAACTGGATAAAAGATGTTTTTGGACAATTGGCAAAACTTTAATAGCTAATTATTAACTACTAATTTAGTTATTAGTAATGTCTTAATTTTACATTCCTGATTTTGATGAGTATATCGTGATTATGTAAAATAATATCTTGGTTGTAGAAATATACACTAGAGCATTTTGGAGTGATGGAATATCTGGGTGACAGCTTTCAAAAATTATTTGTACTTATGCTCTAAGAGGAGATTTAATCTCAGAAACACAATATTGGACAAAAGCAAAATGAAACAATGCGTTTGATAGGATTTCATTTTGTAATAGTTCAAAAACTGGTGGAACTAGGCTTCTCATACATGGTGATAAAGTTTTTAAAAAGGAAGAACATTTCATAGAAGTTGAGATGTTTATAACTGTAAGAAAGGGGGAGGGCTCCCCCAAAGTTTTAGAGTATCAGTAATCTATTTCTTGAATTGGATGTTTCATCAAATGGATGTATATTTTAATTTTTTTTCATATTAACAATGAATTTTATTTCAGTTATAGGTGTACAAAGATCATAAGTCAATTCGATAGATTTTGTGTCCCAAACCCACAGTGCATCCCCCCACCCCCCAGATTGTCTTATTTGAAAAATCAAGGTTTTCCAAAATCTGTGAGTCGTTGTCTTTTCTCCAAAGAAGTTCATTGTGTCTCTTTAGTTTCAACGTGTATGCAGTAGCATTGGGTGTTGCTATCTAATTGTCTGACTGGTTTAACTTTGTATGATAATTTCTAGGTTCATCCATGCTGCTATAAATGTTGTTATTCCGTTACTTTTAATGGCTGAGTAATATTCCATTGTGTGTATGTACCATATCTTCCCTATCCACTCCTCTGTCCATGGGCATTTAGGTTGTTTCCATGACCTGGCTTCTTCCTTCTCTAGCTGCTTTAGATGTAAAGTTAGGTTGTTTATTTGAGCTTTTTCTTGTTTCCTGAGGTAGGCTTGTATTGCTATATACTTTCCTCTTAGAACTGCTTTTGCTGCATCCCAGAGGCTTTGGAGTGTCGTGTCTTTGTTGTCATTTGCTTCTAGGTATTTTTTAATTTCCTCTTTGATTTCTTCAGTGATCCATTCGTTGTTTTCCCATTTTTATATCCACTTGGCTAGTCTGTCTTTTGGTTGGGGCATTCAGTCCATTAACATTTAAGGTAATTACTGATATATATGTTCTTATTGCCATTGTATTAACTGTTTGGGGTTTTTGTTGCTCTTTTTTTTTTCACCCTGAAGTTTTGATATAGGAGTCTATATACAAATGACATTGTTTTAAAGTTGTTGGTTTCTTAATTGCACGTGTGTCTCCAGTGACCTGCATTTGTGCTCTCTTCTCACGATTTCTGATTTTGGTAGCATAATTGTGCAGGGATCATTTAGTATCTTTACTGTATATATGCCTTTACTGGTGAGCCTTGTCATTTGTGGTGTTTTTGTTTCTGGTTGTGGCCTTTTCTTTTCTGACTAGAGAAGTTCCTTTAAGATTTCTCGTAAAGCTGATTTAGTGTTGCAGAAACGTCTTAGCTTTTGCTTATCTATAAAGGTTTTGATCTCTCCTTCAAATCTGAATGTGAGCCTTGCAGAGTAAAGCGATCTTGGTTGAGAGCTTTTCCCTTTCTTCACATTTAGTATATCATGCCACTCCCTTCTGGCCTGCAGAGTTTCAGATGAAAAATCTGCTGATAACCGTATTGGGGTTCCCTTGTATGTCATTTGTTTCTTTTCCCTAGCTGGTTTCAAAATTTTCTCTTTGTCTTTAATTTTGGTCATTTTGAATAATATGTGTCTTGGGGTGTTCCTCCTTGGGTTTATTTTATATGGTACTTGTTGTGCTTCCTGAATTTGACTGAGTGGTTCCTTTCGCGTATTAGGGAAGTTTTCGGCTATAATCTCCTCGAATATTTTTTCAGTCCCCTTCTCTCTCTCTTCTCCCTCTGGCACCCCTATAACACGGATATTGGTGCGTTTAGCAGTGTCCCAGAGTTTTCTGAGACTCAGCTCATTTCCTTTCAATCTTTTATCTCTTTTCTCTTCCGCATTAGTGATTTCCAGTAATCTGTCCTCCACCTTGCTGATTCATTTTTCTGCTTCCTGTATTCTATTGTTGGCTGTTTCTAATGAATTTTTTATTTCAGTTATTGAATTTTGCATCTCTTCTTGTTTAATTTTTACAGCTTGTATTTCTCTTCTCAGTGTTTCCTGTAAATTATCAATCTTTGCCTCCAGTTTATTTCCAATGCCTTGCATCATCTTCAGCATCAACAATCTAAAGTCTCTTCCTGAGAGACTGATAATCTCCTCATCACTGAGCTTTTTTTCTGGGCTTATTCTCTCTCTCCCTTTTCTGTGTAGAATTTTCTGTCTTTTCATTTTTATAGGTTTTGGTGTGGTGCCCTTTGTGTCGACAATAGAGTTGTAGCCTCTCTTAGTTCTGGCGTTTGCCTCCCCTGTGACTAAAGCTGGTATGGGCAGGGTTTGCTGTAGGCTTCCCGATGGGAGGGACTGACACCTGCCCACTGGTAGGTGGGGTTGATTCCTATCCCTCTGATGGGTGGGGCTTTGTCTCTGGATGAGATTAGAGGCTGGCTGTGTGCCTGAGGGGACTTTAGGCAGCCTGTTTACTGATATGTGGGGCTGTGGTCCCACCTGGATTATTGTTTGGCCTGGGGCTTCTCAGTGCTGATCAGAGGGACCAGATTTTCCCAGAAATGGCCACCTCCAGAGAAATGCAGGCTGATGAATGTTCCTGAGTGCTTCACCTCCAATGCCCTTCCCCCACAACAAGCCACAGTCACCCCTATTTTCCCAGGAGATCCTCCAAGAATTGCAGTCAGGTTCCACCTGGATTCCTATGGAGACTGTGTTGCCCTGGGACCAGTGCACATGAAAGTCTGTGTGTGCTTTTCAAGGATGGGGTCTCTGTTTCCCCCAGTCCTATGGAGCTCCTGCACACAAGCCCTGCTGGTCTTCAATGCCAGATGCTCCGGAGGCTCTTTCTCCCTGTGCCTGAACCCCAGGCGTGGGGATTTGATGTGGGGCTCAGAACTCTCAGTCCTATAGCTGAGTCTCTGTGATGCAGTTACTTTCCAGTCTGTGGGGCTTCCCACCCAGTAGGTATGGGGTTGCTTCTATCACGTAATCGCCCCTCCTACCTCTTGATGTGTTCTCCTCTTTGTCTTCTGGAGTAGAATATCTTTTTTGGAAGTTTACAGTCCATTTGGTTGAAGGCTGCTCGGCATTTGGTTGTAGTTTTGCTGTTTTTCGGGAGAGAAGTTGAGCTCCAGTCCTTCTATTCTGCCATCTTAATCCAATCACCTATATTTTAATTTTTTAATGATTTATATTTATTAGTTTTATTGCCTATTATATAGTTTTTTAAAAAGTAAAAAAAGGTACCTAGAATATCATTGGATACTTAGTTTATACCTCTAGAATATAAACTTAGACTGGGGAATGCCTCACTGTCATACTTCAATCTATCAGTTTCCTTACCTACCATTGTTTATACCAGAAAAAAGAAAAAAAATAGAAACTTAGAGTGGGGAGTGCTTTACTGTCATACTTTGATCTATCAATTCCCCGACCTACCATTGTTTATACCAGAAAAACTAGTTACAATTTCTAAGATACATCTAATGTCATGAATGTTAATATATGTTTGTCTGTCTCTTGATTACAGGTATGTAACACAATATATGAATATAGTGTAATTCCTTATTTGAGCTTCTGAGTCAAAGTGAGTTTGATGCTTTTGCAAAATTAACTCAAATACTATGAACTGAGGACGTTTACTCCAGCAAATATGTGTCCCAAATTACTTGCTTAGTTATCTCACTCAGTACATTTAACAAGATAAAATTCTCAGGTAGTTCTTGAATAGGAAATAAATATAACAATCTTTCTAAGACAGAGCGGAAGTTAGGGGGGCAGTTTCTCAGAGTAATGCTGGATTGGTGTTTTTATAGTAAATTATTTGCATCACTTTATATTCAAATTTAGTTCCTTTATTCATTTTTTTTGTCACTGAAGTTCTTTTCAAAAATATACAAATGCTGCCTCTCTTTGGGGCACTTCAGAATCAAAATTAATTATGCTAATTGTCTCATGCAGGTTGACCTAATTAAATTTAATTAGTGGGTCTTGTTAATTCTAAACATCATCCTCTGGGAGATTTTACCTTTTGGGTAAACTAGGTAGAGAATCCAAGTGCTTACTTGTCCTAACACACTTAGGTAGCAGTCATATCACATGTACTTCTGCAAATGGAGTTTGTTTAGTCATCTAGCAGTCGATGTTCTCTTCATCTATTGATTTTGTTAAAATTCATATTTCCGTGGAAATTAACTGAAGTAAATGCCAAGGTTTTAATTAGTAATTGAAAACTTCATTAAAATATTAGAAAAATTCTGAAATCGTAACATATAATGTTGTAAACCTCCGACTGCCTAATAAAAATACTAATTTTTACTAATGCTTACTAATTTTCAAATTATTCCCAGAATGTAGCTATGTATGCTACTGAGTCATTCTTAGCTTTTTTGCAATACGTTTATTCCCTTCTATTCCATTTTTTGCTCTCTCACATTTCATGGGGCATCATTTCCTCAGCTGAGCACAATTAAATAGTACTTTCTGCCCTGGTTTTGCTGTCCTTCTTTTTTCCCAGAGGAAAATGGGAAAAATGACTCTACACATGACTTTAATTACTATACAAATGACTTTATTACTCTACAAATGACTTTAATTACTGTATGTGCTAGAAAATGCTTATATCTATATTTCTAGTGTTGAACTTCACTTTCTTGGTCAGACTATGTAACAACTTGCTCAACATATCAACACTTATGACACACAATCATTAAAATTCAACACACCCAACATTATTTATCTTTTCTACCTACTCTCATTGCCATATTAAGGTCCTCATCGTTTCTCACCTGAACGATTTCATTGCACCTTCTTATCTTGGTTCTTAACCCCTTACCAACCCCACATTTCCTTATCTCTGCTAACAGCTCCTAGTAATTATCTTGTTTACACCATTTGAAGGTGTAAACTTGTTTAAAATTGTCACTCGCTCCCCTTTACCTGACGTCTAAAATCACTTTCCATTACTTACAAAATAGAGTCCAAGGAATTCAATAAGAGTCCCTCAGTCTTAGTTCTTCCCTAGCCCCTATTTCTTCGCAGGACCAGAACTTTTGTACTTCCTGTCACAGACATTATAGTTATGAACTTCTCTGACTTTGTTACTGCCCTCTCTGCTTAATGTATTCTCCTCAACTTTCTAACAGATTTTATATTCAGGTAACATATTATTACATGCTAAGAATAAGGGAGGAAATGGTTTAAACAATATAGATATATATAGAGAAAATTCTCCTTAAGCCTGTCTGTTATCCGGTTCTTTTTCCACCAGCAGCCACTGTTTAAAAAAAAAAAAAAAAAGCATCATCTCTCCCAGACTTTCTGTTTAAGCAATTTGAATATTTTTCCTTTAACAATATGGTTTCTTACTTCATGTCAGTACAATAGATTTTTTTTTTAACATTGTGGAGTTAAGCTTTAGAGTGGATATCCTACAATTCTATCATTTGTTTTTTTTTTAAGATTTCTATTTTTTTTGGAGTTCCCGTCATGGCACAGTGGAAACGAACCCGACTAGGAACCATGAGGTGTGGGTTCAATCCCTGGCCTCACTCAGTGGGTTAAGGATCTGGTGTTGCATGAGCTGCGGTGTAGGTGGCAAACATGGCTTGGATCCCACATTGCTGTGTCGTAGGCACAACAACTCCGATTGAACCCCTAGTGTGGGAATGTCCATAGACCATGGGTGCGGCCCTAAAAAGCAAAAAAAAAAAAAAAAATTTCTACTTTTTCTATTATATTTGATTTATAATGTCCTGTCAGTTTCTGCTTTACAGCAAAGTGACCCAGTCATACAAGTATACATTCCTCTATCATTTCTTTACTGGCAGACCCTTGGTGTTTTTCTTTTATTTATTATTGTTATTATTAATACAGTGAGTAGTCTTATATTTCTTTGAACCAAACCTACTCTACTTAAAAGAAGAACCATTGAATATCCATTGCTTACTTGTAATATATTTTGCATTTTCTATTTAAACGACTCTTTAGGTAGGTTTTAAAAATGGATTTTCCATATTATTAGAAGTAAACTACAACACTAAGTATTTAAGAGACTTGGTAAGTAGTTGCAAGCATTATTGTGCTAGATGTGTACTCAAATTACTTTTTTAAAGTTTCATGCTTAGTCTTATTTTTTTAATGATTTGAATTAATTAAACAATGAATATGAGAACTGTTTAATACTGTTTTGGCTAGATTATACATGTAAGAATATTATAATTATATATTATATGTAACTAATATATAAATAAATATAATGACATTATGAAAATAAAGGAAACATTTAAAATGGAGTCAGAAAGCCCTGAAGGAGGAATTCTCATAATGTATCATTCATTGCAATCTGCATAAACATCAGGAGGAGTAAAGATAAAAATCATTTTGACAAGGGAGGACATTAATCACATGGGCATATCATGTCCAGGTTTTTTTTAAAAAGGAAGATGCCTCCCTATCCCAGCAACAACACTCTAACTGCCTCTTGCAGCCAGTGAGAAAACACCACAACCCCATTTTTTTCTGAAACCTAATAAAAGCAAGCCCCCCCTTTTTTCTTAGCCTCCACAACCAATTCAAATCTCTTGCTAATGTGTCATGCTCTAAAATTGTCATTTATCCAAGAATACAGTGCCTATCACTTCTTCTCTGATTATTTAGGGCTCTGCTTGTAATGTCAGTTCCATAGTAATTTTGTTCCAATCTTACATTCATGTCTAGGTGTGTGGTTTTAAAGTATATCCCTATGATCTAATCCTGGATCTCAGTTGTTAGTTGTCCACGCTGTTTGGCTAAATGCTTAGACCTTTAAATTGCTTTGTGTCTTGGGTAATTGTAGTAGGTTGAATTATTGTTCCTAATTCTTCCCTACTTCCTATATCCATATCCTTTGACAATAACAGCATGTATGCCCCAGCCCCTTGACTTGGGACTCTGCCGTATGACTTGCTTTGAGGGTGGAACATGAGGCAAAAAAATAATGTGCAGTTCCAGTCCAGGCCTCAAGAGGCATCATGTGCTTCTGCTTGCTTTCTTGTGCCTCTGTCAGTGCTATAAGAACCTCCCCTGGAAGCCTGCCAGCCTGGACTCAGAATAAAATAAATGTGAAACAGACTAGATGCCAACCCACAGAGTTGCAAAAGCCAGTCAGTCTCAAGAGTTTGAAGCAGAGCCAGAAAGACTAGATCAGCTAAGTCTTAACCAACCCACAGATGCATGAGAGACAGATGCATGTCTCTGAGATAGTTATGCAGTAAAAGATAATCAGTATGGTGGGATTAGTTTTTCTTGCATTTTTCCATTGGCTTTGGGGGCTTCAGATGTAACTTCTGACACAGCTAATTCTTCAGGGGATGCACATGCAGTAGAGCTTGAATTCACTCAGAGAGGCCTAAGAAAATTTCCAATGTGTGTAGTTTTTAGAAATTAGACCAAACCTTATTAATCTGCAAATGTGTCTTTGATGTCAAAGTCCTTGGTTGCAAGCAATAAAAAGAGATCTTGAATAACTTGCAAAAACAGCATTTTGGAAGGTATATATAATTTAGAGAATCTGTGGAAAATCTTGAGATCTTGGTTCAAAATTGACAAAAAGCAGTGTGACTGGGCAACAAAGAATGGAGCCACTATTACATCCCAGAAAAAAAAAAAAATGTTATGATGTTCTTATAAACACCTCCAATGCAGAACACTGGGTGAATGGTAAAGGCTGACTCTGTAGAGTATAAATGAATTTTTACATTTTTGTAATAGTCCTTTGAGATTCAGATTTCCAGGCTGGATAACTAATTGGTTACATTTAGTCCAAATGCCTGCCTTCTGCATACCGAAGCGTGTCTGTGCCTATGTTGAAGCAGTGTGTATAGGGGGTGGATGGGGCAGGCAAAGATTTGGAGCTTTAAGTTTCTTCGGTAGAAAGTGGAGACCTACCTTCTACCCCAAACAATACTACAATGGAACAGTGTTCAGAATACAAAGGATATTTAAATATGAGGTGTTAAAACAACAATAGCAATAAATGATCTCCACGTTATTCCTGCGAATCACACATAACCAAAGTAAAAGACCTGAAGTAAGACATATGGGAATCAGGAAGAGAGATGGAGTGTATCACAATTTGGCACAATTTGGCAGTGTGAAGTGGGCACAGATCCACAGAGTTATGTACATACCCTCCAGTTAAAGTGACCAAGCCATCCCCAACCCCTGTATGACTGCCATATATTTTGCAAAGGATTGCAGAACCCTAGCCAAGACTTTAATCAGATTGCATGAACAGTATTCGGTACTTAGTAGCCAAGATAAAAAGTATTCCATTCCTTAATCAGACATTCACTTTTAATTTCTTCTCACTAAAACATTCTTACCGTGTCAAATTGAGGCTAACAAAATAAATCTAACCTTGCTCATAGAGGTTGTAAACACATGCATTATTACTCTGTATATGGGCTTCTGCAGTACCATGTTGATGTGCCGACAGTTTCATAGATTGTAAAAGCCAAAAGAGACATAAAAACTCCCTTCATTCACAGAAGAGACTTTTTTTTTCATCTTTTTGCCTTATCTGGGGCTGCACCCGCGGCATATAGAGGTTCCCAGGCTAGGGGTCTAACAGGAGCTGTAGCTGCCGGCCTTCCCCACAGTCACAGCAACGCAGGATCCGAGCCACGTCTGCAACCTTCACCAGAGCTCACGGCAACGCCGGATCCTTAACCCACTGAGCAAGGCCAGGGATCGAACCCGCAACCTCATGGTTCTTAGTCGGATTCGTTAACCACTGAGCCACGAAGGGAACTCCCCATGGAAGAGACTTATAAAGTCAAAGGAACTTTAATAATTTGACAGATATTACATAGTAAATAAGGAGTAGATTTGGGATTAAATCCAAACTCTCCTTATTGCTTTTCAAGTGGAAATGTTTTATTTTCAGTTCTAGAGTAATATTTTGCATGTTATTATTATTCACATTATTAATATCAAGAGTTAAAACTCAGCTTTAGCGCGGCAAGGTCACGTGAAGGAGTAGGAGGAACAATGGAAATATGTAGGCGGATTGTGTGAATGGCAGTGCAACCTGGATAGCCAGTGCACTATCTAAAGAGGTGACTTTTCTCAGCCCCAGCTGGTTGTGGCCGTTGGTAGTGCATACCCAAAGTGACTACATTTCTTGAAAAAATTTAAATATCTCTTTTTTAAAGTTATATTTGAAATAAAAACTTAACAAGATGAAGTCCAGATAAAACCCATCCAGGAGATGAATTTGGTCTGCAGGCCACCGATTTATAATTGCAACTTAACACTGTCCACTAAGCAATCATAGGGAGTCATATCAATATTATCAATTAAATTAGAAAAAGAAATATTCAGTATCACTGCCTTCAGTGAGAGAACCTATTGAAATAAAATAGAAAAATTAAAGCTTCTAAATCAATTAGCATAAAAATTGATTTGTCGCTATTTAATCAAGGCACATCTCTTTAAGGTCTGCAAATACTGGTCTCTGTGAAATGTTCACTTTAATGTGAACAGTGGTAGAGATAATCTCATCATAAAGAGTCTAAGATAATGTAATTTGGTAATCAATATATTCAAATTAACTTTTTATAATCAGTCTATTAAACTTATGCATGAAACGTAAACACATCTCCTTAGCTCTTAATATAACTGAAAACCTTGTCAGTCTTCACTAATGATTCAGTGGTGATTAACTGACTGATAGTTTCTCTTAGAATTAGTTATTGATTATCGTGACACAGTGATGCCACTGACAACTAATTATCCTTTAACTTGTAAATGTGGTTATTCTAGTGTATAAAAATTTAACAGTTGAAACGGCAAAATAAAGTCTGTTTTTACTCTTTATCTATTTGACTAATCTGCCAGTGAATAGCTGAATTTTATTTAGAAAATAAAATAATTAAAATCAGGTTCAAAAATACTTGTAAGATTTTCTGATTCTTACAGTATTTTTAAAAATACATTTTAGGGCCCATTATGTACATTTTTTACTCACTCTTTGTACATATTAAAGGAAAATAACTATGCTGAAATTCCTTCGTCAGAAGCATGCAGATTTATAACATCCACCTATTTTAATTCATATGTGTTAAAGATGGAATTTCCATAAAATTAATACTTTCAAAGGAAATAAATCATGAGTGAATGACAAAATGAATACTTATAAGTTTTGAAATGTAATCCAATTTTTATAAAAGAATTCAGTAGTACAGAAAATTGTTAAAAAAAAAGATGAAAGCATCTCTCCTCTCCATTCTTACACAACCAGAGGAAGGCTATACAAATTCCCTAAGAGGGTATAGCTGGATCCTATTAGACTCCAAAAGTTTCTAAAGATACTCTGCTTTATTTGATTCACAACTGTCTCTATGTCTAAGAAGGGTGTGAAACAATTTCAGGCCTCCATTTCTCTAGCTGCCTATGCCTCTTATACAGTGACAAGGAAACTAGAACTTTTCTGGCTTCCTACCAGTCCGTGTCACCTTTACTTTTCTTTCTTTTTTGTTTGTTCATTTGTTCGTTCATTCATTCATTCATTCATGGCACACCAAAGCACTTTCTTCCTTAGTATTAGGAGACACTTGAGTACTTATTTGGCTCTGTGCCCGGCTTCTAGTTAAAAAGACAGCAAATCACCCTCTTGTTTTTCCTCAGACCCAAAGAGCAGGCAGGTTTCTAATTTGAAAGGCTTCACTGATCCCTTCAAGGCTATGTATCAGGAGTTGGTTAAGACCACCACTCGTTTCTTTTTCTTTTTTCCTATACTCTTTTGAAATCTTTGTATAGAAATATTTTTAAAGACATAGATAAAAAATTCACAAATTGTAAGTTTGCAGATACAAAAATTTTTACAAACTAGTCACACTTAGATAACCAGCACAAGATTTGAGACTATTATCAGCTTTGTGAAATGACCTCTTGGTATCCACTGAAATAACTATTACCTTTCTAAAGTACCTACTATCAAGATTTCTATCTCTTGAAATCTTGATTTTTATCTCATAGATAAATGATGCTTGTTTTAGAACTTAATCTACATAAGACAGTAGTGTACTCATTTATGACTTATTTTACTCATTATATTTCTATTGCATGAAATTATAATTCACTCTATAGAATTTAATTTTATTAAAATATCTCAAATTATTTATTCTTTCTAGTATTGCTAGACATTCAGGTAGATCCTGTTTTTATCTTTTATCAACAGTGATGATAAAACGAACATTCTTTACACGTGTTTCAGAGAGCATAGAAATGCAGTTCTAATAGGTTATAACAAGAAATGAAATTTGTGGGTTACAGATTTGGCGTGTTGCTTAAGAGTTTCCTAAAATGGTTGTACCAATTCATAATCCTATCAGCAGTGTATGAGAGTTCTAGTTCATCCCTTTGTTTTTAGTATTTTTTGTGTCATCTTTAAGATGTGTTCCATCTAGGCAGTAATAGACAGCAGAGAAATGTTTTGTTTTCTTGTTTGTTTGTTTTCCCCATCCAACCCCATATAACTATCAAAAAGTTCTATTGGGTTCCATGTCCCTTAGTACATACAGTCTTCTTCCTGGGACTATCCAAGAATTCCAGCTTCTAGGCAGGGATTAATAAATGTATTCAGGGACAGCAGAAGAGATTCAGATCAGCTTTGAAAGACTCTTGAATTTTACTTTCTGTAGATACAGCTGCTTTTGCAAATCTCTCTCTGTATATATATACATATGTATTTTTTGGGGGGGAAGGGGAGCTGCACCTGTGGCATATGGAAATTCCCAGG
Source organism: Catagonus wagneri (assembly GCA_004024745.2). Taxonomy (NCBI): domain Eukaryota; kingdom Metazoa; phylum Chordata; class Mammalia; order Artiodactyla; family Tayassuidae; genus Catagonus; species Catagonus wagneri. Next base: position 1,849,481 of record PVHT020000142.1, read on the forward strand.
CTAGGGATTGAATTGGAGCTGCAGCTGCTGGCCTATAGCATAGCCACAGAAAGGCAGGATCCGAGCCGTGTCTGCGACCTACACCACAGCAGTGTGGGATCCTTAACCCACTGAGCCAGGCCAGGGGTTGAACCCTCATCCTCATGGATTCTATGGGTTCGTTAACCACTGAGCCACGAAGGGAACTCCCTAGTTTTTTGTTTGTTTTATATTTACTTGGCTTTTCAGGTTGTTCTCAGCAGCAGTGTTATCCTCTGTGAACTACTTCATCCCACCTGAATACAGAAGTCAGCATGATTTTTAAAGGTCTAATCATTATATATAACAATGTCAAAAAGGTATTTTAGTATTAGAGCTCTTATATTTGGCTAGCAAAATAATTTTTTCATGGGAAAGACTTAAAGACAATGGTATGATTGTCACTGGATTTTAGAGAAAGTAAGCAATAATTGAATCATAAATGGTCTATTTCTGTAAATTCAATCACAGTTGTTACCTCTTTAGAAAAATATTATCAGTTACTGACATAACTAATAGAAAACTTTTAGTGTATCTCTAAAGTATATAGATGTATTTTTTGAGCCTTACTTCTCTTTTCCTATTCCAATATGCATCCTCTGTAACACATTTGATATTTGTCTTTGAATATATGCTTGTCTGTGAAAACATAGTATAATGTGGATGCTAGTGATAGTAGGGTGTGTGTTTAATCTGAATAAAAATTTCACTGTGAAATTTATGCTGTATAATTTTTAAATTTTATTTAAAAAAATTAGTCATGCAATGTCTTCTACATAAATGCATATGTTCTTTTTTTCTTTTTGTCTTTTTGTCATTTTAGGGCTGCACCTGCGGCATGTGGTGGTTCCCAGGCTAGAGGTCTAACAGGATCTGTAGCTGCCAGCCTAGGCCAGAGCCACAGAAACACGGGATCCGAGCTGTGTCTGCAACCTACACCACAGCTCACGGCAATGCCAGATCCTTAACCCACTGAGCGAGGCCAGGGATCTAACCTGCAACCTCATGGTTCCTAGTTGAATTCGTTTCTGCTGAGCCAAGACGGGAACTCCAAATCCATATATTCTAACTGCTAAATAATAATATACCTGCACAATGTTTTACATTCTTCCTTGTAGTGATGGACCTCCAGGTATATCCAACTTCTTATCCCCGTAAACAATTTTATAATGAATATCCTTATACATAACAGTTAGTATCTGTTTATAAATTTCTGTAATATCTATCTGGAAAAAACTTGCCATAGGGTAAGCACAAGTTTAATTTCTCTAAGTACAGTCAATGCAATCTTCTTATCTTCCTGTAGTTTCATTCACTTGTGACTACATATGCTTTAATTCTATTGATTCTATTAGAATGCCTGTGCCAATGGCATCTTTCTGTCTTAATATTTGTTGTCTAAATTTCTTGTCTGCTATTTTATCTGAACAATATCTTTTCTTTCCCCACACAACTTACTTGTAGTTTCTCAAAAATAAATTAATTGATTTTAGGATAACCAACTGTCTGATTTAATAATCTACATATAGGTATCCTTAATCAAGAAAAGTATCTTAATATATAGTACTTTCTTTCAGAAAGTTAGTCTAATGAAATAAAAATATATCGTCTCCAAATAGTATCTCTGCTTTTACTTCATTTACACCATTAGCTATTGTTTCTAAATGAACTCTTAAAAATTGATTTTGTGTATTTTTGTAAATTCATTAAGAAATAAATACAATGGCATTTTTTTGTTATTCTAATGGAAAGGCCATTTGCGCTTTCTTTTTGAGGCAAAATTGCAAATTACCTAGATTATTTTAGGTTCTAAGAGTTGCAGTTGTGTTTTCCTTTTACACCTTAATTATACCCAGAAAAGTCAATAGCATTCTAAAAATGCCTCAACGTTTGAGAGTTAATTGTTTGTGTTATTTTACCTCATTACATCCTTCTCCTTGGTATATTTTGCTAATGTAACTCATTTAATCTAAGAATTTGTTTTTTTGCTTTATTTTAGAAATGTTTAGAGGCAGCATACATATAAAATAATAATATTGTGTTTTTCAATTTTTAACTTATGAAAACTAAACACTATACTATCTTCCTAGAAATAATTAAATCGTATTTTAAATGGGATAATAAATTCTCATATGTCTGTATTTTGAAAAAAAAATTATAAACATGTTGATAGCATTGTGTACCTCTGAGATGATGGAGGATTGATTTAAATAAAAGGAGAAATAGGCATACATATTTTATGTTGTCATGAATATTTAATATTTTATTTTTAAGTAAAGCATATAGATTCAAATATTTCAAATATTTTATCCTAATATGGAGGTATAATTTTCTAGGAATGACAATAGAAATGTAAGGATGATTTATAATAAAACCATGACAACTTAAATAATATATAAGCTTTGATTTTAATACCTTGTAATAGATTTATATTTATTATGTAAATATATCATAAATATTTATAGTAGATTTATAGAATAGATTTCAGTCTAATAGTGCAATTATATTTCTAGAAATGTCATAACATTAGGTCTTCAAACTAGTGTATGCATACTCCTGGTGGTAAGCAGACATGGATAATTTTAAGGGATACATTTTAGGATAATCAGTTTCCTTATATGTTCTTTTTTGAAAGATAATCTGCCGGAACAATTTTTAAAAAGTACAATTAAAATAGAATGTTAGGGAGTTCCCACTGTGGTGCAACGGGATCAGCCGTGTCTTGGGAGCTCTGGGTCTCAGGTTTGATCCCCATCTCCTCACAGTGGGTTAAGGATCTGGTGTTGCCACAGCTGCAGCTTAGGTCATGACTGCGGCTGGGATCTGATCCCTGGCCCAGGAACTTCTTGTGCCTTGGGGAGAACAAAAATGAAAAAAAAAAAATAGAATGTTGGTATAAATTTCTACTGGCAAGTAGGATGGAAATATTAATTCAAAGGAGAAAGAATAAAGTAAAATGCCTGACTCTTAAGGAAAAGCTTTATAAAATTTGTTTTATATAGATATCGGTGGATACCAAATCACAATTATATAGAGATGCATATAGTAGTGATTTACATTAATATATAGAAATTAGTATATAATTAACATGTTTAATATATTTTATATAACCATATTTCTTTAATAATTATATAACATACTCTTACATATATAAATATATATTAAATTGATTCGTTTAAAATTGCTATAAAATTATTTTAAAATTTATAGTGACAAATATAGAAGTATACTTAAAAATGTTTGAGATAGTATATAGGTTTTCAAAATAGTTACAGGAGTAAAAACTTTTGAAAACAACGCATAGAAAATTTTGACATACTTTTGAGAATGCATTAAGGCAAATGTAGAAATCACTTCTAATATCTAGCTACCTTTCTGATATTTTTTAATCTATACAACTGATAGCTTATTTATTCTCCTAAAATATATTAAGGTTTTAAAGAAATAGTACTAAAAGATCAATCCTTTGAGAGAGGGAGAGAGAAAGAGATGTGTTCACGTATACATGCACATATGTACATATGTATATATAGACTGCTGGCATATTATTTTCTGCATGTTGTTAAGTAGGCCCTTGACACTTGCTTATGGAATAGTCACAGGTTCTAATATCCACCGATGTCCCTGTAAGTTCCAAGTGCAAAAATATGTTAGTGTTTTCAAATATGAAATTGAATTACACATCTTGAAAGATAGAGTGGATGTGTAAGTTACTAAGATATCCTAGAGGCTCACCATCATCCTAATTGCATAGAAGGAAAGTGTAGAGCTCTGAGAAATATCTGTTCATTATGCAGATAAATCTATAAAAGTGATGAGTATTCTGGGTATGCCAAAGTACAACTCTATCATGAAATCAGACAGTTTTAGAGCAAGCCCAGGATATCTATTCAAACCCCATCATTATGGTAATGAAGAAACTAAAGTCCAAATAGAATTCAATTTTTAATCTCTTCAGAAAAATCCAAAGTTATATATTTGGGAACAAATAATGCACCCAGACTCTTTCAATATATCTTCCCATAAATCGTAGGTTCCTCTTTAATGCCTTCTTATATGTGCTGGGATTCTCTATAAGGTCAGCCTGGAGTAGTAACAAAATAATTATTGTCTTTAAAAGTATGTTGGATAATTACAGCAAAAGAAATGAGTTAATTTGGAAGACTTACTAATGAACCTCATTTGAAACAGGAAAAGGTAAAACATTAGTCCCATGACATTTCAAGGAGGGATTGAACAGGGGAGATTTTTGTGCAAAGGGACATTGAGAGGCTCTGAAACCAAAGTGTAAAGATAGATATATTTGTAAGCATTTTAGTTGTTGATTTACATGAACATATATGAGGACTTGTTGTACTACCCAAATAGAATTTCTTCAATCAATCTAATTTAACGTTTGTGAAGGAGAACATGTATTAGCGACTGATAGAAAAAGTCATGCCTTAGACGTGGTTTTTACATCAAGGACTGGATAGAAGGAAGTCTTATGAATCTTGTTATACATTTATATTCAAATGGCTTTAGATGTTGATTTAATATAAGTGAGGAAAATTGAAGCAAAAATTTATTATTAATATGCTTAGAGGGAAATTCATGTAGTGAATGGAAAGATAAGAATTTTTTCATGAGATCTTGTAGGAGGGGAATAAAATTTTCCATAAGAAAATTTTTCCCATTCAGATGGAGAAATCAGCATGATTTACTACAGTGCTAGATGGACGCTGGTATGAAGAAAATCGCGTATTTCTAAGTGGGCAACTCTTTCTGAAGGTTATTTTTGTTTTTGCTCTTATTTTTAAGGCTGAGAAGTAAGTAGTATGATAAAATCCAAGCTCTCATTTTCAAACACTTGATTGCAGACATTCTGGGAAAAACTGGTCTGCCTATTTATATAAGGGCTGTGCGGCCCCCTTCTGGAAAATAAAAAATTCCACTGGGAAAATACTCCTTTTGGGGTACATATCTTCAATGTTAATCACCGTATTCAAAAATGTTGCCATTCTATTCAGTAGAATACATACACACACTCACAAATGCACAATATAATCTGTTTATATTGGAAGTATTAAATAATAATAACCAAACCAAGTCATAAGTCAAATTAAAAGACTAGATTTTATGAACCTTAGGGAACAAGGTTCATACTGTATCCTCAGTATCAAGAACAATATCTAAAACAGAAAGGATACTTAAATCACATCTTAAAATTATCACATTATTTTAGAATTATGTGGCAGGTTCACATGTGACAGAATTCCAACTTTGTAGTAAAGCATTAAAGTTTCAATTTTAACCTGTATTTCAAGCCATAACACCATCAGGCTTGCACATCATCCAGGCTTCAGTCTAGCTGCTAGTATATTTCCAAACACATGCTTTCTGCCCTTTGTCTTCTCACAAATGGTTCTTATTCTGTGGAATGCCTTTCACTTCTCTTTCTATCTCCAGTAGTCAAAATCCTTATCGTCTTTTAAAATCAAAACTAATGATTAATTCTTCTGTGAGGTCTAACAGTATCCCATATCAAAAGTTGTTTGCCTTTTCCTTCAGAATGTTTTTTATTTCATTTACATTATAATAATTTACATTAACACCCTTTATTACGTTTACATTATCTACCCCACAGGTTCTTCTAGTTCATTTTTTACACAAATCACTTATTTATCTTTGTATCTTTATTCCCCACAAAATGCCTAACTTGAACTGTGTAATTAATTCAATGGAATAAAGGCTGAATACAGTATTTCTTAAAATTATAATGGTATTCTGTATTCAAAGTGAGTTAGCTGAGTTGGAAGTATGTAGCAATACAGATGGATCATAATATCAGATTGAATAAGGTTTATATTACCAGAGGAGGCATTAAGAATTTTTACTAATTATAATCCAGACAGCTAATGATAGTCATTAATCATAAAATCATTCTCTAAAAATGTTAAATTCCGAAGCATGTGTTCTAGCTTATATGTCTGTGGTAGACTGAATAATGACTCCTGTAACATCCACATCTTAACCTGTGGAACTTGTAAATATATCTTCTTATATGTTAAAAAGGATTTTGCAGCTGTGACTAAGAATTTTGAGAAGGAGAGAGATTATCCTGAATTATCCAGGTAGGGTCCAGTGTAATCACAGGGGTTCATATATGGTAGACAAGAGGATCAGAGCCAGAGAAAGCATGTGACAATAGAAGCTGAGGCTGGAGTGATGTGTTTAAAAGTGGAGGATGGCGTGATAACCCAAGGAATGTGGCCTCTAAAAGCTGGGAAAGGCAAGGAAATAAATAATTCTCCCCAGAGTCTTAAGAAGTAACATCGCCCTTCAATGATACTGTCTTTAGATTTCTGAACTCTAGACCTTTAAAATAGTAAATTTGTTGTTTTAAGGCACAAAATTTGTGCTGATATGCTACAGTAGCAATAGGAAATGAATGTAGTGTGTTTCTCAAGTATTATGATATAGCTTTTATACACGTCAAGCCTATGGATACACCAGCAGTTGGACAAACATGTAAGTTGTGACATGTCCTAGATTTTGAATTATTACATGAACTTTAGGTCATTAAAAATAATTGAAATTGGGAGTTTCTGTCGTGGCTCAGTGGTTAATGAATCCAATTAGAAACCATGAGGTCGCGGGTTTGATCCCTGTGTAATGCCCGCGGTCGCGAGACCCCCTCGCAATGAGCACACCAGAGTCAAAAGTCAAAGCCAAAACGGCAAGGGTCCTTTATTGCAGGTTCGAACCTGGACCCCTGCGCACTCGTTACCAGTGACGCAAAGAGGTCCCGACTGCAGCGAGTACAGGGTTTTTATGGGCACACACAAATAAGTCCGGGGCTTAGGGGAGGTTTTCAAAGGAGAGGGATGCCGATTGGCTGATATTTGAATTGGGACACCGTCTGCTATATGATTGGCCTGGGATCGCACGATCCATATTCAGCAAGCAAGCAGGTTTACAGAAGCAGATGTGGCGGTTAGTGACTGGCTATAATTGGCGCGCGCAGGACTTTTGAAAGTTGCAGACCTGGGGGGGATGGAAAATTTCCTAAATGGTAGCTTGTTATGTCTTGGCCGGTTTTATTGACCCTTTGTTGCAAAACACTGTCACAACTGATATTTAGCAAGCAAGCGATGTTACAGAAGCGAGAAGGGAGCGTTAAGTTTCAATTGCCTTAGGTTTCGTTTCTCACCTGGCCTTCCTCAGTGGGTTAAGGATCCGGCGTTGCTGTGAGCTGTGGTGTAGGTTGCAGATGCGGCTCGGATCCCATGTTGCTGTGGCTGTGGTGAAGGCCAGCAACTACAGCTCCTGTTAGACCCCTAGCCTGGGAACCTCCATATGCCCCGGGTGCAGCCCAAATAAGGCAAAAAGACAAAGAAAAGAAAATAAATTATAATTGAATTGGAGGATTTGCCCTCTGGAGTTATGATCCTGACTTTTCAAGTAAAACAATGATTGATTACAAAACCTTTCAAAACAATAGTTGTTTCTACATTTATCCATGATAAATATCTAATCTTCATGTATTTTATTCATTATTAGCAAGCTACTGAAATATGCCTATGAATTATATGTAAATATATATACTTATAGCCATTAACTTGGGTAATGCATTCTCAATCAGACTACAACTTTTCCAGATATCAAATGACCAATGGAGTATTCACCTACTGTTGGACAAAGAAATGATCTCAAATATTTTCACAAGCTTATAATTTTATTAGCATGTAGGATACATCTTAATAAGCCACCGTATTTCATAGTTATCTGTATATTTTTATTTTTACACTTTGGTTTTTGTGTGTATGTGTATGGTATTTCACATGGTATCAAAATTTGTAAATAGACTGTTTTCTCTAAATTTATATTTTAAAATTTTAAATACTTTCTATGTTTTTTGTTTTCTTTTTTGATTCTATTCCATTATGGCTTGTTACAAGATATTGAATGTAGTTCCTTGTGCTATAGAGCAAATCTTTGTTGTTTATCCATTTTATATATGATATTGTGTATCTGTTAATGCCATGTTCCCAATTTACCCTTCTTCTCTTCTTCTCCTTTGCTAACCATAAATTTGCTTTCTGTGAGTATGTTTGTTTTGTAAATAAGGTCATTTGTATTATTTTTTTTTTTAGATTCCACATATAAGTGATATCATGTGGTATTTGTCTTTTACTGTCTGACTTTACTTAGTATGATAATCTCTAGGTCCATCCGTATTGGTACAAATGGTAACAGTTCATTCTTTTTTATGGCTGAATAATATTACATTGTCTATATATACCACATCTTCTTTATCCATTCATCTACTGATACACACTTAGATTGTTTACCTGTCTTGGCTATTATAAATAGTGACACTGTAAACATTGAGATGCGTGTATCTTTTCAATTTTGAGCTTTCATCTTTTCCAGATGTATGCCTGGACTGGGCTTGCTGGATCATATGGTAACTCTATTATTAATTTTTTGAGGAACCTCCATAATGCTTTCCATGGTGGTGGCACCTATTTACGTTCCCACCAGCAGAACTGGAGGGTTCCTTTTCTCCACACCCTGGCTTTCGTGGTTCTCCAGCTGCGTGTGTGTGTGTGGTTTAACATTTAATGCATTTTTGCTTTTTTTTTCTCTAGAAACAAATACATTCTCCTTGACTAATATGTCCTACCACAAAAAAATTGCTTTAGAGAGAATATCTTGGGTTTTTATCTGTAAGAGGTTACATATCTAGGAAACTGCCTTTACTCCTACCATCTCCAGGTTTTCTAGGTCATTCCTTGATAACCTTCAGCAACTCACATTAATGAGGTGAACTCCTGCCACATATATTCTTCAAACTTGGGCAGAACGTAGAACATTATTCAGAAGACAGTAGAGTACTAGAGCAATAACTTTAGCATGATGAAATTAAAATATTACATAGGGATTAAGAAACATACTTGATTTCTCCATTTTACTCTACTTTTATAATTAATTAATTGGCTTATGTCTATTCAAGTTCCAAAATGTCACCTGTAGTATTACTGTCTTGATAATTTCATGCAATTTACCTAAAAGAGGCACATCACTCTTCACTTAGAAAGACTGCATATTTCATCATTAGCAAGTGGCCTCCAATTTCAGATTATCTTGTTTCAAATCCCAGCTCTAGGATTGTAAAATATGTTATCTTGGGGAAGCCATTCTATGTCACTGTGCACCAGTTTCTTTATTTGTAAAATAACTTACAGTGTTATTGCTAAATTAATATCTACCATCATTTAAGAAAAAGTACTTGCTATATACTCAGCAATTAATACATTTTAGCTATTACCCTAGACTTCTCGTAGAGGCCTGTGTCCTCTCCCAGGTTGTGTCATGGCACCATGTTTCAACTTTCTTAAGTTTTCTCATAATTATATGGATATTTCTAATCTTCACCAAAAGATTGTAACCCAAGAGAAGGGAAAGTGGGTGTCTTATCTCTGTACCTTATTTGTCTTATATTCCAGTGCCATAAACGCTTGGGTCCATAATGGATTCCCAAATTTCTTTGGGTTCTCTGTATTGTATGAGTTAAAAATTAAGTCCATTATAACTGGCCCTTGGTAGTAAGAGGAGATTAAGAAATTGACTTCAAAATTTTCTTTTGCAACAGTATCTTTCTTTGAAAATATCCCCTTGCCACAGACTCATAAATGTGTTTTTAGATGTCAGACATCAAGTAACTCTGTTTTTTTTTGCATTTGCATTTAGGACTCTATCAGTCCTAAAACTCTCTGAGATAAGTGAATAATAAAAATCACTTGTGATTGTTCTTTGACTTTTGAATAAAGATAGTTTTGATATACTTAATACTAAATACAATTCTTAGTGAAAAGCAGTAATAAATTAATTACTGACTTGAAATATTGTCGGAGCCAGCCGACAACGAGCAGGTCCCAAAACCTGTGCTACAGGACTAAGAAAAGAAAGACGACACAAAAGGTGGGGTTGAGAGGGTCGCACTCTAAGTCCGCCAGACGCTAGGCTCAGAGTAGATGCCGAGTTTATTCCCAGCTTGGTTTTTAAGCATTTTCACCAGAATCTGCAAGTCATCATGGCATGATCAGTCATATACATTGTTTGGCTAAAGGCTATTCTCTAAGTCCTAAATACCTGGTACAACATTAACCAACAGTGATTGTATCTAAAGGCATTTGTGGCCAGAGGTCTGGAAATAGTTTTGACCAGGGTCCCACCTCCCGGGTTTCTTATCTGCAGCCCAAGACCTCCTGCCATAAACATTCCGAAGGAGTGGCGGGACAGAGATTGTCTTTAACTGATCAACCTCAGAGCCTGGCGTCAGCACTCAAAGACTTTCGTCCCTGTTACGTGCCGGCAGCCCTCAGGTCATGAGTGGCTCCCCGCAGCTCCCCCTTCTTTAAATGTTTAATGAACAGAGAGGCCCCAGTCAACAGACAAGTCCTAGGCATAGGGCCCCCGCCAAATACGAGTAAAAGCCAACATTCTTTGAGTGATAAATTCGGATAAACATGATAGAATACATGGTCCAAAACAAATAAAGACGGCGATAATTATTACAATGACCAATAAAGGTTTCCACCAATCACTTTTAAGCCATGTAGACAATTGAGAAAATATGGATGGTGTCGGGGAATCCATATTTTTTATCTGATTTTGCATGTCTTCCATGGCATGAGATACATTACTAGATAAATCTGGTATAAACACACAACATTCTATAATGGCACAGGTTCCCCCTTGTGCCGCCGTAAGTATATCTAATGCCATTCTATTTTGTAGCACAGCTTTTCTCAGAAGTTTTTCTTCCTCGTTTAAATCTTCAACTGCCTGTTTCACATCAGTTAAGGCTTTCTGGCGAAATTGGTTAGTGCATTTACTTTAGTCATGATATCCACGTCCCAATTTCTGGTGAAATTGGTTAGTGCATTTACTTTAGTCATGATATCCACGTCCCCCAGAGATGGAACAAATATAGCTGCAAGATAATCATACCATTTAAAAACAGACCGTCCCCAACGCGCATGCAAATTGGGCAAATTTGCTGGGATACCTTGAATGGCTTTCATAATGTGCCCAGGAGCCATGACAAATCCCAATGTACAACGTCCTACCCATCCCACGGGTAACCAGGGCCATACATATTCTCCGCAAATCCATTTAGTCCCGTTAGGTGCAGCCCATCGCAGTCCAGGGTTGTTCCAATCGGATCCAGGCCACTTGAATGGCTGCTGGCACCAGGAACATCAACGACGTTTGTGGGTTCTCAGTGGTCCTCGCTATCTGATTCGCTTGCTGAATAAACTGCTGCGTCTGTTGAATCGTCGGGAGAGGTGTTCTTTCTTGTAGCTGCAATCGCTGGAGTCGTTTTATCACTGCTTTCCTCCGCCTGGCGTACCAGCCTTTCCGGAAGCTAGCGCGGCGCTTCGGCATCCTGTGGAAAAACGCAAACGTGGCTTCTCCCCCATATTAAAACTGGATCGGGGCCAGCCCACTGGTTAGTAAGTGGATCCTTCCAACTCACTAAAGGGTAGTGAGAGGGCACTTGGCCCCAAAAACACTGGGCAGCCGAATTGCCTTTGACATCATATGTCAAAAAATTTAAAATAAAAAGCGCATGATGTAAATAATTCTGTGGAGTCAAGGGATATAATTCCCCCTTTTTTAGTTTTGAAAGTTGAGTCTTAAGAGTTTGATGGCAACGTTCAACAATGCCTTGCCCTTGAGGGTTATACGCAATGCCAGTTTTATGTTCTATCTGTAGGGTGTGGCAGAAGCGCTGAAACATACGGCTGGTGTAGCTGGGGCCGTTATCTGTTTTAATGACCCGAGGGGTCCCCATGACGGCAAAGCATTTCAAAAGATGAGCAATACAGTGTTTGCTGGCTTCCGCAGTCTGTAAGGTAGCATGGATAAAGCCTGAATAAGTGTCAATACTGACGTGAACAAAAGGAGTATTGTGAAATTCTTTAATGTGGGTAACATCCATTTGCCACAAATGACTGGGTAAAAGGCCACGGGGATTTACCCCATAATGTAGAACAGAAAATGAGGTTGGACAAGTAGGACAAGTTTTAACAATTTGTCGTGCAGCCTCCCGGGGAATACGAAATTGCAGTCGTAAACTATGACTGTTCTGATGATGAAGTGCATGAGATAATTTGGCCTCTTCAAGAGCAGCATAAAGCTGAGTAGCTTGATCAACGTGGGCATTGCCTTCAGATAGAGGGCCAGGTAGATTAGTATGTGCCCGAAGGTGGCCAAAATAGCAAGGATAACGGCGGCTGCGAATAATAAGCTGTACATCAAAAAATAAGCAGTTAACATAAGAATTTACAGTACCAATAAAAGGAAAAGCTTCTAAGATTTGTAGAGCTCGAATAATATATTGACTATCCGAGAAAAGGTTGCAGGGCACTTGTTGCACTGCAAGCAGAGCAGCTTGAACAGCTAACAACTCTCCTACTTGAGCAGAGGTTTGTGAAGTTTGCCAAGACACAGTGTCGCCTTCAATAGAATAAGCAGCCATGCCATTAGAGGAACCGTCGGTAAACACTGTGGTGGCAGAAGAAAGGGGGGAAAGAACAGTATTTTTGGGGAAAAGGAATGGATGTATTTTTGCGAATTGAATTAGCTTATCAGCCGGATAGGCAGTACTAATGCGTCCCATAAAATGGGCTAAAGCAAGAGCCCAGGAGTCATTAAATTGCTGTAGTTGAGCTTGTTGGTCATTAGTGTAAGGGACAACAATATAATGTGGATCCCGTCCTAAATATAAGGTGGAAGCCTTTTGTCCCTCTGCAATGAGGGCTCAAATTAAATCAGGGTAAGCAGCCAAGGCTTTGGAAGGGGAGACATGCATATGTATCCAATACATAGGTCCATGCTGATAAAGTACTCCTGTTGGCATATGGGGAATAGGTAAAATCAATAAACCCCATTCTTGTGTATAGTCACAATAGGTACATTGTTGGTGTTCGATTATGGACTCCACATCTTGTAATGCTCTTAAAGTCTCTGGAGTTAGTTTTCTAGGGGAGAGGGGATTAGCGTCTCCCTTAAGAATATCAAATAAAGGCTTTAAGGCTCCTGTGGAAAGTTTTAAATAAGGACGGATCCAATTGATGTCTCCAAGAAATTTCTGAAAATCATTTAAAGTTTTCAAGGAGTCTGTACGTAACTGTACCTTTTGAGTTTGGAAAGTAAATTTATGTAATCGAAAACCCAAATAAGCGTATGGACAGTACCTTTGAATTTTTTCTTCTGCAACCTGGAGCCCAGAGGACCTCAAAGCCGTCAACATTTGATCAAACACAGTTAACAAATAGCCTTCATGAGAATGAGCAATGAGAATGTCATCCATATAGTGAATTAAATAAATATCAGGATATGTTAACCGAATTTGTTTCAAAGCGGTAGCAACAAAGTTTTGACATAAAGTAGGGCTATTAGCCATGCCTTGAGGCAAGACTAACCAATGATATCTTCGCATTGGCTCATTGAAATTGACTGAAGGAACACTAAATGCAAAATGTTTACAATCATCAGGATGCAATGGAATAGTCTAAAAACAATCTTTCAAGTCAATAATGATTTTATATGTTCCAGCAGGTATGGCCATAGGAGTAGGTAGGCCAGGTTGTAAAGCTCCCATCAATTCTAAAGTCTCATTTACTTTGCGTAAGTCTTGCAACAATCTCCATTTTCCAGATTTTTTGTTTATCACAAAAATGGGAGAATTCCAAGGAGAATTAGAGGGAGCAATATGTCCACTAGCTAATTGTTCCTGCACCAGTCGCTCTGCCGCGGCAATTTTTTCTTGTGAAAGGGGCCATTGATCGACCTATACAGGTTGATCTGTCTTCCATACAATTGGATCTGCATGAGTCGCAGGATGATCAAAGGCCCCCATCAAAAATATCCTAGCCCTTTTTTTGTCTTTTTTGCCTTTGATTTGTAGTGGCTGAGTAATTCCTTAGTTATATTTGCCTAAGCCACCATTTGGGTATAGGCCCTGTGACATTAATTGATGGGACACAGTGGAACTGGGACTATATAAAAACACTCCCATATGACACATAATGTCTCTTCCCCATAAATTTACAGGGAGACCGTGAAGGATGTAGGGCTGAAAAACAGCTGAGTGTCCCTCGTTATCCTTCCAAGAAAGGAGAGCAAAACTTTGCTCTGGATTATGAGACTGCCCAATACCTTGCAATACGGAAAGAGCAACTTGTTTAGGCCAATTTTCAGGCCAGTGGGGGGCGGCAATCACTGATATATCAGCTCCAGTATCCAAAATTCCTTTAAACCTTTTTCCTTGTATTTCTAAAGTTAGCTCAGGTCTTTTACCTCCGATTTGTTGAATCCAATATGCATCTGAGGAACCAAAACCAGCATTGCCTCTTTTGCGGTCAGTTTTAGTTTTTCCCAGAGACAAAGTAGGCAATAGGACCAATTGAGCAATACATTGTCCTGCAGGAATAGCTGTTACAGATTGAGGAGAATGGGCCATACTTTTAATTTCCCCTTCAAAATTGGCATCAATCACTCCAGGAGCAACTAATAATCCTTTCATAGTAGTACTACTTCTTCCCAACAATAATCCCATACTGCCAGGGGGCAGAGGCCCATAGACCCCAGTGGGGAGAGCTTGCATCCCCATCTCAGGGGTTAATACTGTGTAGGTGGAGGCACAGAGGTCCAATCCTGCACTTCCTGGGGTGACTCTACAGAGGTCAGAAACAAAATATCTAGGAATGGCTTAATCAACCTCAAAGATTAAACTGCTGAAACTGTCAATTTAATAGTTTTAGTGTTTAATAAAGCCTTTATTAGAATTTATTTAACCCTATATATTCAACATGCAGGGGGCGGGGGGATAAAGTAGGGGGAAAAAAGGCTTATTTTTAACCTGAGAGAAAAAAAAAATTTAGAGTCAAAGTTCTAAACCTAGTTCAGCCACTGATCATCTGGGTAATTTCTTAAGAACACTTTCTGTCTGAAAGTGATAGTACTTGAGACTCTTTCTGAGAGTGAATTGAATACTGCATTTAATGTACTTGTTTAAGTGTTTAGTAAATTATGAGTGCTCAGTAACTGGTAGAAATAACAGCAATTACTATTGTAATAATTATTAATATATTTGTTATTTCTAGGGACACTGTATCATCTACAGGAGGTTGAAAAGTAGGTGTAATTACATTTCCTACTTAACTTAGCATTTCCCGCCTAAGTTAGTGAACCAACATTTCACTAAAGCATTAGTCATTCCTGTTTTTAAAATATACCACCTTTCATTTACTTGATTATTTTCTAGTATTATTATCAATGAACTTTTAAGAAACTTTCAGTTGTACTTGATAATTTTTAAGTCAATAAAGGTTTTGTTAATGTTCTTGATAATATCCTAGAGAAAATAAACTGACTAAAAATTTAGGAGTAAAACTTCAAGGAGGGAGAGTTAAAATATTGTGTACATTTTAAATCATGGGGTAATCAGTAGTGTGTCGGGGGAAAAAAAAGCTTTGTTAAAAGAAATGGATCAAAATACTAAATTGTTGGAGTTCACGTTGTGGCTCAGTGGTTAACGAATACGAGTAGGAACCATGAGGTTGCGGGTTCGATCCCTGGCCTTGTTCAGTGGGTTAAGGATCCGGAGTTGCCATGAGTTGTGGTGTAGGTTGTAGACACAGCTCGGATCTGGTGTTGCTGTGGCTGTGGCATGGGCCGGCAGCTGCAGTTCCTGTTAGACCCCTAGCCTGGGAACTTCCACATGCCGCAGGTGCGGCTGTAGACAAGGCAAAAAAACAAAACAAACAAACAAACAAAAAAAAAACTAAATTATTAGTTGGCCCTTCAACAGTTAATCAATTACTGAGTGCTATCTTAACACACATTTATATATCCTCAATCACTTTGTGACATCTGGTTTCAAGGTGAAAAAAAATGCTTAATATCAATCAGAAAGAAAACAATTTGCATAAAATTTCATCTGTTCTTTGTACGAGTGTTTTTGTATTCCTTTTTTTTCTGCATGGACGATAATACTATTTGAGGGATAGATTTTTGTAACTGACATGATAGTGGCCAGCGGTATGTTCTTCATGGGAGAATAGATGCCTTTATAATACATTTTAACTAGAATATTGCTGTGTTGATTTTCATAATCCTTATTATTATAATTATTATAGTTAATTTACAATTTTGTGCCAATTTCTACTTCATGGTAAAGTGATCCAGTAGTACATGTACATTCATTCTCTTTCCTATATTACCTTCCGTCATGGTCTATTCCAAGACTGGATATAGTTCCCAGTGCTATAAAGTAAGACCTCATTGCTTATCTATTCTATGTAATAGTTTGCAGCTACTTCCCCTTGGCAAACACAAGTCTGTTCTCTTTGTCTGTGAGTCTGTCTCTATTTGTAGATAGGCTCATTTGTGCCCTATTTTAGATTCCATACATGTGATGTCAAATGGTATTTGTCTTTTTTTACTTACTTTACTTAGTATGAGAATCTCCAGTTGCATTCATGTTCCTGCAAGTATTATTATTTTGTTCTTTTTTACAGACTAAGTAGTATTTCATTGTATATACGTACCATATCTTCTTAATCTATTCCTCTGTTAATGGACTTAATTAAGATCGCTTCCATGTCTTGGCTATTGTGAATAATGCTGCTATGAACATAGAGGTGCATGTATATTTTTTAACTTAAGGTTTAGTAGACTGATGAGGTCTATTTCATTATTTGTACTTTCAGAGGATTTCTCTTGTTCTTTTTATTGGGACTAGTTTCTCTTCCTTTTTACTTTACTTAACTTTCTCTGTCTCTGTGAATTTAGGAGAAACTGTTATCCTTTGAGGTCTCTAAGGGCTGTTTTTATGTGATGGTATTGTCCCTATTTTTACTGTGAATCCTGTATTTTTACTGTGAAGGATGGTTTTGGTATAGCTGCCAGCCATGTCTTTCCTCAGAGTGTACTGGTCATTATCCCCTTGATAAGTGGTATTAGTTGGTGTTGTGGTGTCCAGAACCTGAACTGAATGTTGGGTAGGGCCTCTTCTTTGCTCTTTGGTGGTCACAGCCCTCTCAGGTGTGAAGGTGAGAACTGTCTAGTTCAGTTGTTGAAGTAGACTCCCTGAAGGTCAGGTACAATAATGCTCCATTGCCCTTGCGTGTGTGCTGTCCCATCCTGCCTAGCATATGCTTCAAGCTAAGAAGTGCAGTGAGGCAGTAGCTGCCAACACTGGTCTCTCTTTGCCCCAATTGCTAGCACGCCAGCATGTGTGCATTCCTTCTGAGCAGAATCCAGGCCCCTCTAGCCCCTCTGTCCTTCCCAGGAGACATCCCAGTGGGCAGGGTTGCTTCCTAGAGTACTTGCCTGCCCATGTGCAACCTCTCCCTTCACAGACCCTTCCCAGGTGTGCTGATCCCATCCTAATGCCTTTTTTTTTTTTTTGTCTGTCCTACCCTGTTACATAGAAATCTATCTAGCAGTTTTGGTTGTATAAGAGATCTTCTGCCAATTTCCAGTTGGTTTTCTGTGAGAATTGGTGTTCTACATATATGTACTTTTGATGTGTTTGAGCAGGGAAGTGAGTGCCAAATCCTCCTACTCTACCACTTTGATTTTCCTTCCTGGCTTGGGCCTTTTTATTCTTAATGATATAGTTGCTTGAGGTGAGCCATCCTGGATGTAATGCAGTCTTGACCCAGGTATATCTCTGCCTCTGAAGCAATCCTTGAAGGGACTGGTAGGTGACAGATGTCTCCCAGCACACTTCCAGAAAACCAGGCAAAATGCTTCTCTTTGAAGAAGGATCATTCAGTGTGGAAGGACTTGTTATATGTCATCATACCCATGTTTCATTGAATAATAATCATTAAAATGAATGATGGCTGTTGATATGATTCATCATAACTGGGTGGAATCATTTACTAAGGTCGAATACCTTATGTTAAATGTCACAAAAATATTAATGTTATACTTTGAAGTAAAATTTTTAAAAGCTTATTTTTCTTGCCATACACCTGATGAGTTGAAATTGACTTGAGATTAATGATTTGTAAGAATATACCATGAAATATGAGTAAAGGCTACATATAGACGCAATAAACACTATTAATGGAATTGAACAAGGGACATTGATATGCACAAATATGTGGAGTGATGGTTAACTACAAAAAAGTTATAATTATGTTGTTTTTCATTTGTATAATCAAAATTCCTGTGATTAACTTTTTATCTTACCTACTTTTTCCAAAGGTAAGCCTTTTAATCTTCTAATTAAGATACTCTAAGTAACTAAGCAAAGAAATAATTATTGGCAAGCAAAAATAAGGAGTAGAGTGTTTTAAAAACTGTCATGTTGAAGATTTGTTTTCAATACGCATTGGACAGTGAACATGTAATAAGATACTGATTACAAGTAATATTGATAACATTTATAA
This sequence comes from Catagonus wagneri, assembly GCA_004024745.2. Taxonomy (NCBI): domain Eukaryota; kingdom Metazoa; phylum Chordata; class Mammalia; order Artiodactyla; family Tayassuidae; genus Catagonus; species Catagonus wagneri. Next base: position 1,867,960 of record PVHT020000142.1, read on the forward strand.
TAATTTTGTTAATACAAGCGCCAAATAAGACTGACTTCCTAAAAACCTTGATTATTTAAAACCTTGGAGTTCCTGTCATGGTTCAGTGGTTAACGAATCCAACTAGGAACCATGAGGTTGCGGGTTTGATCCCTGGCCTCGTTCAGTGGATTAAGGATCCTGCGTTGCTGTGGCTGTGGCGTAGGCCGGCAGCTGTAGCTCCAATTAGACCCCTAGCCTGGGAACCTCCAGGGTGTGGCCCTAGAAAAGACACAATAAATAAATAAATAAATGAAACCTTTTATGGGTGGTTATACTAGAGAAGATCATTTCTAACTGTAATAAATTAATCACACCATACATATACCTTGTATATTGAAAATCAGTACAGTATAAAAAAGAAACTTTTAAATAATGATCTGAAATTCTAATGGAAATTATTTATACAAACATGCAAGCCTGAACACAACTGTTGGCATATGTATTGAGAGTCATACTTGTCTTTTTTTTCCTGACATGAAGTTGCTTTTAAAGTCAAGTCTTAAAATAGTGAAACTGTGCTGCTTTCATAAGTTTAACTTTGCATTTATTTTCATCATCTCTTACACAAGATCAATATTTATTACTTGAGTATTAAGTGGCATAGATGAATGAAAAGTCTACGGTAAATTGCTAATATATCTCTCTACCTCTAGTTTTTCCTTCTCCATTCTTTACTCAAATGGCTTAGTCATTTCAATTTATTAATTTACTCCTTCATTCACTCATTTATTCTTTTAACATTCTCTGTGCAACTGGAGAGAGTGTCAGTTGTATTCTAGAGCTACACTGTCCTTTGTGGCTATTTAAACTTAAATTAGTCAATAATTAAAATTAAGAATTCAGTTCTATAGCCATGCTAGCCACAATTCAAATGCTCATTGGCTCATGTGGCTAAGGGTTACACAGATACAGAACATTTCCACTAGCGAAAAGTTCTCTTAGACAGCCCCACTCTAGTGCCTAGCAATACACTGATAAAATTTGAAATTGCTGCCATGGAATTCACAGACCATTCGAAGAAAATATGATACAGACATCTTCAAAGTGCTCTTGGATAATAAGGAATAAACATCTAGATGCATCTGGAGAGGGATAAGGAATCAGTAAAATGATGCCCTAATTGGAATTAACTGGGTGCTGTGGGGTTCAGAAGAGGCATTCCAGGCACAGGAAATTTTTTTTTGTAATGCTCATGAACAAGAGCCCCTCAAAAAAAAGTATGAAACTTTCAGACACATGCAAATAATTTGAAATGGCTAGAATGTAAAGTGATCTTGAATGATTATCTAGATAAATCTCATCTGTGTTTGTGTGTGTGCTTTTCATCTGCAAAAGGGAATAAAAATGCCCAATATTAAGGTTGTTAAAATACAACTACTTTTAATATGTGAAACACTTAGATATAGTTCCAGCACTAGCAAAAAAAAATCTATACATATATATATATTTATAAATATTAACATTAGTATCATTAACATTATTGTATTTTAGTTATTATTTTAAAAGATTGGATGTATGATCTAGGACTTATTACATTTCTGATTAGAACACTGCACCCACTAATATTTAGGAAAAAGTATTAAAGAAAATATTCTGACCCTTCTCTTTCCTTTTTTGGGTTCAAGTTGTGGAAAAGTCAGGGTACTGCTTCTAGGAATACTGAGGGGAGGGGATGGCAAACCATAAGCAATGAAAGGAGAAATAAATGTTAGCTTTGAATACATAAAGTTGGAATATTTCCTGATTTTTGCATGTGGTTGTGTGCTTTACCTTAAAATCATTTTCTTCTTTTGAACTTGACTTGGTAAGAAAAAAACCACATCAGACATTAAAAGAAAACTGCTTTTATATTTTTCCCCCCACTGGCCCAACAGAATCAAGGTTTAAAAACTGGCAGGAATATCTTAAGACAGACCCTTCTATAAAAATTCCAGTCAGCTTTTTCAGACTTGAAAGGTTTGGTAGCTAAGAGTCCACTAAGAATCAAACAACTTAAATGTTTATTTACATTGAACTTTTGAACCATCTTATGGTATTCTTTTACTATTCCTTTACTACTCACAGTGATAGAAACCAACCCTTTTTTTTCCTTTTCAGTAAGGTAAATATCATGTAGTTTATTTTTTAAATTGATTTATTTCCCTTATAATTCTAAAATTATTCCATACTTGTTTTAAAGTGACCAGTTTAATTCATTGAGCTATTTGTTTAGTGATATAACTTTAATAATACGTAAAATGTTCTTTCTTCAAGAGCATATATTATAAATACTGGTAGTTTATTTTTTTTGGTAAGTATTCACAGTGAAGTACTTATTTCTGTTTGTGATTCATTGAAAATATGAGGGTTCTGATTTTACAAGCAAACTAATCTTGAAGAGTAAAATATGCTTTGAATTTTCCTTTTGCCTAAATTGTTAGCAGTAATTTTATATATCATACTATAGCCGATACTACCTTATCAGTTATTCCAATCACGGTCTTCCAGATCACAACCCAGAATTTATAAATCAAAATCTGCTGGTGATGGAACCTGGTCCTATACATTTTATAAAAGTATCACAAGTAAAACTGATAATTTTAGAGCAACAGTTTTTAACTCCAAGAGATTAATGTCATTTCTGGGTGGTAAAGAGAACACTAAAAACTATTTTTATAAATGTAAAAGATAAAATTAAAAACCAAAAATATTTTATATATGTCCTAACTTAATGAAATTTATATAGTAAAATAATATGTATTTTAGAATATAAATCTTAGATAATAGTAATACATGAGAAGATGACATATTACATTAGTCAAATGTCTTGCACTTATAATGAATGTTTGGATTTGAGAAAAACAATACAGTATTCAACTGAGGAGTATTGACTTTTTAACAGTCTTAACATTTTAATAAATACTAAATAAGTATAAATAAAAAGTAATTGTGAATTTAAAATTTTAAAATACAGACTGATATAGATTTTTTATGTTGATTCAATCTGTCAGAGCAGCATTGATTTAATTTTCCAAATCAGCAAAATTAGTAAAGCTTTGAATAAAATAAATAACAAACTGCTCTCAATATATAGAGTAACTGTATTTGTTCAAAATAAAAAAATGTTAAAAAATACTTTGTTTATATCCAAAGTTGTTATAAAATCATATTCTCTGATTAATATCAACATGTTTCATTTACATGTGGGGGCATGTTGTCATTTGAAGGTCCTGTGGGAAAATAGAAAAAATATTTTTGTGGGAATATCTTCAGCATTGAAACTAATATCACTGGTATTGAATCACTAAATGACAAGGTTATCCCTCATATCATTTGTGTTAACTGAGGAGACGCCACAGATTTCCAAAATGTCCCATGGAACCAGTACGACACTTAGAGAACTCTACTTCTTAAAGATTATCTGGTTATGGATTATCGTATCGTTTTTTTTTTTTCTAGTAACCAAAACAAAAGCCAGTGTTTTCTCTGGGATCTTTAGGAAGCTTTGGCTAATTTGGGAAGTATCGAACCAAATAACTGACCTCCAAATTGCAAATTACCTTAACCTGACACAACCACTATAGTATATGCCTTTGGAGTTCCATTCATATTCCCTTGGTACCTTCAATTCCATCTTATGTCAGTGATGTCCATTTGCCTGAGAACTCTTTTTAGACCCACACACTTTAACACACTGAAACTGACCTCATTAAGGCTTTTAATGATTGTCACTCATTCATTGACAGAAGTGAACTGAGGGATAAAAAATTGTCCTAGCTCTTTTGAATCTTGGCATGTAGCAGATATTTCCCTCAAAATTGGGTTTCAGTTAACTTCACTGATAACCTGACTAATTAGAGCACCTTTTACTAATTTTATTTTTCCCCATTTTATGTCCCTCTCCTTTACTGATCCTTTCTGCTGTTAAACTGAAGTCAAATCTTTTCCTTGGAATACACATCTAGGGAACTCAAAGACAGTTGATGAAAGATGGGATTCTGGAATAAGATCACTTGTTGTCCAGATGTCAACAAAGACCCCCTTGCTGGTGATAACAGAGGTGAATCCACAGCACTCTGTACGTTGTGGCTATTAACATGGATTAAGGTAGAACACAGGTGGAATATTGGCAGTGTGATGGCTTGTTATACAAACTGTATTGTTGGTGATTGTTAACATCACAAGTGTTCCAGGAAAGAAAGTAACAGACATAGATTAGCAAATTAAATAATTTAGAGGACAGTACAAAATCCAGGAAATGTCCGTGGCAGCATTTTAGAAAATCCTTATTTTCTGTAGCTGGTGGTAAGAGTGTTTTGAAAATCAAAGTCTTAATTGTAAGAGGTGCTCACCACAAATGAATCTTAATTTACAGCCATAATAGGTCTTCCATGTTGAAGCCTAATCCCTGATAGGGAAAGAATGAGACTCTGAGGTCAGGATATTTGGGTGGAGCTGCCAGAGATCTTTAAAACCATAGTTATCCCTGGACACTCTAAGCAGGCTCAGGAGATTCCATCCTTCCTAGGGGAAGGCTACCTCATGCTACTTGGAGATAATGGAAAAGCTTCACTGAAGTTAATACCTTAAAAAATGCATCATGGCCACCCTTGTTGTGTCTCCACATCCACTCATTGCTTTTAGACTAATAAGTAGGGTCAAGTTTCACCAGAAGTCAAGTGGAAAGTACAGTTCCTGTAATGGAATAAGATTATGAACCAAAGGCTCTATAGGTCTAGACTCATGCAGGAATCTGAAGAACATCCAAGAAAGTGGATTTTGAGGGGAGGTGAAATAAAGGCTGATAGGAAATTGTTCATATGCAACACTTCATTCGTCACTTAAAATTTAAAAATGCATTAAGAATGCTGGAGATAGACCTAATATGTTTCAAGGAATTCTTCCTCAAAGATTAGAAGCATGAAATAAATGAGGCAGAAGTGTCAGAACTGCTTGTTCAGAGTATTGAGAAACAGGCAGAAGGTCAGAAAAGTGAACATAGCAAAATAGATTTATTATACAAGACCAGAAAAACCACCAGCTGACATGAAAGTCACAAGGAACAATCTCTTCCTTGGAGAAATAAAATTAACTTAGTAGTATGACATTATCTTCATTGAGAAAGTCAATATCAGCTGTCCTTTGTACCCTTTTTATTTTAAACAGGGTATTAATGGAAATAAAATCAGGAATCAGTCTATTTCTTGAGGTAATGATGAAAATTAATGAATAAGTGGCTGTTATTTAAGAATAAAATATTAAAATATCAAGAAGTTCTTGAGTTCCCGTCGTGGCGCAGGGGTTAACGAATCCGACTAGGAACCATGAGGTTGCGCGTTTGATCCCCGGCCTCGCTAGTGGGTTAAGGATCCCGCGTTGCCGTGAGTTGTGGTGTAGGTTGCAGACGCGGCTCGGATCCTGCGTTGCTGTGGCTGTGGCGTAGACCTGCAGCTACAGCTCTGATTAGACCCCTAGCCTGGGAACCTCCATATGCCACGGGTGCGGCCCTAAAAAAAAAAAAATGACAAAAGACAAAAAAAGAAAAGAAAAAAGGAATGTTCTTGAGTTCCCACCATGGCTCAGCGGTTAACGAACCTGACTAGCATCCATGAGGATGCGGGTTTGAGCCCTGGCTTTGTTCAGTAGGTTAAGGATCCAGCGCTGCTGTGAGCTGTAGTGTAGGTTGCAGATGCAGCTCAGATCCCGCGTTGCTGTGGCTGTGGCGTAGACTGGCGGCTACAGCTCCGATTAGACCCCTAGCCTGTGAACCTCCATATGCCAGCGGGTGTGGCCCTAAAACGACAAAAAGGAAAAAAAAAAAGGGAATGATTCTTGAAACAGCATGTCAAAGCTGCATCAATGAACACTTATTTATTGACTTTAAATAATAAAACTGAGTGTTAAGATAAACATTCAGGTAGGTCAGAATAAATACTTTAAATGATGTAAGTCAATTATCTAAAAATATGTAATGCTCTGGGAAATATTTTTGGGAAAATTAAAGCAGTTTAGGGAGCAAAAATAATGAATTGTAACTAAACAATATTAGTGAATATTTTCCAAAATTTGTTAACTGAAGATGTTAATTTTTAAAAAATAGATTTCATCAGTATCTATAAATCATTACACATTCAATATATATCTTTTAAGGTTTCTGGGTGCATTATAGATATCAATGTTTCATGCCATGATTTATACACAGAATTTTTTCATTGATCTAATAAGAAATTATTAATTACCTCTTAATTTAATAATAGTTGTTTATATTTATTGAATGTTTACATGTGCCAAACTCTTTGGTAAATTTTCTGTATTTAATCCTTACACTAACTCAATGACCTAAGAAATATTTTTATATTAAAAAATTTAGAAATAGAAAATGAAGCTAATAAAGATTAATTAGTTTGCCCAAGATTATATAGGAGCTAATGACTATATAATAGTTGAATTTATAAACCTTATTCCAGCATCAGTACACTTAACTATTATGATGGTTATAAAATAACATTCAATCAGGTAATACCTCTGTATATATTACACTTTCCAAATAGCTGAAGTGTAAAAATTATTCAAAAAATGATTTCATATGGTTTATATGCCAGATTTTTCAACGCATATTTCAAATCAGATAAATTTGACTTCAAGAATACCAAAACACCAACAGGAGCCCAGAATTGGTCTAACAACTGAGTCCTCCCTCTGTTACAGGTCCACAGTCCTTTGGTCTGTTGTTTGCTTTTCCATTTCTCAATATTCATTAAAATAACTGTAGTTTGAGCTTTTTAATCTGCAGCCTACTTCAGTTAATAGACTCCTACCATTTCTCTTACATTGATCAATCGTATCTACTACAGTTTTAAAAAAACAAAGAACTATGCTACTGTCGCATGACTCTCCTGTGCTTGAAAAGCCCATGCCCTTCTGAAACAGGGACCCACTTCTCAGCCCACCATGAGGGCATGGAGACTTCCCTCCCCTAGTTCCCAGTGTCCCAGCTCACTCTTTGCCTGGACAGTGGGTGTTTGCTCCTTGCCTCTGCCATGGATTTGCTCAAAGCATTTGCCCCAGCCAGTTAATGCCACTCTTCTAGGACTATACAAATTTTATCCTTATTTCAGATCTTGATTCAGTCTCTCCCCACAAAGATTTGTCATTTCATGTTGATATATTTTTTCCATTAATTAAGCTTATAATAACATTTTATTGAGCTTATTACTTCAGTTGAATGATTATAGATACTAAGAAATGGAAGGAACATAAAAGATTATTTAGTTCCACATATGTTTAAGATGAGGGAACTGAGATGCTTAGTATAGTAATACTTAGATTTATATCTTAATACATCGCCATCTTATTTCCAGATACATACTTTTTTTGGTTTTATTTTTACTGTCTTGGCAAATAATAGTTACCAAATAGTTATTGATTGATCTGTGTTTGCACAGCATAAACTTAAGTCTTTTTTTCTGGGCTGGTTTATGTTAGTATATTGTAGGGCTTTTAAAATAACAATTTGCCGGGCTTCATTTCCAAAGCTTCTGATTCTGTAAGCTTAGGGTAGAACCTGACAATTTTACCTTTTATACAAGTTCCCAGTTAATATTGAAGCTGCTTATTCAGGGGCCAAGCTTTGAGAACAACTGGCCTAGGCTATTAACTGATAAATATAACAACCTATCATAAAAATCGTAATACCTCTGTCGTGGGTATTTCTTTTCCTCATTTTTTTTTAATTTAATATACTTCGGTATAATAGCAGGAAAAATACATCTATGTTGCATTATTTTGATTTAGATTACCCGACTCATCATACATAAAACATAATTTATCCTTTTGTAAATTACTAGATCAATGGATTTACATGCACAATTTTCAAAGAATGTATTAGAGTATATTTGACTTACAATGTTGTGTTAGTTTCAGGTGTTCAGCAAAGTGAATCAGTTATATATTTACATATATTCATTCTTTTTCAGATTATTTTCCTATATAGGTTATTACCGAATATTGAGTAGATTTCCCTGTGCTTACAGTAGGTCCTTGCTAGTTATCTGATTTATACATGGTGGTATATATATGTTAATTCCAACTTCCTAATTTATTCCTCCCCCCGGCATTTCCCCTTGGTTATCATTAATTTGATTTCAAAATCTGAACCTTTTTCTGTTTTGTAAATAAGTTCTTTTGTATCGTTTTTATTAGATTTCGTATATAAGTGATATCATATGATACTCATCTTTGTCTGACTTATTTCACTTAGTATGATAACCTCCAGGTCCACCCATGTTACTGCAAAAGGTGTTATTTCATTTCGTATGGCTGAGTGGTATTTCACTGTATATATCTATAACATCTTCTTTATATATTCCTCTGTCGATTAACATTTAGTTTGCCCCCATGTCTTGGCTACTGTAAATAGTGCTGCAATGAATATGCATGTATCTTTTAAAATTATGATTTTTTTTCTGGATGCATAGGAGAGGGATTTCTGGATTATAAACTAATTCTGTATTTAGTTTTTTAAAGAACCTCCATACTTTTCTCCATAGTGGTTGCACCAATCTACATTCCCACCAGCAGTGTAGGAGGGTTCTGTTTTCTCTGAACCTTCTGCAGCATTTATTGTTTGTAGGGTTTGTGATGATGGTGTGAGGTAATATCTCATTGTAGTTTTGCTTTGAGTTTGATAATAAGGGATGTTGAGCATTTTTTCATATTTTTTTTTGGCCATCTGTCTGTCTTCTTTGAAGAAATGTCTATTTAGATCTACTGTCCATGTTTTTGATTGGGTTGTTTTTTGTTTTATATAGAACTGCATAAGATATTTGTATATTTTGGTCACGTTGTTTGCAAAGATTTTCTCCCATATTTGTGGGTTAGCTTTTTTTTAATGGTTTCCTTTGTTGTGCAGAAGTTTTTAAGTTTAATTAGGTCCCATTTGTTTATTGCTGTTTTTAATTCCTTTACTGTAGGAGGAGGATCAAAAAAGAAATTGCTGTAATTTATGTCAGAAAGTGTTCTGCCTATTTTATGTTCTACCCACTATTTTTATTTTATTTTTTATTTTTGTCTTTTTTTTTTTTTTTGTCTTTTTAGGGCCACATCTGTGGCCTATGACGATTCCTAGGCCAGGGGTCAAATTGGTGCTGTAGTTGCCGGCCTATGCCACAGCCACAGCAATGCAGGATCTGAGCTGCATCTGTGACCTACACCACAGCTCACAGCAACACAGGATCCTTAACCCACTGTGCAAGGCCAGGGATCAAACCTGTGTCCTCATGGATGCTAGTCAGATTCTTTTCCACTGAGCCATGACAGGAACTCCTCCCACTATTTTCAAAGTGATAATTGAGGTGTTCTTTTTCCTTGCATTAGCAATAAAATGTTTTATTAAATTTTGTTAAAATATTTCCCTTCCTAGGTTAAAAAAATAAATAAAAAAGAAAGTCTAGAAAAAGGTCATATATCAGAACCATTTACCAATTATTTCTTCATTCTTTACCACTGAGAAAAGCCAACCAATAGAATGGAATATCATATCTCTCAGGACTTTATTAGATTTACAAAGGCCCGTCACAGCAATGTGTAAATAACTAGTCTAGCTGAAAATATCTCAAGTCATATTAAGAGGATGACCTTCCCTGGAATTTTTCATGGCTAATGTACAAAATTCATAACACTTTTGTTGCCTGTTCTTATTGAAATTAATAAACGAAATTGTGAAATCCCTGTACATCTCTAAAGAAAGCTACTCATCCTTAAACAGTAAAGCTATTAGACAGGTGACAGACATGCATTCCAGCACTATTCCTAGAAAAGCTGTATGTGACATCTGTTATTTAGGATATTTTAAATTTTCTACATATGTTCATATTGCTTTAGATGTGCCATTGTAAATATAAGCAAAGGTTTTTATCTCAGTAGTACTTCCTAGAGTAATTAGTTTGCCAAGGAAGCTGGCAAAATCAGAGCCTTTATCTACACAAACACTGGAGATCTGAGATACATTTATCTGTATATCGTATACCTAGCACATGCTAATAACAGAATAGGAAGAAAAAAATTTTTAAATAAAAGTGATTTATATATACTGTATACCTCAATTTCATTATAAAGTAAATTCAAAGCTTTTGTACAGTCAGATATCATTGCCAGCTCCCCAAATATCAAGAAAACAACCTATTGAAAAGACAAAGCTGAGATTATTGCTTATTGCTTATCATGGTAAGGAAGAATACTACCTTAATAGAATGTTAGTATCATTTCAAAGAAGAAGTACAAAGACTAGATACTGAGGGTTTTTTTTTGTTTGTTTGTTTTTTTGTCTTTTTAGGGCTGCACCCACAGCATATGAAAGTTCCCAGGCTGGAGTACTTTCAGAGCTGCAGCTGCTGGCCTATACCACAGCCACAGCAATGTGGGATCCAAGCTGTATCTGCAACCTCCACTGTAGCTCACAGCCATGCTGGATCCTTAACCCACTGGGCCAGGGATGAAACCTGTGTCTTCATGGATACTAGTTGGGTTAGTTACTGCTGAGCCACAATGGGAATTCCAGATATGGAGATTTTTAAGTCTCTTCTAAGGCAAGTTTTTCATTTGGAGACTCGGTTAGGATTGGATAAGGATCATGACATAATAGTTTGACATCAGTGGACATAAGGGGGCAAAGATGCTGAGGCAAGGAGTCCAAAGAGTATTGGAATGTAAATTGTTGTTTGATGCTTTCTTTCTCTTCCTTCCTTCCTTCCCTCCCTACCTCCTTCCCTTTTTCCTTCTTCCCTCCCTCCCTCCATTCCTTCGTTCTCTTTCTTTTTTTTAATGGCCACACCTATGGCATATGGAAGTTCCTGGGTCAGGGATCAAATTTGAACCATGTCTTCAACCTACACCAATGCCATGGCAGTGCCAGATCCTTAATATACTGAGCTGGGTTGGGGATTGAACCTGCACCACCATAGGGACAATGTCAGAACCTTAACCCACCGTGCCGCAGGGGGATCTCCTCCATGCTTTTCTTTTGGAGTGTTTTGGATCTTTTTAGGAAAGTTCTGGCATAAACAGTAAAGTAATTTATCATTCTTGTCTTCCCAGGCAAATGTTTTCTGGAATTGTGAAGTTAAACTGATGAAAATAGTGGAATATTAAAGTTTTGTTAATGTAGAGTATGCTGTGTAGTTGTTTTGATTCTCAGATTATTGCTAAAGGAAAGGACACTTCAGCCCTGCAGAATATTGTCTCTGAACTGTCACTTCAACTGTGCCTTTTATGAGTCTGCCTGCCTCTGCTGCATGACACAGTATGAATAGAGGCTCTCATGGTCATGGGCCTATTCATATAATGCTTTCTTTTTGTGATATTGGTTCTTTGGTCAAATGATATTTCTGTGAAAGTCCAAGTCTTTGGACCAGGCATCATGTAATCCATGATTAGTTGTATTAGCTGGCACAGTGGACAGAAAGGCAAGTTCATACTGGGAAGATGTAACTGTTCTTGTTAGGAAAAATCACTGGCCTTTTCAAAATGAAAGAGGACTTATGTAACTGACTTGTACCCAAGTAAGCAAGTTGATCTCTGCAAGGAATGGTGCAATATTTAGGGCTCAGCATTGGTTTCTGTTATTGTAAGATTCAACATTCAAAAGCATCATTAGGTAAATCAACTTTTGTAAATAGGAGCCAATGCTGTTCAACCTGTGTGTAGCATCAATCTCTGTCATTGTGGCCAGTCTGTACACGTGTCCACTGGGCCAGTCCCATGGTGACTGATGGATAAAGACTGGCTAACATCAGTTGGCCAAGCCTTTTTGTTTATTTGGTTATTCAGTTCCTCTTTCATGGTACACATATTCTAGTAAATATTCCTATGTGATACAGAAATCTTCATATTCTGTGTCTGCAACCAAATATCTCTCCACATGCCTCTACCCCAGAATTCCTTGTCTGTAATTCTCCATGCTCTTTATTTCCAGATCACTCCCAAAACAGCCACGCCATTGATGACTGCACAGAAATTAATATGTGCTTTCACTGCATATCACTTCTACTTCTACATGCGTGATTAATCAGATATTCTACAACTCTTTCCAGTGTCCATCAGAGTTAGTCACTCATGTGACTGTAATGCAGCTGCCATCCATTTTTGACTTGTATCCATATATCCAACAACCATATAGGTGAACCAGTTTTTGGCTTTTTCATCTTCCTGTAACTGGTTATACTGAACCCCCTTATGACTCTTGGTACTAGCAGAGGGAAGGACACTGAGACTATGGTGCATGACATGGGAATTCTGGGCACATGCTTTACACAGTTTATTTGTGCCTTCTGGTCCTATGGATGGCATAATCTTACTCTAAGTCCACAAGGGCTTGCATTATAATTCTTCCTCTGAGGTTTTCTGTCAAAGTACACATCTTTTCTCACCACTGACACATCCAGTACCTAAGGGTTTGGCAAATTGTATAGCCCTACCAGCAAGACAGTGTGAATTCCTGAGCCCAGGTCTACTCCAGACCTAATTTCAGTTTGGCAGCTTTGCATTTCATCCAGTAAACCTAGGTGTGGACTATGTAACCTCCACAACCAAAAAGAGGCTTGCAGATGCTGTGCTTCTTTTTTAGTAGTAATGATACAACACAACCATGAAATTTTTAGCCTTGCAGGTGGCTAAAGTACATCATCAATGGTATCAGTAATTGTGAATTTTTTAAACTATGGTAAAAACAGAGATGGTCAAGAAATGGAGGGAAGACATGTACAGAATCAACACTTCCAGAACTTATGAAATGTTATTCTAGGTGTGGGTACATTTGATACTACCTATCTTGTCTAATATGTTATGGCGTGGGGACCATGTAATTATTAAGGTAATTTATATCCATTTGTAAAATTAGATATGAAAGTTTCAACTAGTTATGATATTAGACCTGATTCTTTAAAGGTGTGTGTGTGTGTGTGTGTGTGTGTGTGTGTGTGTGTGAGAGAGAGAGAGAGAGACAGAAAGAGAGAGAGAGAAAAGAAGAGAAAGATGAAGACAGACTTTTGGTAGAGATAGACTTATAGCGGACCATAGTGTCTGTTTTGTAAAGAAGACAGTGATTCTGTGGGCAGGAGAAATCAAATAAGAAATCCCATTCTGGAGTTCCCGTTGTGGCTCAGTGGTTAACGAATTCGACTGGGAACCATGAGGTTGCGGGTTCGATCCCTGGCCTTGCTCAGTGGGTTAAGGATCCAGCGTTGCCATGAGCTGTGGTGTAGGTTGCAGATGCGGCTCGGATCCCACATTGCTGTGGCTGTGGGAAGGCTTGCAGCTACAGCTCCTGTTAGACCTCTAGCCTGGGAACCTCCATATGCCACGGGTGTGGCCCTAGATAAGACAAAAAGACAAAAAAGGAAGGAAAGAAAGAGAGAGAGAGAGAAGAAAGAAAGAAAGAAAGAAAGAAAGAGAGAGAAGAAAAGAA
>PVHT020000142.1:1889992-1904733 GCA_004024745.2 Catagonus wagneri
AAGTTGGACTTCTGTGGTATATAAAAAGTATATTTGGAGAGGAGCTGTGACCACAGAAGCAGAGGTTGGAATTGTAGAATCTCAAATCAACAAATGCAGTCTCTAGAAGCTGAACAATGGGAAAAATAGCAGTTCTCCCCCAGAACCTCTATAAGAACCATGATCCTGCTAACACCTCAGTTTCAGCCTAGTGAAACCTATTTCAGACTTCTGCTCTCCAGAACTACATAGAAAAACTGAGGGGATTCATTACTAGCACAGTCATATGACAAGAAATGTTAAAGAGAGGGGAAAAAGTTAAAGACAGAAGGAAAATAACACCAGATGAAAGTTTGGCTCTACATTATGCTAAAAAAAAAATGCTGGAAAAGGTAACTACATAGAATTTCAACCCCTCTACTCTTATTGAGTTAATCTAAATCTTATCTTTTCAATCCTTTTGGATATAAAAAGTGAAAAAAGCCAAAAATGGGCTCTCCCCAAGCATCAAGTAGGCTCTCAGTCCTTTTATGAAGCACCCAGTGAACAACTGCTAAATCGTGAGCCAGCAAAGAGGACAGTATGAATTCAAAAAAGTGACAAAAATACAAAGTACTTCAGTGCCAAAGGAGTAGTCCAAACAATAAAGAATCTAGGGATACAGCAGAAGAGGAGTTATTAAACAATGATCAAGGAAAGACAAACCGAGCCAGAATTTATTGGATTTCCATGTAAGGGGTTGTGACTGAAAGGGCCACAGGAAGAATCAGAGAAATTATTCATAACCTTCTTTCCCATAACTTTTGGCAGGTGTATCTGATTTATACAATCTTTTTTTTTTTTTTTTTCCCCTGGACATATGTCTAATTGAAAGTTTTCTTTTCTCTGGGGCAAATCCATCTTTACCAACTAATATTTGTCATAAATTTGCTGCATGGTTCTGAGTAAACCCCTTAGTTGGTGAAGATGAACAAGAACACCCTAGACAGTACTTCAAAAAGCGTGAAATGCCAGAGGGGTCTTTCTAAAATGCAAGTCTTCAGAAACAAAGCTTTCCTCATGACCTCCTTACCCAAACCAAAACTTTTTGGCTTTCAAAGCTTTGGAGATTTCTCAGTCGCAGATAAGGGATTGTGGACTTGGCTAAAATTTGAATAATACTGCAGAAGAGGTTAGAATCATGTAGATCACAGACCTCCTTTCTTTCTTTCCGAAGAAATAGCACCACTAAGGGAAAACACTTGTCGAAGTTCACAGCTACCTAATGACAAATATTAACTAAAATGTGGTTCCCCGTTTACATTGTAAAAGTCTTCCCAAAAAGCCATAACATGGATAATGTGTTGATCTCATCGCAACGGTGTGTTCACTTCACATTACACTGTCTCTCTTCACCGCCCTGAAACTTGGGTAGTCATATCCAATATCCAGGTAACAGGTGAGAAAGACAGAATCCCCAGCATCTATATCCATATAGAGAGCTACCCTTAAGAGTTAACTTCTGCAGAAATTATGAAACCCTTCAGAGATTAGAACATAACAACTAAGTAATTTTAGAAAGAATTAAAATGGTTGATGTTTGGCTTCTGAAAGAATTCCTTTGGGGCGGTATGTGAGAAAATTGGATATGGCTCATGAACAAAACTTTCTCATTTTATTAAGTAAGTGGATATGTTTTTAAAAACATATTTGATCATTGCTTCCACTTTCTGGCAAATACCTCCTAAAATCTTTGGAACATTCTCAGTGAGAGAAGTATCTTTGTTATACTAATGAGTTAACATATATATTTTATATGCACACATATGTGTGTATATATTTGTATACTTGTATACACATATTTATATGTATATATGTTTACATATGTGTATATATGTGTGTGTGTGTGTGTGTGTATATGTATATATGTATATATGTGTGTGTGTATATATATGTATATGTATAGAGAGAGAGAGAGAGAGAGAGAGATAGACAAATTGCTTATTCCCAAAGAATTCCAAACTCCCTGAAAGTGTTTCAGCAAAGTATTTTTAAATCAAGAGGAGAGATGGACAAGATTGGTTGTTCCAAACTTTTTGGGTCAGGAATCCTTTTTTCTTGCAGCTGTCTGGGTAGTTCAGGTCAAGGTATTCCTGTAAACCTCCAACAAAACATGTTATTCTCTGTTCTGCAACTTTTTATCTCTATATGAATGGAAAAGTGTTATTTTCTTAAAGGTCAGAGCCTTGAGAAGGGACTATCCTATATATTTCAGGCTGTAGGCAACATTCTTTGACAAAAGGTGCAGAGCCAGAAAGACTTAGTGCAGACAACAGAGCACAAAGGTTAAAGTAAAAGAAACAGATCTAATATGGAATCAGATTTGTTTTGCCCTATTACGAAACCAAAATATATAAATTAGTATTTTGAAGTATATGCATTATACCATGTAGAGAAGCTGAGAAAGTTGATTAGGGGGAAAAAAAAGAAAGAAAGATGACAGAGAAAATGTATTTTCTCGGTTGTTAATAGGACTTTCCAGTACATAATTCCAGACCCTACCTTAGACCTGGCCATCTCTATTCTTAGGTTCTATGATTGCTATAAACTAATTGCATATCCCAATCCCCAATTAATATGTTAAATCCTAATGCTCAAAGTAAGATATTTGGAGGTGAAGCCTTGGGAAGTGATTAGATCATGAAGGTGGAGCCCTCAAAAATATGATCAATGCCCACTAAAAAAAAACCCAAAGAACTCCCTTTCCCCTTCTACCATGTGCAATTATAGCAAAAAGCCATTTTTGAACAAGGAAGTATGTCCTTGCCAGGTACTGAATCTGTCAGCATGTTGATGTTGTACTTCCCAGACTCCAGAACTGTGAGAAATAATTTTCTATGGTTTTTAAGCCTCCTAGTCTATGGCATTTGTGTTATAGCAGCCTAAATGGACTAAAATAATGGCTGCTAGAGCCCAGTAGAACATAATAAATCCTTCCTTTGTTGTTGTAAGCAGTTCAGGTTATCACTTTCTTGCCAGAATGTCTTCATTAATCCCTATCTTCGTACTGTAGATTATTGCTGCTCAAAATGTAGTCCATGGATAGATACTCATCCATGAAATATTTGTTACTGTTATTGATGACAAGGAGCATGCACTAGATTGTAAGCCAGTTACTTCATTAAACACACTAGTTCAACTGACTTAAAATATTTTTCATAGCAAAACTGTCAAAAAAGGAAGCAGCGAATTGATCTCTATTCTAGCACAAGCTCCTTATCACCTTGCAAATCTGTAATCTGTAATAAACAGACCAGATAAAGAATTAAAATCAGTAATTTAAAACTGCCCCACAAAGCAAAACCCAGGCCCAGATATTTCCCTGGTCAAATCTATTAAAAAAAAAAGAGAGAGAAATACCAATTTTCCCAAATTCTTCCAGAAAAGAAAGAAGGAATACTTTATAACTCATTCTATGAGGCCAGCATTACCCTGTTAAAAAAGCTAGAGGAAATCAAACTCGAGATCATCTTCGTTAATATAGATGCAAAAATTCTCAGTAAAGCTTTAGCAGACTAAATCTAGCAATGTAGAAAAAGATTAAATACCATAACCAAGTGGTATTTCTCCAGGTATACAGACTAATATAAGATGCAAAAATATCAATTCATAAAAATACACTATTTTGATAGAAAAAAGAACAAAATCACATAATAGTTTCATTTGACACAGAAAAAGTATTTGACAAAGTCTAACATCTATAACTTTCACAGAAAACTGGAAATAGTAGAGAATTTCCTCAACCTGATAAACGGCATCTATGAAAAAAAATAGCTACTATGATATTTGAAAGTAAATGACTGAATGCTTTCCCCCTAATAGAAGGAATAAGGCTAGACTGTACCCTCTAAGCACTTCAATCAATATTGTACTAAAGCTTTTTGTTAGTGCAGTTAGGCAAGAAAAATAAAGTACATCCAGATTGGAAAGGAAGAAGTGAAGATGTTTCTATTCACAAATGGCATGATCTTTTACAAGGAAAACCCTGAGAGGATCCATGCAAATATCTGACCCCAACATACACAACAAGCATAAGGCACCCAACTCTCAAAATTGTAAATTCAGCAAGTTTGCAGGATAGATCAGTATGCAAATTAATTATAATTCATTTATTTAGAGTAATACTAATAAAGCATTACTCATGACATTGTTCAAAAAGTGTTTTCAAACAAGATTTAAAAATTAAGAGGTCATTCAGTTATCTATTATTGCCAAAGAAATTTCTAAATTCTGTATTTGGGGATATTCTAAAGCAATCGTGAAATTTAAGCCACGCGTATAATTTTTACTAGTTTTATTTATACAAATTTTATGAAATTATATTTTTCCATAAGTAATATAGGAGCTGAAGAAATAAGAGAAAAAAGGAGAACTTTTCATTATTTAAATATAATAATAATGTTATTTGCTATTAACTATAATTTTTAAAAGTCTTTGTGAAGTTTTCACTTTGGTCTTTAAAAAAATTATTATTTTTATATTTCGAGAACTGGCACTTTTATTTTTGTTGTTACCGGAGCATGAAGAATCAATGTAGGGTTTATGTAGAAATAGAGATTTAGGGGTTGATTAATTTCTGCCACCATACCCAGTGTCAGAAACCTCTGTGCAAGCCTACTTCAGTTCAACAGCCTACCCTAAGAGCCAGCTTGTATTTGAGGGAATCTATCCTGATTTCCTCTATTATTGAGGATAATTTTACCAAATAATTAATCAAATAAAATTACCTACTTTTGAATTTTGTGCAGAATTTAAAAGTAATGTAATAACTTATACTAAGTAAGTTTTAAATTAAAAGGGAAAGATAGCTAATACAGATAATCCTGTAAATTGTATCTGGTAAAATTTTGTGAATGATAATACTTTTGAATAAGTGAGAGCTCTATATCGAGGTAACTTTTGCTGATATCCTAGGATATTCTAGGCATTGAGTTAGTGCTTGGGATACAGAAATAAAGAAGATAGTGTTTTTGCAGTTAGGGCATTCTCAATCCATTTGAAAAGTTTCGAAAGAACATCAGTACCTGCAGTACTATATAAGTGCTATAGTATATGAATTAATCATTATGAAAGCACAAATAACTCAAGGTATGAGCACTTAATGTCCATGGAAAGAATGTTCAAGAAGTTCTGACAACAATTATAAGACCAAAGAATAAGACCAAAGAATAGTTGTAGAATAAGAAAGCAAATACATGTAGAGAAAGGTTATTTCCAAGTAGAGGGAGCAGAATATGGAAAATCAAGGAACTAACCATACTGTCTCCAACCCTTTAAACTAGGCATACTATATACACATTGGCTCAAAAGGATGACTTGCAAACACCAACCCATTTCCATTGTCACCAGATTGTACCTTCTTTATGTATTTCAGGTGGTTCCTGCTCTGATGGTCCTTTTTTTTTTTTTTCTTTGCCTTTATGTAGAGCCGCACTCGCAGCATATGGAGGTTCCCAGGCTAGGGGTCTAACAGAAGCTGTAGCTGCCAGCCTTTGCCACAGCCACAGCAACGCAGGATCCGAGCCGCGTCTGCAACCTTCACCAGAGCTCACGGCAACGCCGGATCCTTAACCCACTGAGCAAGGCCAGGGATCGGACCTGCAACCTCATAGTTCTTAGTCGGATTCGTTAACCACTGAGCCACGAAGGGAACTCCACTGATGGTCCTTTTTTGAGTGTGGACTCTTCATCCTATCTTGCTTTTGACCAATTTATTTAAATTACTTTGTTTCCCCCTTAATACTTACCTTGTCTAAGAAAGTTGACTCCTCAAGACCTAAACCCCAACATTGTTTACCACCCCTGCAAAGCCTGATTCAGTGCCTCTGTGAGAAAATTGATGGTAAAAGGAATGGGTGTGGGAGAGTGTGAGAACACTCAGGGAATTAAAGGCAAGGCAGGATACTTGACTGGAAAATTGAAGGAATGGGAAGATATACTTGAAGATAAAACTGGTAAGGCAGATCAAAATAAGATATCAAAAGTCATTTAGTTAATTAGACAGTTTGAACTTAATTCTGAGTGAAATGTAATCGGGTTAGAGATGAAGAAAATACAAATGTTATGCTAAGGAATACAATGTTTGGACCTGCGTTTCTAGATCATGTTGGGGAATCATAAGGAGAAATATTAAGGGGAGAAGAGTGTATTGCAATAGACTTGAGAAATATGAAATAAGAGTAAATTCAAGAATTAGCATTGATGTTTAGAGGAAGAAACTGGAATTTAGTGTTGGTCTCAATTCCTAGAGAATTAAGATTGGTATTCATTTTTCCTACTTTGGTATTATTTCCTCCTTTTCTACCTACTACCATGCTTGAGGTTCAAGGATGGCATAACCCTGACCACATGAAAATGTGAATTTCTGGCTAAAAATTCTGCTTCTGGGTGTTAATCCATATATCTCTCTAGTTAGACCCTGGGCTGGACAATATGGAGCCTCAAGAGTTGCTTTTCACATGTCCCTTCTTAGGCTACGGAAATTGTTCTCACTATCGCCCATCTGTATGTTATACAGCTCAATATATTCACATTCTTGGAATTTACTTCCTTTTACATATCTGCCTTGGTTTCCAAGTTTCTAGCGTGGGTCAACACAACTGATAACCAATGTTTTGCTTTATTTTGGTTTTCTATTTGTCTCACTAAAAACTTGAGTTATTCTTTAGGGAAGAATATTTTGGATGCAAAGCCCCAATTACTTTAAAGGCTAAAGAGATTTATATTTTCTTTGCACACTAAGAGTTTAGGCATTTGGAATTCTGGATTTAAAATTTTTTACCCGCATATTAGAATTTTACTTAAGATACTATAGATCACATCTACTTGGTCTCTGTTTCATATATTCTAGTATGTATCTGTGACTTATGCCTATCTAAATTGTAGATATTATACAATTATAATTGTAGATATTATTTTATACATATTTTTATAGATATTATTTTCTTTTCCCTATGGATAATTTTGGGGTTCTAAATTTTATCTGCCTTTATCTAGGTGGAAACGTTTAAAAAGATATATCCTACCTGACATTCTGTATGGAATTTTAGTCCAGAGTTTCATGGCTTTTATCAGATTAATATTTTTTTTTATTTTTACCTTTTATTTGGTTTCTTTTTTGTGCCTGTTAATTTTGTCCCTTTAGTGAATCCCTTAAGTGAATTTTGAAGTCCATAGAATTATCCATGTTACCTAACTTTTACCCATACCTTTCATCTTATTTTTTTTGCATGTATCTTGAGAGATTTCTTCAGTTTATTCTTAGATATTATTAAATAATTTTCAGTGTGAAGAAGATAAGTAGTCCAAGTTTAGAAATCATCTATAAATATGAAGTTCCTACTTTTAAAATTATCATTTTCATTGTAGTATTCCTAGTCATAGTTAACAAAATATACTTTCACTGTCAGAGGAGAGGGGGTATAGTGATATATTAACTACCTTCATATACTTTATAATAAAGTATGAATTTCTCATTAAGTAAGTACATGTTCCTTTTCTTCCTCCAAATAAAAAAAAGCTTAATCATTTTTGTATCATGTTTGTAATTTATAAGATTTATTAGGACTTTCATACATCTTTCAAAAGATGTATGAATATTATAAAATGTGATATTTTTATCTAAGATTTGAAAAATGTAGCTATTTTTCCTTTGAAAAAATAAATACCTTTGAACTGAAATATAGTCCATTGGAAAACTTACCTTCCCCACAGCTAAGAAATCTTAGACACCATGCGAGATCAATTAAACTACCTATAATCCTATGAAATAAATGAGTGCAAATGCGAAGTTACTTCGTTAGTGATAAGCACAATAAATACAACAATGAAATTCAATAAACAGTAAGTATAAGACATCGCAGACTGAGAACTTGCTTTAATGAAGTAGAAAGTCAGAGGGAAATTAAACCACGTTTTAGTTGAGAACTAAATTGTTTATTCCAGAACAAACACTTTTATGGCTCTAGGAAATCCGATGTTTTCCTGAATTAAGAGTAGAATCAATTAAACCATTTTCAGAGGAGCATAACATTTTTGTATGGACTATGATACATAAATGCATGTTTCTCATAAACAGTCATAAGGTCTTACGCATAAGCTGCTTAACAGGTAGACATTAGAGTCTTTAGCAAAGTGAATTAACCACTTCACCTCCCTGAAAAAGAAAATAATTATTTTAAACCACCATCAAGTTCTATCATACTAAAAGAAAGAGTCCTATTCAGGTTCCAGATACAAAGGCAATTTACTTAATTCTAACCTGAATCATATTTCACACGATTCTTTAATATCAACTTTTATTAAAGACCCATGATAGGAGTAACTCTTTAGCAATATCCAAAATTCTTTAACTTTAAAATAAGTTGATGCATTAGATTTAGGGTAAGAAAAGGAGGAGTCAAATAAGATTCCATGACTCTTTTTTTAAAAAAGGAACATCTGGAATTCTGTTTTTACCACTTACTGATATTAGGTATGCTATAGGGGAGAAGGTTTCCTGGCAGAATGGCCAGTGTTGGATTCAGGAATGCTGCATATTAAGTGGCTGTATTCTTCTTTACTGCAAACTCCTGGATACTGGCTTCTGCCAAAAATCAGCTATGGAGCCTGAAAGGATGCATCTCTCTGGTGAGAAACACTTGATAGATTTTCCTAGCAAAACTGGAAATGAAAATAATTCAAAATATCTGTTTTCTGGGCAACTCTCTGTTATTAGTCGTTACCATTCATCTGCCTGGTAGTTTCCTGTTTTCCATAATTAGGAGTTCTTGACTCACTTTTGTATCAGTTACAAAGATGGGGGTGCTAAGTTGTTTGAAATAAAATAGGTTTTAGCAGTTTTTCTCTTCGGTGTTTAATGTGGTATAGGCATTTCACACTAAGACCATCATAATGGTGGAGGAAAATTACTATTAATATAGCTTTCCCAAGCACATATTACTTCTTCAGAGAAAAATTGTTTTATATATTAATAGAAAAAAATTCAAGTATAGATATTTAAAAAGTATATTATTTTTATTGCTTTCTTTTATCATTTGAAGATTTTACAGATTTAGTGCCATTCAATATAATTTAGATATTTGGACCAGAAAATAAAATTTAAAAGTCAATCTGTATTCACTTCACTTTATTCTGCTATACTAATTCTACCCCAGGTTTTTTATTCATGACCAGAAATGTTTGAAGAAATAACCAGAAAACCTAGTTAAAATGAATAAGGCATTTTTTAAATAGTAGTGGAAGACTATTGAGGGTAGGAAAAATTGGGTTAAAGCCCAGGGTTTATTAGCCTGGAGAGAAAAGGCTAAATCTGAGGAGTTCCTCTCTTGGCTCAGTGGTTAAAGAATCCGACTAGGAACCATGAGGTTGCGGGTTCGATCCCTGGCCTTGCTCTGTGGGTTAAGGATCCGGCGTTGCCGTGAGCTGTGGTGTAGGTTGCAGACGCAGCTCGGATCCCACGTTGCTGTGGCTGTGGCGAAGGCCAGCAGCTACAGCTACTGTTAGACCCCTAGCCTGGGAACCTTCATATGCCGCAGGTGCGGCTCTATGTAAAAAGGCAAAAATACAAAAAAAAAAAAAAGGCTAAATCTGAGAGAGAGATTGTGGGCAAACCAGGTATAATGGAAAGCCACTTTTAAGTGATCTAAGATAGCAACCAAACAAAAATCCTGAACTCTATAAAAATACCACTCCAGGGAGTTCCCCTTGTGGCTCAGTGCTTACAAAGCCGACTTGTAACCATGAGGATGCTGGTTTGATCCCTGTCCTTGCTCAGTTAGTTCAGGATCTGGCATTGCCGTGAGCTGTGGTGTGGGTCACAGACGTGGTTGGGATCCTGTGTTGCTGTGGCTGCGGCATAGGCCCGGCAGCTACAGCTCCAATTCGACCCTTAGCCTGGGAAATTCCATATTCCATAGGTGTAACCAAAAAAGGCTAAATAAATAAATAAAATAAAAATACCACTCCTAAATGAAGGTAAATAAAGGTGATTTCAGAAAAATGAAAACAGAATTTCTCTACAGTAAAATTCTTCTGAAAAATTACTAACGAGATTTTCAGGAAGAGGAAAATTAGTTCAATACTAAACACTGAATTGCTGGAAGGAAAAAAGGTGTGGATTATATGAGTAAGTAGGAAAGACTAATGACTTTGCAAAACAAGAAATATAGAGAAATTAATACATAACAAGAATAATATAAAAGATGAGGTGGTAAATGGGGTTAAAGTTTTCTGAAGTATTCTAAAATTAAAGGAAATTGCTAAAACAGTTTGTCTTTTACTGAATTTAAAATGCTCTGTGCTTTTAGCAATAACAGGAAATTGCACAGAACAATTAATTTTAATAGACTGCAATAGATAAAAGGAAGCTATATCAGTCAGAGTCTAGTTTGGAAACTTAACCCACATCCTTTATTTAATGCAGATGTTTTAATTCAAAAAATTAATAAAAGGAACAGCTATATCTCAATATATATATATTAGTTTTCTCCGGAAAAATAGAACCAGTGTGTGTGTGTGTGTGTTTGCGTGTGTGTATTCATATATATCTTTGTAGATACAAATATAAGTGTGTGTGGAGAGTTTTGTTATTTTATTATGTGTCAACTAAAAAAACTCACAACCTGAAAGTTGAGAGTTAAATTTTATTTGGGGTGAAATTATTACTTTAGCCCAGGACACAGCATCTCTGGTAACCCTGAGAAACTGCTTTGGGTGGGGGCGGGAGTGGGAACTAGGATATATCAGTTTTTGCAACAAAGGAAATGTAGTAGGAACAAAAGCTTTATAGATAACGATATTTACAGAAAACCAGTTTCTTTGGGAAGATGTAAAGGTCTGTGTTTACTGGAATCACTCTTTTGATATGCACCTCAGCTGTGGGCCAGTCTTCTTTGTTTCTTTCCTGGATTCCCTCAGGGCTCACTGGCCCACCCTTGGGGTGGCTGTTCTCACCTGATGACCTTGACATCTTTTGTTTTGTCTACTTAACTACAGCCCAGGAAGTAGTATTTCCTGTGGCTCTGAAATCCTGCCCCAAAGAGGAAAGCGGGAATAGCAAGATGTAAGTCATAAAGGTGAAGGGGGAGTTGCATGCAGCCATGCAAGCATTTTACAGAAGTTTGCTATTGGTCTCGTGAAGGTTACTACTAGTCACAGATACCACTCATTATTGAAGGATTTAGTGTTTTTCTAGATATAAAGAGATTCAAGAATTGGGCTCATAAAATCTTTTCCTAAAAATATCTAACTATCTGAAGACCTGTTCTTCCAGTTTTCCCAGAGCACAGAGTGCCTCACCCCTGGTCTCTACCCTGAACTCTGTTCAGGGGGTGCTTCAGGTCGGCAGCTGCAGTGGCTCATGTTTTATTCTGTGTAGAGGCTGATAGCAAGTGCCAACCTTCAGTTCACATAAGAAATTGATTCACTTGATTATGGTATGCTGAGAAGTCCCCCAAGATTTGTTCTCTGCAAGCTGGAAACCTAGGAGAGCCACTGGGACAGTTCCAGTCAGAGTACAAAGGCTTAAAGTACTAGGAGAACTTTCTTTCACTGGTATAATATTCAGTTGAGTGCAGGAGAAGACCAATGTCCCACTTGAAAATAGGCAGAGAGTAAACACCCCCAGGCTGTTAATAGATTCGATGAGGCTCACCCACATTGGGGAAGATAATCCACTTTACTATCAATTCACATGTTAATCTCATCTAGAACACAGAAACACACAGACACACCCAGATTTAATATTTAAACCAAATACCTGGGCATCCATGGCCCAGTAAAGTTGAGCCATAAAATTAACTATCACAAAATAAATACTCTCATGCTTCTTTTTAACTTTCACAAAAGATCTACTAACTTGTAAATGCTGAGCAGATGTTGACATATCTGTAGTTTCTATAATCGGACCTGTATATATACTATCAAATTATGTTTGATAAATATTTTCAAACATTGATAAGTAATATTTAGCTCTCAGATTTGTACTGAGAAGTTTCAACACTAGATCTGCTAAACCTATCAACACAAGCCCTAAAATAAAGTTTAAGCTTCTGAAGTATATCCCTGGCTTTGTGATCCTATAGAAAATCTTATCAATAGACATTAGTCTTTAGTATTTGGTAAATTTCCTTTTGGGGCAACTTTTAGAAAAAATTTAAAAAATGAAGTTCCATCAAACATTTTTAACTTCAGCAAATTTAATTTTTCAGTAAAATTATAAATTTTTAAAGTTCTGAAACTCAGTTTATTATCTGACTTAAAGACATTTTGCTTTTATTTTTAAATGTCATTATCATCTTCACTCTTAAGATTAGTGGCTTCAATAAAGCATACTTTTTTTTAATTTCACAAGAAGTTTTAGGGATGATGTATTAGCAAAGAATTAGAAGAAAATGAATTGTAATGTCCTTAGGCCTGTCACAACTTGCTGTGACTCACTCTTCCTACCAACTAAATAGGAGCTATCTACAACTATTTTTATTTAAAATGTTAAAATAAATCACATGCTATTAAAAGAGTGTTCATGGGAGTTTCAGCTGTGGTGCAGTAGATTAAGGATCTAGCACTGTTGCAGCTGTGGTGTAGGTCAGCCATGGCTAGGGAACTTCCATGTCCACAGGTGCAGCTAAAAAAGGGAAAAAAAAGTGTCCATGAATTCCATTTGTATAGGATCGTTATATACATATTCTATTCAAAACTAATTTGCTATAATTATAAATCAAAGTAAAAATATTCTCTTGTCCTTAAACACCTTCAATAAAATGCATGTTTTTGTAGTTCAGGATTAAAATTTACTAGCTGTTATTAAGTGTGCCAGACATCACACAACTAAGCAAGTGTCAAGTATATTGGGATAGTCATTCTTCTGTCAAAAATTTTTTTTGCCATTATTGTTATTAATACACATTTTGTTAAATCATTATTACTTTTGTAGGACAGTAAGCATTTCAAACACATTCATCAAAGTGCCAGAAAATGAAAAAAAGAAGGCATAAAACAGTAATTTCTGTTTACACTGTTCAGTTTTGTTGAATAGTTGCGATGAGTAGGAACAGCTAGCAGTCTTTTCCTAACTCAGAGAATAGTTTTGTCGTATCTGTTTCTTTCCTTTAGTCATGCAAGGTTGGCATATTTTTTTTTCTATTGTAGTCTTGGGCTACATTTGCATTTTACATCAATTTAAGATTGAATGGCGAACATCAGAGAATAACCTTACCTTTTGCACACATCTGAAAGAGGTAGAGATTTGATCTGGACATCTGAAAAAAATGACTTCCAAATAGTCAATATTGGAATTCCCCTTGTGGCTCCGCGGAAACAAATCTGACTAGTATCCTTGAGGACACAGGTTTGATCCCTGTCCTTGTTCAGTGGGTTAAGGAGCCAGTGTTGACGTGAACTGTGGTGTAGTTCTCAAATGTGGCTCAGATCTGGTGTGGCTGTGGCTGTGGTACAGGCCAGCAGCTACAGCTCTGATTGAACCCCTAGCCTGGGAACTTCCATATGCCTCTGGTACAGCCCTAAAGAGACAAAAAAAAAAAAAGTCAATTTCTGCTAAGATAAGAAAAATCCATGATGCTCTGTAGCCAGAAATAACCTCCTGATCACCTTACAAGTATTTAATAGTCTGACTTAAACTGAGTAATATCAAAGACTTCTGAAAGTGACATTCCATCAGAAAAAAAAATGGTACATATTTAAATGTCGAACTCCAAATTAAATATTTTACTATAAAATGGAGAAAATATCTAGCATGAAGTAAAGGATTTAGCTAATTCTCCCTGCAGCAGATCTAGAAGGGAAGAGGGTGACTACATATTCTGGTTTTTCTGGGGCATTTCAGTCTAATTTTGATGTCCTAATATAAATACTAAATGTCCCCCTCACAAAGTATCTCAGCATAGATGATAAAATATGTTCTTGAACCATGCTAAGGACACAGACTCAGGCATCCTATGTCTCTCCCCTTTATGTCCCATGGCATTTTTAATAATCGACACCCCTGGGAGATATTATCTTTAGATAAAGTAAAAGTAACTCCATCAGAAAGGTTTGGGACATCATGTATGTTTGATGTCCCTCCTATGTGATCCCATAACAACCAGCACTCTTCTGAAACTTACTAACAGAAGACTGCAATGTTCACTTATCCCTCTTCTGCAATAAAACCTGAATCCTATGATGGTATCTGGAATAATACTGTATATTGTAATTACAAGGATCTGGCACAGTGACTGGTGTAGAATAAAATCTCAGTGAATGTTTGATGAAAATATGAGCAGAAATAAATTACATTTGGGATTAAACATGTAATTGCTTTTTTTTGCCTTATTGCTATATACAGGTTACCAGGCCATTATCCTGTTTGCTATGTATTGATTCTCTTCAAGTAAATCTTTGCCTCATGCTCAAGAAAAGTCAATTGGATTTGAAATGTTCATGCTATTTGTTTACTCTATATTGTTAGATAAAGTTGTCGAGGTCTGTTTGAAGCACTGACTTTCAAAGCAGGTTTCTAAATATGCATAGGAGTTCCCGTCGTGGCGCAGTGGTTAACGAATCCGACTAGGAACCGTGAGGTTGCGGGTTCGATCCCTGCCCTTGCTCAGTGGGTTAACGATCCGGCGTTGCCGTGAGCTGTGGTGTAGGTCGCAGACGCGGCTCGGATCCTGCGTTGCTGTGGCTGCGGCGCAGGCCAGTGGCCACAGCTCCGATTAGACCCC
>PVHT020000142.1:1913851-2008902 GCA_004024745.2 Catagonus wagneri
CTTGCAGGGTAAAGCAATCTTGGTTGGAAGTTTTTCCCTTTCATCACATTAAGTATATCATGCCACTCCCTTCTGGCCTGCAGAGTTTCAGATGAAAAATCTGCTGATAACCTTATTGGGGTTCCCTTGTATGTCATTTGTTTCTTTTCCCTAGCTGCTTTCAATATTTTCTCTTTGTCTTTAATTTTGGTCATTTTGAATAATATGTGTCTCGGAGTGTTCCTCCTTGGGTTTATTTTATATGGTACTCGTTACTCTTCCTGGATTTGACTGAGTGGTTCCTTTCCCACATTAGGGAAGTTTTCGGCTATTATCTCTTCCAATATTTTTACTGTCCCCTTCTCTCTCTCTTCTCCCTCTGGCACCCCTATAATACGGATATTGGTGCGTTTAACATTATCCCAGAGTTCTCTGAGACTCAGCTCATTTCCCTTCAATCTTTTATCTCTTTTCTCTTCCGCATTAGTGATTTCCACTAATCTGTCCTCCACCTCACTGATTCGTTCTTCTGCCTCCTGTATTCTATTGTTGGCTGCTTCTAAGGAATTTTTTATTTCAGTTATTTTATTTTGCATCTTTTCTTGTTTAATTTTTACAGCTTGTATTTCTCTGCTCAGTGTTTCCTGTAAATTATCAATCTTTGCCTCCAGTCTATTTCCAATGCTTTGCATCATCTTCAGCATCAACAGTCTAAAGTCTCTTTCTGAGAGGCTGATAATCTCATCACTGAGCTGTTTTTCTGGACTTTTCTCTTTCTCCCTTATTTGTGTTATACTTTTCTGTCTTTTCATTTTTATAGGTTTGTGGTGTGGTGACCTTTTTGCCAACAATAGAGTTGTAGTCTCTCTTAGTTCTGGCGTTTGCCTCCCCTATGACTAAAGTTGGTATGGAGGGGGCTTGTTGTAGGCTTCCTGATGGGAGGGACTGATGCTTGCCCACTGGTAGGTTGGGTTGATTCCTCTCCCTCTGATGGGTGGGGCTTTGTCTCTGGATGAGATTAGAGGCTGGCTGTGTGCCTGAGGGGACTTTAGGCAGCCTGTTTAGTGATGGGTGGGGCTGTGATCCCACCTGGATTATTGTTTGGCCTGGGGCTTCTCAGTGCTAATAGGAGGAACCAGATTTTCCCAAAAATGGCCCCCTCCAGAGAAATGCAGGCTGATGAATGTTCCCAAGAGCTTCACCTCCAATGTCCTTCCCCCACAACAAGCCACAGTCACCCCTATTTTCCCAGGAGATCCTCCAAGAATTGCAGTAAGGTTCCACGGGGATTCCTATGGAGACTGCTTTGCCCTGGGACCCAGTGCACGTGAAAGTCTGTGTGTGCCTTTCAAGGATGGGGTCTCTGTTTCTCCCAGTCCTGTGGAGCTCCTGCACACAAGCCCTGATGGCCTTCAATGCCAGATGCTCCGGGGGCTCTTTCTCCCTGTGCCCGATCCCCAGGCATGGGGATTTGACGTGGGGCTTAGAACTCTCAGTCCTGTATCTGAGTCTCTGTGATGCAGTTACTTTCCAGTCTGTGGGGCTTCCCACCCAGGAGGTTTGGGTTTGCTTCTATCACGTAATCGCCCCTCCTACCTCTTGATGTGGTCTCCTCTTTGTCTTCTGGAGTAGAATATCTTTTTTGGAAGTTTACAGTCCATTTGGTTGAAGGCTGCTCGGCATTTGGTTGTCGTTTTGATGTTTTTCGGGAGAGAAGTTGAGCTCCAGTCCTTCTATTCTGCCATCTTAATCCAATCTCTGCATGCTTAAATTTTAAATCTTGTATTTCTTTGCTCAGTGTTTGCTGTAAATTATCAGTCTTTACCTCCAGTTTATTTCCAATATCTTTCATCTAAAGTCTTTTTAATGGAGGAGTTTCCCTTCGTGGCTTAGTGGTTAACGAATCCGACTAAGAACCATGAAGTTGCGGGTTCGATCCCTGGCCTTGCGCAGTGGGTTAAGGATCTGGCGTTTCCGTGAGCTGTGGGGTAGGTCGCAGACGCGGCTCGGATCCTGCGTTGCTGTGGCTGTGGCAAAGGCTGGCAGCTACAGCTCCTGTTAGACCCCTAGCCTGGGAACCTCCATATGCCCCGGGTGCAGCTCTACGTAAAAGGCAAAAAGACAAAAAATAAATAAAATAAAAATAAAGTCTTTTTAATGGAGCCTCATAATCTCCAGATCACTTAGCTTTTTTTCTGTTTTCTTTTTTTTTTTCTTGCTCCCTTATCTGAGTTATAGTTCTCTGCCTTTTCATTTTTATGGGTTTTTGGTCTGGTCTCCTTTTTGCAGGCAGTACAGTTGTAGCCTCTCTTACTTCTGATGTCTGCCACACTTGTGACTGAAGTTAGTATGGGGGCTTGCTGTAGGTTTCCTGATGGGAGGGACTGCCCACTGGCAGGTGAGGCTGATTCCTGTCCCTCTAGTGGTAGTGGGGCTTTGTCTCTGGATGAGATTAGAGGTGGCTGTGTGCCTGTGGGGTCTTTAGGCAATCTATTTACTGACGGGTGGGTGGCCATTGATGGATGGGGCAAGATTTTCCCAGAATGGCCACCTCCATAGAAATGCATGCTGATGAATATTCCGAAGAGCTTTGCTTCCAGTGTCCTTCTATCATAACAAGCCACAGCCACCCCCTGTTTTCCCAGGAGATCCTCCAAGAACTTCAGTCAGACCCACATTCCTATGGAGCCTCTGCTTTGCCTTGGGACCCACTGCACATGAAAGCCTGTGTGAACCTTTCAAAAATGTGGTCTCTGCTGCCCCCAGACCCATGGAGGTCCTGCACACAAACCCCACTGGCCTTCAATGTCAGAATCTCTGGGGGCTCTTTCTCCTAAGGCCAGATCCCCAGGCATGGGGACCTGATGTGGGGCTCAGAACTCACCCCTGTAGGTGGGTCTCTGTGATACAGTTACTTTCCATTCTCTGGGCTTCCCACCTGGCAGGTGAGGCATTGCTTATGTCATGTAATCACCCCTCCCATCTCTTGATTTGGTCCCCTCTTTTTCTTCTGGAGCAGAATATCTTTTTGGAAGTTTCCAGTCCATTTGGTTGATAGTTGTTCAGCATTTGGTTGTAATTTTGTGTTTTTTAGGAGAGAAGGTGAGCTCCAGTCTTTCTGTTCTACCATCTTTTCCCGTCTCCTACCAAAGACTTTGTGAGGGAGATTTGGTTTATACTATTTTACTTTTGTAACAGTAAACTATTCATTCAGAAAAGATCTATTCCCTAACAGACTTTAAGCACTTGCATATCCAAAATTAATATGTTGAGATATATTCCTTCTATATCCACATTGTTAAGAGGATTTTTTGTTGTTTTGTTTTTTTAGGGCTGCGTCCACAGTATATGGATGTTCCCAGGCTAGGGGTCAAATTGGAGCTGTAGCTACTGGCCTACGCCACAGCCACAGCAATGCCAGATCCAAGCCACATCTGCGACCTCTACCACAGCTTATGGCAACGCTGGATCCTTAACCTAATAAGTGAGGGAGCAAGCCTGTGTCCTCATGGATACTAGTCAGATTTATTTCCACTGAGCCATAGTGGGAACTCCTAGTAAGAGTTTTTATTATGAATTGATGCTGAATTTTGTCAAAGGCTTTTTTTCTGCATCTGTTCAGATAATCATGTGGTTTTTGAATTTTGTTTTTTTAATTTTTTTTATCTTTTTTTTTTGTCTTTTGTCATTTTAGGGCTGCACCCATGGCATGTGGAGGTTCCCAGGCTAGAGGTCTAATTGTAGCTACAGCTGCTGGCCTATGCCACAGCCACAGCAACATGGGATCCGAGCCACATCTGCAACCTACACCACAGCTCACAGCAATGCCGGATCCTTAACCCACTGAGTAAGGTCAGGGATCAAACCCACAAACTCATGGTTCCTAGTCAGATTCGTTAACCACTGAGCGACGATGGGAATGTACTGTATTTCATTTATTGCTTTGTGTATATCGAACGATCCTTGTCAACTTGGAATGAATCACACTTGGTCATGGTATAGCACTGTTTACAACAGCTAAGATGTAGAAGCAATGTAAATGTTAAGAGACAAATGAATAGGTACAGAAGATATGGAAAGATATCTTGTGCTCTTGGATTGGAAGAATTATTGTCAAAATGCCCATGCTATTCAAAGGAATCTGCATATTGAATACAATTTCTATCAAATTAACCGTGACGTTTTTCACAGAACTAGAACAAATAATCTTTGAATTTGTATGGAACCAGAAAAGAATCAGAATTGCCAAAGCAAGTCCTAAGGGGGGTAAAAAAAAGCAGGAGGCATAACTCTCCCAGACTTCAGAGAACACTATAAAGCTACAGTAGTAAAAACAGTTTGGTATTCAAGAGACATACTGATCAACGGAACAGAACAGAAAGCCCAGAAATTAACCTATAGTCAATTAATCTTTGACAAAGGGGGAAAGAGTATAAAATGGGAAAAAGACAGTCTCTTCAGCAAGTTGTGCTAGGAAAGTTGGAAAACTGCATATAAATCAAAAAAGTTATAAAACACCCTCATAAGATGCACAAATATAAATTTAAATGGACTTAAAGACTTAAACATAGGACTTGGCACTATAAAACTCCTAGAAGAGAGCATAGAAAAAAATGTTCTCTGACATAAATCATGCCATTGTTTTCTTAGGCCAGTCTCCCAAGGCAGTAGAATAAAATAAAAAATAAATAATTTGGACTTCATCAAACTTACAAGCTTTGAACAGCAACAGGAACCATAAACAAAATAAAAAGCCATCCTATATATTGGGACAAAATATTTGCAAATAATGAGAACAATGAGGGCTTAATCTCCAAAATATACAAACAGCTCATACTACTCAAAAACAGAAAAAAACAAACCAATCAAAAAATGGGCAAAGACATAAATAGACATTTTTCCAAAGAAGATATACCAGTGACCAATAGGCATGTGAAAAGATGCTGAACATCACTATTTATTAGAGAAATGCAAATCAAAACTATAATGAGGTACCACCTTACACCAGTCAGACTGGCCATTATTAAAAAGTCTACAACTAACAGTTGCTAGAGAGAATATGGATAAGGGGGAATCCTCTTACACTGTTGGTGGGAATGTAAGTTAGTGCAACCACTGTGACAAACAGTAAACTAAAACTAAAAATAGAATTACCATATAATCCAGAAATTCCACTCTTGGGCATGTACCTGTACAAAACAAGGATTCAAAGGGTTATATGTACCCCAGTATTCATTGCAACACTATTCACAATAGCTAAGACTTGGAAACATCCTGAATATCCATTGACAGATGAACGGATTAAGATGATATGGTACATATACATAATGGAATACTACCCAGCCATAAAACAGAACAAATAATGTCATTTGAAGCAATATGAATGCCATTAGAGATTCTCATACTAAGTAAAGTACATCGGAAAGAGGAAGCCAAATACCATATAATATCACTTGTGTGTGGAATCTACAACATGGCACAAGTGAACCTATCTGTAAAACACAAACAGACTTCTGGACATAGAGAACAGACTTGTGGTTTCCAAGAAGGAGTGGGAAAGGAGAGGATCAGACTGGGAGTTTGGATGTAGTAGGTGCAAACTGTTATGTTTAGAATGGAGAGACAATGAGGTCCTATTCTATATCAAAGCAAACTATATCCAGTCTCCTGGGTCAAACCAAAATGTAAAGGGATATTTTTAAAAAGAATGCGTGTGTGTATATATATATGTATCACTGTGTATGTATATGTATATGTGTGTGTATATATATATGTATATGTGTGTCTGTGTCACTTTGCTGTACAACAGAAATTAGCACATTATAAATCAACTATAACTTTAAAAAAACTTGAAAAGTTCAAATGATGTAGCTGCATAATAGACCATTTTTTGAGATCTTTCCTGTCACCCAGAAAGATAATAGAAATAAATAAAATCTAATTAGAACAACAAAACAAACTAAAAACAAAATTAACTTTTTTTTCTTTCATACTTGAGTGCTCAATTGGTTATCTATGAAGTTCTAGTTGAAACATGACTAATATATCAGAACTTTGAAGATTTTGCCTGATTAAATATGTCACTGCTCAAGCTGAAGCTTGATGTCTACCCTGTTTTTTAATGAAGATATACATAGTATGTGTTGTCATACATGTCAAGAATTTTGAATAGTCATTTTTTAAAACTTGCACATTTATCAAAATACATTATCTCTTCTTATTCTATAAGTATAATAACCATAATTGCTATATTAAATTTTATTGCATTTCCTCTATTAACTGTTTTTTCATGATTTAATTTTGTTAATTAACTTTGAATCTCCATTCCATGGTCTGGATTTAAGACAAATATCTGCTAATTCACCGTTGTATGTTTATTTTGTGTAGATCTTAGTTGAACAGTGTGTTTTTTCAAGTCAAAAATTCTTCTCTTGCTAGAAAATCAATCTTACTTATAGGAGTCAGGCTTTTTGGAGAAGGATTGAGATGTGGCTGTGTGGAGTATGAGAAACTTATGTTATGGGGGTGCAACCCCCATCCTTGTTTGGAATACTCCCTGTACCTACTTTGGATATCTCTTGGAGTAATCTTCCTCCATTATAAAGCTCTAACTACAGCTTTATCTTGGAGGTACTAGTGAAAACTGATATTTTCTTTTTCTCCTTCATTTTTTTCCTTCACCCTTTTTATTAAGTTATGGAGTTGTCATAGTCCATAATATCCTTTTCATTATTTTCCAATACCCAGCGTAAGCACTGTCTCTGAGCACATCAGTCACATTCTTTAGAAAATGGTGCTTGAGGATTCAGTAAGGACAAGATTTTTCTGATGCCCTTAATTTAGTATAGATGGATGGTAGGATGGGTTCTCTAATATAATCATGCTGGAGACAAAACTTGTATTGCTTTGATGACTATCTCACTTTACCTCACTTTGTTGACTTTTTTCACCTGAAATTTATGGTGAGAACTACTCTTTACGTTGCTGGCCTTTCACCTCTATTTTAGACTGATTTTTTTTTTCTTTTTGGTCCCTCCACAAGTCCAATTCTTTGCTTGCAGTCTTAAAGTTTCCATAATTCCTGCTGCAGTGGATGGTAGGTGAGGGTAGATATGTGCTCCATCCACCAACGTGATTCCTATCCCCCAATGTAGGAGTTCCTTACACTGCATTGTGCCTGACATCTCTAGACTCTAAAAGAAAAACTCTCATTCTCGAAAGCTTCAATCATTAGAAATTACCATAAAAGTAATAGCGATTCTAGGATACTGAAAGACTGGGGCAGAAGTACTGATAACTTTCATTTTACCCCTATAGCTTTTTATTTAGAAGCATTCCCTTTGATCCTCAACAGGTATGAATGCTTTGAAGGGTCTTGCCTTTTTATAGATCAGAAGAAAGTACTTCAACATGAGAGAAGTTGCAATGAAAGGTTAGCCTTTTTTTTTTTTACCTTTTAATGTTATATTTAGAAGAAGCCACCTTGTATAAGAAAATGTGCAGTGAAAATTAAGTGACATCACAGACTGAAGAATAAAACTACTCTCTTAAGAGTGCATGCACATTTGAAATCAGATTGATGCCAATTTCATAATTTCTAGCAGTGCATTACATAAGACTTTATGTGACTTGGAGGTCAATCTCAGACTGCCTTCAATAAGAAAAAGCTTTCAGACATTTATTAGTACAATGCAATGATAGATCTCCCTCAAAAGAGTAGACACACGTGATTCTATGCAAATTTATACTGTCATGGAACTAAAATTTCCAACATGGTACTTGCTAATAAACAAACATTTTATGTTAATACCAAACTCTCACAACCAGGCTGAGGATGTCTGAAAGGACAAGCTAAAGATCACTGAAATCGTTATTTTCAGTCCACGGTATTCCCTATCAGTGGATGCCCATGGGGCTGGTAGGATACATTATCTATCAGATTACCATAAGGAGAAGAGGCATAGATATCTATAGTTTTGCAAAGCTTTCTTGGTGATTCTTGCACACTGCTTCTTCTGCCTCCAGTCTCTGCTATAGACATGTGAGCTCTGTGTTTTTCTCAATTCTAACTATTTTTCCTTCTCTATTGTTTAAGAACCAAATTCAGTAAATAATTTATTGAGGCTTTTTTGAACTCAGAATCTGAATGTGTTAACAGGATAGCTTTTTTCTATTATCCACATTAAAATAATAAATGTAACATATGTATATGCAATTACTGATTCTCATTCGCCCGCAGAATTTTGAGGAAAGTTTCATTTCATTGGGCATGCCCATTTTCAAAGCTTATGAGCATGAAGTGACCAAACCTTAACTTGAATAATTGCTGCTGGGGTTCAGCATGAGGCATTACAATGAAATGTCACACCTTCAGCACTAATTTCCAAGAAAGGGAAAGAAAAGAAGATCACTTTCAAGAGAGCTGCAAAGTCATGGAAACAGACAGCAAAGCCACATGGCAACGAGATTTTTTTTTTAATTACTCAATGAATTTTATTACATTTATAGTTGTACAATGATCATCATAACCAAATTTTATAGCATTTCCGTGCCAAACCCGCAGCGCATCCCCCAACCCCTCAACGTGTCTCATTTGGAAACCGTAAGGTTTTCAAAGTCTGTGAGTCAGTAACAAGATTTTATAGTTCATTCTTAGTCTAAGAAATAAAGTGGAGTAACAATTTATTTATTTAAAAACTTTTTCTTAATGAACATTCTTTTTACATGTAAACACTCTCTTAAGGAAATTGAAAGCCCAAAGTCTGAATAATTCGTTCTTTGAAAATATTAAATTAAATGCCAGAACAAAATTTAAGAAATATAATATAGGGTTTTATCTATAGAGTAACCACTGACTGAGAATTAAATATAATAATCTTTTAGTATTTTTGCTTGTATGTTAAGAGCATTAGAGTAATGAGTTAAAGTAAAATTTGGAATTCTTGTTGTGGCTCAGTGGTTAAGAACCCCATCAATATCCATGAGGATGTGGGTTTGATTCCTGGCCTTGCTCAGTGGGTTAAGGATCCAGTATAGGTTGCAAATGTGGCTCAGATCTGGCGTTGCTGTGGCTGTGGCTGTGGCTGGCAGCTGCAGCTTCAATTCAACCCCTAGCCTGGGAATTTCCATATGTCAAGGTTGTGGCCCTAAAAAGAAAAAAAAAGGTAAAATTTTTCTTGACTATTCTGCACAGATATGGAGAAGTATATCTGTATGTGTGTCTGTGTGCTTGAGAAAGAAAGAGAGGGAG
The DNA here is from genome assembly GCA_004024745.2 of Catagonus wagneri. Lineage (NCBI taxonomy): Eukaryota > Metazoa > Chordata > Mammalia > Artiodactyla > Tayassuidae > Catagonus > Catagonus wagneri. Next base: position 1,923,081 of record PVHT020000142.1, read on the forward strand.
AGTGCTTGTTTTAAATGAAACATAACACTTGGAGACACTGGGCTGTCTTAACTGTTAAAAACTAGAGGAAGAGAAAGATTTCAGTGTATGCACCACAACCCAACATGTTCTGGAAAAACTGATAGAGGATTTACACAGCAGTAATTCTAGCAATGGTTAGTCAAGCCCAAAAAAGATTTAAGGGATTGCTTGGCCTGTGAAAATTAGTGTTTAAATACATCTAAGTGTGACATCTAGCAAGATAAATCTTCTGCAGCTTGTATCTGCCTGCCTGACATAACCCTCACAACAGCATCAGAAGCAAGTGGTTTGATTCTCCTTAGAACTTCCAGGGCTTTGGGACTTATCAGGCGTACTAACAAAAAAGAATGCTGCCTCCCACCACAACTGGGCACCTGAGTAAACCTCACCATTTGGGAATGATTGCTACACTGGGCATAGTAACAATCACTGGTTTAGGGGGTGCTAACCTCAGGTTTCACTGAAGATGCTCGTGGCTACCAAGTGCTCTCACCAGTGTTAATGCCAGTGGGGATGGCATCCAGCACCAAAGGATAAATCTGACTTCCCTATCATCTAGCAAAAGACAAAGAAAGACTCCAAGAAGACTTTATGAATACATGTATGTGCACCTTAGAAACCTTGAGATATGAAAAATAGAGAAAACTAGTAAAAAGGCTGGAATCACAGGTATGGATATGAAATCTGTCATCTGAAGGGACTTCTTTATACATTATGTATCTGATGCCTGTTTCATGCTAATTGCATACATAATTATATTTCCCACTAGATAGTGGTTACTTCAGGAGGGTTACTAAATTTTATTCCTGTTGGTAATCCCAGTGCCTCATTATATTTATGAACACGTAGTGAATATTCAGTGCTTTCTTTTTTATTGAAGTATAGTTGATTTACAATGTTTCAGTTGTACAGCAGAGTGATTCCATCATACATATATACCTATTCTTTTTCAGATTCTTCTCCATTATAGGTTATTACAGGTTATTAAATATAGTTCCCTATGCTATTATAGTAAGTCCTTGTTGTTTATCTGTTTTATATATAGTAGTGTGTATTTGTTAATCCCGAACTCCTAATTTATCCCTTACCTCCCTTTCCCCTTTGGTGATAGTTTGTTTTCTATGTATTTAAATATATGTTTTGTGTAAGTTCATTTGTATCACTTTTTAGATTTCTACGTATAAGTGATATCATATGACATTTGTATTTCTCTGACTTACTTTACCCAATATTTTAATTTCTAATTGCATCCATGCTGCAACTGGCTTTACTTCACTCTTTCTTATGGCTGAGTAATACTCCGTTTTATATATGTACCACATCTTTTTTATCCATTCATATGTCAGTGGACATTTAGGTTGCTTCTGTGTATTGGCTGTTGTAAATAGTGCTGCAATAAACATTGGGGTGCATGTATATTTTCAGATTAGTTTCCTTTGGATATATGCCCAGGAGTGGAATTGCAAGATCGTATGGTAACTCTTATTTTTAGTTTTTTAAGGGACTTCCAGGCTGTTCTCCATAGGAGCTGCACCAATTTACGTTCCTACCATAGTGTAGGAGAGTTCCCTTTTCATGATGGCCATTCTGACTAGAATGTGGTGCTTTTTTATTGTAGTTTTAATTTGCATCTCTCTAATAATTAGCAATGTTGGGCACCTTTTCATATGCCTGTTGGTGATCTCTATGTCTGGATAAATGTCTATTTAGGTCTTCTACCCAGGGATGTCATTAAAGAGGTGTTCCCTTCATACTGTCAAGTGTACACCGGTGCCAAAATATGTGACTCCTTGACTTCCACATACTCTTTTTCCCCAGTGTCATCTGCCTGTCTTATAAAAATCCACAAGTGAAATTTTTGTGATTTATTTTAATTAAGGTTAATAATTTACAGCATTGCCAACCAGGAGACACACATGTTTGGTCATGAGCATATATACATCTGGTAGAATGAGTGCCAGATCAAATAATTAGGCACCTTTCTATACCTGTATATATATATATAAAAATGTGCATTTAGGATACCCTGCAAGATTTACCTTTTTTTTTCAAATATGTTTGCAATTTCATGGAATAATACCAAGTACTCTCACATGATTTAACAGATCCTACAAACTCTCATTTTAATTAACTATTATATTAATCTAATTTATATCATCTTTATGAAACTATAATGGCATTTCAAAATCTGCATTGAGGAGACAGAGCTACAAAAGAAAAATGATAGATTCAGGAATCTGTATTTTTAAAATAATAATAATCTTTGGTTTTCACTATGCATTCTTGTGTAGCACATGCATATCTTTTTTAATTCTTTAAAGTTTTATCTAAATATAGTTGATTTACACTGTTGAGATAATTTCTGCTGTTCAACATAGTGTAGTGAGTCAGTTATACACATATCCATTCTTTTTCAGATTCTTTTCCCATATAGGTTATCACAGAATATTGAGTATAGCACAGAGAATTCTACTCAATAGCATATTATTTCAACTTAAGATTCTTTCCAGTCTTATTGAGAAATAATTGACATACATCACTATATAGGTTTAAGGCATATGGCCTCATAGTTTGATCTGCACATATTGTGAAATGATCAATTTAAGATTTAATTTAAATTGACACAATGAGGATGTTAAATAAGTTTTCAAATGGAAGCATGCTCAACTTTGCAAATTTTTGGTACCTGCAGTACAGCCTGTATTTTAAGACATATAGACCCCTGGAGAAAACACCCGTGAATTTCCTGCAGTCCATAAATCCTAGTTTTTGAAAAACTTCAGAATATTGTTACCATAAATAAGAAAATATATATTGTAAATGAAAAATGCTACTGCATAATAAAACATTAACAAGTACTCGCTTTTTGAAAAGGACCCATACCAGAAGGAATTTTAAAGAATATCCAAGGATCAAGAAAGTTTGCATTAATGCATTTAATTGAAGTCTCAGGATAACAACTAAGAGGGATACAAATTTTTAGAAATGTTTTATATTGCCTTAAATAGAGTTGAGGACTAATGCAACTAAATAGAAATAGTCCCTGAATGTGTACGGCTCTCTAAGGAAAGCGGCCTACTGCACTGAAAATGCTGAGAACCAACATGGTGATTATAAAATAAGTTATATTCTCCTGTTATAGTTATTAACTTGTATGACTCAATCTAAGTACTTCTTACCAAAATTTAAGATGGGCTAACTCAAAAAGCTTTTGTTATATAAAGATCAAAAGGTAGAGAAAAATTTAAATTCCTTCTAAAGAACTTATATAATATTATATTTTTTAAAAAGAATTTATTTAAAGGCCATATAAATCTGGTATAATGAAAACTGGCTTTCACAGGCTTCTGTCAGAGTAATTTTTATTTTCTTTTGTCATCTTGGATTTGTTGTTCTTCTTTACTGTATATTTCTTCATCTATGTGTCCTTATTTTTTCTTTGCATTAGCCTTGATACCCTAAAACACAGAATTTTCAGTATTATTGTCTTCAGTAATTCACAGATCATCTTTGAAAGTTTAGAGACTTTCTAACTCAAATACAAAGATTTAACTAATGGTATTGTGTATTTTCCCTATATAGGGAGCACTGTGCCTCTGCCCAGTGACAATTATTAGATATACTATTTGCTTTGTTCCTTATCAAAGCCAATGCATGTTGTCTGGGAAATACTACAAAATGTCTTCTTTTACTTTGGTTTGGGGAAAAGGGCATTTACAGGCCTTTCTGACTTTGATGTGGAAAAATAATGCCTATATCTGTCGGATGCCTGGAAAACTCTCCACATTTCTCAGTAGTCTCTGCTATATGGTTGATTTAACCTTCTATTTTCAGGTATCATCTATCTGAGCTACTAATATAAATGTATTCATTCCTCAACTAGGGAGGCTTTGGTTTGGTTTTGCTATTTAATGGTTTTTAGATCCATTTTATATTATAGGAAATACATGTAAACCCAACTTCTCAGAAGATTTACAGAACATCTTTTCTCTCCTTTATGTCCTGCTTTGAAACAAATATTTGAGGAGGAAATGTGTATACACTTGTAACAAGTCTTTAAAAGATATATTACTGGTTGAATTAAGGTGGATATTGAAAATGACATCCAAGTAAAGCAGATTGCCCTTTCTAATGTGGGTGGATCTCATCCAATCAGTGAAAACCTGAATAGGAAAAAAAGACTTACCTCTTGCAAGTAAAAGAAAACTTCTCTTGCCAGACTGCCTTTAGCTGAGATAGCAGTTTTTTCCTGCCTTTGGACTTGAAACATCAGCTCTTCTTGAGTCTTTTGTGTGTGTGTGTGTGTGTGTGTGTGTGCACGCGTGTGCGCACATGTATCTTTTTAGGGTCTCACATGCAGTATATGGAAGTTCCCAGGCTAGGGGTCCAGTTGAATCTGTAACTTCCAGCCTGCACCACAGCTACAGCAACACTGGATCCGAGCTGCACCTGCAACCTACATCACAGCTCACAGCAACACCAGATCCTTAATGCCCTGAGTGAAGCCAGGGATCGAATCTGCATCCTCATGGTTGCTAGTTGGGTTTGTTAACTGCTGACGACAATGGGAAATCCAAGCTTGCTGGTTTTTGGACTAGAACCATAAAATTGGTTCTCCTGGTCTCTAACTTACCTACTGTGGATCTTGGGACTTGTTAACCTTCATAATTTCATGAGCTAATTGTTTCTAGTAAACTTGTTTCATGCAATTATGGAGGCTTATAAGTCCCCAAATATGCAGTATATATAGGAAATATCCTGTCTGTATAGGATGGAGAGATATGTGAAATAGATTATGTATACGTATGTATCTGTATCCTATTAGTTCTATATTTCCAGAAAACCCTAGTACATGATCTAAGAAATTAGTTGTCTAAAAAGAGTAGCTTGCTATTCTGATTGGTGGAAGGAAAAAGTACTCTATTTTACATTTACATTTTGCTGTGGTCATGCCTCACTTTGTTCACATTAATATTTTGTATATCAGAAATTTTATTCTCAATAAATAAATTTTATAGAGTATTTGTTCAGAATGACTATTACTAATGAGAATAGTGATTCTGGGCCTGTATAGAAATAAGTATGTATGTATTTAGAGAGAGAAAAGGGCAGGGTGACACAGAGAGAGTATACCTTATACAGGTACATATGCCGATCAACCCATAAGCAGTATGGTTCAAAAATAATAGTTTTTTTTTGTTTGCTAAACCTAATATGGTCTAACATTTTTTTCTCATGTATTCCTACTTCTTGATTCTTCTTAGGTTGCTCTCTCTCTCTTTTTCTTCCCCTCTGAATCTTACTTAATAGATTTGAAGATTTCACCCCATTAATTAATGATGAATATCAGTTTCCCAAGTGATGTGATTTCAAATCTCTTATGTAAAGTTCCAAAGGTGTCTCCTGTTACGATATGTGTTCTTCAGGGTGTCACAAACTTTGCCATGCAATCATCAGTTTTTCCAGTGCCTCTTGAGGAATTCAATTTGATGAAAAGCATGTTTTCATCATTATCATATTCTGTCCAAGGGGAATTTCATCAACTCTCTTGTGTAGAAAATGAGATAATATAAAAGTAATGATGCCATAAGAGCAAGAAAAAAATTAGCAAGAGCAAAAATTAATTTTGAGTAGTAAATTAATTAGCTACAAATTATTTCTTTTTTTATTATCAGTCTATGCAAATTAATCATTCTAATGGTTTAAGTTGAAATAAAAATCACATTACTGATTTGCTGAACTAAAGGGCATATAAAATCTGCCAGGACACTGAAAAAAAAATTACCTCAGTTAAATAAAGTAATTTTTTAAATTGCAGTTTATTGTACTTGCTTCCGCAGCAGATGTACTGAAACTGTAGTTTATTTATTCTCATGTACTGACATATTTATAGTGTATTCCATAAAGCATCATATATTTTACCTTGTTTTATCATCAAAATTACTCCTAACTTTTATTGTCCTACTTTTAAAATGAGGAAGCCAGTGTTCTGAAAAGTTAAATTATTTGAGGTCAGACAGTAATTGTCAGAGAAACTGCACTTTTAAAGTCCATTAAAAGATCATCAGCTGCTCAAATGTAAGATAAGCCACAGTCATGAAAGAGGAATGTCTGTCTGCTTAGCTTAAGTGGGGAATAAAGTAGTTCTTGGAAAAGGAATAGAATCTAACCTTTTTGAACACCGTTTATGAGACAGTGAGCTAGATATTTCATATTTGCTTGTTATTACTGAAGCAACCTTGTTCACAATATTATCACTTTTATTTCCTTCTTTCAGAAATATTAATTTTTAAAATAAAATCAGTTATATAATGTTACAGTTTTTAAGAAATAGAGCTATTGACTGTCTTTACATTTACCAAAGTTCATTCTACCCATTTAGTTGGTTGAATAGTGTCCTCCCAAAATCCATGTCTGTTCAGAAACTCAGCATGTGATCCTTTTGAGAAATAGAGTCTTTGCAGATATAATTAATATTGGGATCTTGATGAAGTCTTACCAGATTAGGTTTTGGCCCTAAATCCAAGGAAAATATCTTTATAAGGTACAGAAAAGGATACAGGGATACACAGAGAAGAAGCTCAAGGGAAATGGAAGAAATTGAAGTTATGCTACCACAAACCAAGGAAGCCTATGCCACCAGAAGCTGTAAGAAATAAGCAAGCATTCTTCCCTACTGCTGTCTGAAAAGGTGTGGCCCTGCTGACAATTTGATTTTGGAATTCAGACCTCTAGACTAGTGAGAGTATAAATTTCCATGTTTTAAGCCATCACATTGGTGGTAATTTGTTGTGTCAGCTTCAGAAGTGTCTAATATATCAATTAATAAAATTTAAAGAAAAACAAAGTTGCATTAATATTGCTGTGACAAGCAGTGAAGTTTACATAGAGAATGACAAATAAGTGCCACATATATCTGTATTGAGTACACTAAAAATATTCAGCTCTTAACTATTTAGCATGAAGGAGAGATTATAAAATGACAAATCATTATAGAATAGTTTCATAAACAGGTAAACCTCATATAGTTTTTTATTTAGATTCAAGAACATATGTTGGCTTTTTTATATTTCCTTGGAATAACTGGTTTTCCCCACTGACCTAATAAATAATATTTCCTAGAATATTTTTGTAATCTAATTAGGGAACATTTGTTGAGAAACTAAACATGAAGCTGTACCTACCCTATTGCCCCCATCAAAAAGAAAAATAAAACTTTTTTTTTTGGCCTTTTTTGGGTCTTTTTCCAGGGCTACACCCATGGCATATGGAGGTTCTGAGGCTAGGAGTCTAATTGGAGCTACAGCTGCCGACCTATGCCATAGCCACAGCAATGCGGGATCCAAGCCGCATCTGCAGGCTACACCATAGCTCACGGCAATACCGGATCCTTAACCCACTGAGCGAGGCCAGGGATCGAACCTCCAACCTCGTGGTTCCCAGTCATATCAGTTAACCACTGAGCCATGACGGGAACTCCAAAATGAAAAATAAACCTCTGGAATATGAAATATAAACTTCTAAATAGTTGCCAGAAAAAGAAATAAAAGCTCATTCTTTAGTTTTTTTCTTTTTCCTTTTTTTTAAAAAAAAAAATTAATAAACAGAAACCTCAACTAAATAGAGTTTGGAGACCAGAAGTGGGAGCTCTCAGGCCCTGCAACAGTAAAAGGGCCAAACAAGAAGAGACTCCTCTTTCTCAGCAAGAACTCAGCCAATGAAAAACCTTGTTTACTATAGTCTTCCCAACTTCCTTTTCTCCTCTGTAAAAGTGTTTTTTTGCTGTGTGGGGACTTGCATCTGTCTCTTCATGGCTGCAAAACCACATTGTTACTGTGCTAATCCCAAATAAACCCATCTTTGCTGGAAAACTGTCTGGCAGTCTATTGTTTTTAGGTTAATACCTTTGACAATAATAATTTATATGTTTGAAGAGAGTTAGGAAGAAGACGTGGGGACCACTAAATAAATAGAACTGTGCCAAATTGTCAAAAAGGATACTACACACAGTATGATTTCTGCAAAGACTGGAGAAGCCAGGCAAGTTTCAGGAGCTTCTCAAGTTTAATATTTTTCCTGTAGAGATACACATTCTGGTACAATTGAACTACGTTTAGATACATTTATATTAATACAATACTGAAGGAGCCGAAGCGCTCCTTTGTAGTAGCATAACTTATTTTGTCACTGAGCTCATTTTGGGCAAGCTACTTCATCTCTCCCTAAGCAACAAGCACCCCTCTATAATGAAGTTATTTTGACCAAGTGGTCCATTAGTAATAGGGAATATCAGAGTTCCTGTCGTGGTGCAGCGGAAACGAATCCGACTAGGAACCATGATGTTGTGGGTTCTATCCCTGGCCTCACTCAGTGGGTTAGTCGCAGACGCAGCTTGGATCTGATGTTCCTCTGGCTCTGGCATAGGCCGGCAGCAACAGCTCTGATTAGGCCCCTATCCTGGGAGCCTCCATATGCCACAGGTGCAGCCCTAAAAAGACAAAAGACAAAAAGAAAAAAAAAGTAATAGGGAATGTCAATCTAAACAAGCAGGCTGAATACATTATATGCATTTAACAAATTGCTGAGGTTTTTTTTCTTTGACTTTTGCACATATATCTCTAATTTCATATATTTTAACAAGTAATGAGAACTTAAAAGTTTCATTAAAAATAGAAACATTGTGTATAAACTGTCACCACTAAAATAGTTTCTACAATGCTAGTCAATTTGATGAGTTAATAGAAAAAACACAAAGAGGTAAAACTTTGTTTTGCAAACAATATGGTTGTTGGATTGCAAAATCATCACATTAAAAGAAAAACTGTTCAAAATTAAACAACAAAAGAAGTTCCCATCGTGGCTCAGCAGAAAAGAATCTGACTAGCATCCATGAGAATACAGGTTCGATCTCTAGTCTCTCTCAGTGTGTTAAGGATACATCATTGCTGTGAGCTGTGATGTAGGCCACAGACACGGTTCGGATCCGGCATTGCTGTGGCTGTGGCATAGGCCAGCAGCTACAGCTCTGATTTGACCTCTAGCCTGGAAACCTCCACATGCTGTGCGTGCAGTCCTAAAAAAAAAAAAAATTAAACGGCAAAAAAATGAATAATAGATGTTGTGAATTTAACTGTGTCCCTCAAAATATATCAAATTTCTAAGCCCCAGTACTTATAAATGTGACCTTTGGTAATAGGGTCTCTGGAGATGCAGTTAATCTAGATGAGATCCTGATGAAGTGGCATTGGCCCTTAATCTGGTATATCTGTTGTCTTTTAGACAGCTTGTATTTAAAGTTATAATACAAGTTCTAGGCAATACATTGAGATTATTAAAAAGTGAATAATTCAAAAGGGTAGAAGAATGAACTACTATTTTTTCAAGTTATCAATGCCTTTCTAGAAAGTCCAAGAAAACCAACTACAACATAAAAATTAAAACATTAAAGCTAAAATTAGAGTTCAGAAATTTGTGATACATTATTGATATTCTCTTTTGCTCTAGATAGGTAGATAGATAATTTTTTTATCCAAAACTGTTTTCACTATCTGACATCCAAAAACCTGAAGGACCCGTTGACATAAAAGAGCTTGTCACAGGACACCACACAGTGTGGCATAATTTATGTAAAACCTAGACATATAAGCATACATGTCTATACAAATACATAAAAAGGGAACAAAGGAGTCCTAGGAAATTGTTGACAAGGTTATCATGGGTGAATAGAATTTGCGTGAGGGAGAAGTAAAAAGGAACAATAGAAATTAGAAAGGGGTGCTCGGGTATGGCAGTCTGGGGTTAACTATTGCCTCAGGGGATGGAAAAGCAACGAGATCCAGCTGTATATATGTCTAATCACATGTGACAAATCCATATATGTACACTTAACTGGGTCACCACGTGGTGCAGTTAAAAAATTTGACAAATCTGTAAACCAGCTATAATGGAAAAACTAAAAAAAAAAAGAAATATGAAAAAAGAAACTAATCTGAGAGAAATTTAAAGTAAAGAAGTAAATGGATTGCTATAACATGTTTATGTAATAGATCAATATTGAAAAGAAATAAAATTAGAAAGTTTTCTCATACTTTCCTCTATTAGAAGTATCTAAAAGGTAAAAAAGAAAAATAAAATTAAGAGAAAGAAATGGACTATATTCATGAAATATTTGAATTTTGCCGTCACCTAAGTGTGTTTTGTAGGAACCAATGTGTGGCACACAACTCGATGTATAGCTTTTCATTTAATTTCTCTATTATGCTTTAGGCAGTGTAGTTTTCCTTAATAGCTATATTTAGATTTTCTTATGTTTTTGTTTCAAAAGTTAATATAATTTGTATCGGAGTTCCCGTCGTGGCTCAGTGGTTAACGAATCCGACTAGGAACCATGAGGTTGCGGGTTCAATCCCTGGCCTTGCTTAGTGGGTTAAGGATCCGGCGTTGCCCTGAGCTGTGGTGTAGGTCACAGACGCGGCTCGGATCCCGCACTGCTGTGGCTGTGGCAAAGGCCGGCAGCTACACCTCCTGTTAGACCCCTAGTCTGGGAACCTCCATATGCCGCAGGTGCGGCCCTAGATAAGGCAGAAAGCCAAAAAAAAACATACTTTTGATAATATTAATAATTTTTACTGCAATCTGAGAATTTTATCTTTAAAAATGTTTATAATGCAAAAATTACAAATTAAATGTGACAAAATATTATGATGCGATTAATTATAAATTGACAAAGTCCTATTTTCTATAGCTTTATGATGTTTGTTTGGGCATTTTTGCCCAGCAATCACAGTAATTTAGAGTATATTTTTCCAAATTCATTTATTCATTCATATATCAAGGATATGTAAAATTTATAACACCTAACCAGTGAGCATAATGATCAACCACTTTTTTAGTGGTTTTTTAGAAAGAAAAACGCATAGACATAGACACAAAATATGTATTTGAGAGATGCAGTCAAGAAACTATAGTCAGAGGGCCAAATCCAAAAACCTCCTGTTTGTTTGTTTGTTTTGGCCACACCTGCAACATGTGGAAGTTCCTGGGCTGGGGATGGAACCTGTGCCACTGCAGTGATCCTAGCCGCTGCAGTGACAATGCTAGATCCTTAACCACTAAACTGCAAAAGAATTCCTACCTTAAGAAAAGTTTTATTAAAACATAGTTAAATTCATTCATTTATATGGTATCTATGGCCAATTTTGTACTGAAGTACAAAATTGAATAGTTGCAACATAGGTTATATATGACCAACCAAGCCCAAAATATTTACTCTCTCTTTATAGAGAGAGAGTCCCAGTTTTAGATCTGTGGTTCACAAACACAGGTCAGAGATCCATACCTTATGGTCGACATCAGATTGAACTGGGAAATGAAAAATAAGTTGACATAAATTAATAAAATAACCAAATTATACATGTATGTACTCTTTTATTAAGGAATTTCACATCTCAGATTCTAACTCACAGATATACTAGCAAAAGTATAAAAAGGCAGCAGTACTCACTGCAGTACTGTTTGGATTAGTACAAGGCTGAAAACCAATTAAAAAAAAAAGGAAGAACTATGCTTTAAAAAAATCTTAATTTAGTCACAAAAATAATTTGGTAGTACCTATGGTATGCAGTTAAAGTTATTCTGACTTCTTTTTACCCTCCCAGCTTTTGTATTGACATATCTCCAAAACACATTCTTTGGTCAGCTGACTTAATGCTGACCAGATTTTATGTTTTTTTCTTACCAGTTGACATTGTCACAGTAAAATGTATAATGAAATAAATTTATTATTGAAATATTCCTTGTAAATTATTTGCTTCAGTGGTAAAAAATATCTAAATATTCTCTACTCTTATTATACACAATGGAATTAGAAAATACCATGATAGTTAAATGTTAAGAATTTTATTTATATCATGAGAGTAAAACAGAATTTATTTTTACTAGTAATTTAAAATAATCTTCCAAAATATTTTTTTAGGAATGAAGTATTTCAGTCTCATGCCAATTTCCTCCAAGTACCAAAGGTTAAAAAATTCAGGCAGCTTGAATTGGCATAAAGTCACATAAGGAATACCAGTCAGAGAGCAAATATATTTGAATAGCAGGTTAAATCTTTATAGAAATTTCCAGAGAACACTAAAAATGAATATAAATGGTCATAATTATGGGAAATTTTTGTTCTAGCTCACTTTTTCTTACAAATTATCCTTTATCTTTCTTACCTTTACATTTTTCTCTTTTCTTTTTTCTAAAAACTGAAAAAAATCTTTCTCTGACCTAGTCTGTGTTGGGCTCATGTGGTTTCTGCCTTTTTATTTCTTTTATTCCACTGCTACTCTTACCTTTTTCTAAGTGAAAAAGTTCTCATTTGTTTTGATTCTGCACCCAGCAGATAGTATTAATCTCTTAAAACAGAAATTAGATCATATCACTCCTTTGTTAAAAGCCCACCATATGGTTTTGGCTCCCTTACTTCTGAAATTCTTCTCTTTACTCGCTTGGCTACTATATTAAGTGTGAACTTGGGAGATCCTGTTGTGACTTAGTGCGTAAAGGACCCGATGTTGTCTCTGTGAGGATGCAGTTCCATCCCTGGCCTCACCTAGTGGGTTACTGGCATTGTGGTAAACTGTGTCTTAGGTCACAGATGCAGCTTGGATCCAGTGTTGCCATGGCTGTGGTGAGGGCCCCAACTGCAGCTCTGATTTGATTCCTGGTCCAGGAACTTCCATATGCCACAGGTGAAGCAGTTAAAAAAAAAAATGTTAACTTAAAAATTCATAGATAGACAACTATCTTTGTCAACAAAACTGGGATTAGCTTGGTGATTAACAGCTTAATTTTGAATCATTTCATAAAATTCAAGTAATTAAAATGGCTTCACAAAAAAGCGATTGGTCAGAAATCCAAACCCTTTTTTTTTTTTTTTTTTTGCTTTTGCTTTTTAGGGCTGCACCTGCTCCAGTCTGCAGCATATGGAAGTTCCCAGGCTAGGGGTCGGATTGGGGCTACAGCTGCCCAGCCTACACTACAGCCACAGCAATGTGGGATCCAAGCCACATCTGCCATCTACAGCACAGCTAACAACATCGTTGGATCCCTGCCCCACTGAGCGAGGCCAAGCATCATAACCTCATCCTCATGGATTCTAGTCGTATCTGTTTTTGCTGTGCCATGATGGGAACTCCAAAAATCCAAACTTCTAAACTTAATGTGAACAGTGACTGTTCTACTTTATTTTCAGTCTGGCTGGTCAAAATAAGAATTACTTGAGCTTTTAGAAAGTGTAAAACCGATCTCTAGTAAATAAGTAAAAAAACCAGTTTTACTGATAGCATTAAAAATTCTGCAATAACTCTGTTAATATATATTTACTCTATTTTGCTATTTTATATGTGGGAAGTGTTTAAATGAGTCAGTCTTATAAATAGACAATTATTATTTAAATTATTACTTGGGAATTCCCGTCGTGGCTCAGTGGAAATGAATCTGACGAGTATCCATGAGGATGGAGATTCTATCTCTGGCCTCACTCAGTGGGTTAAGGATCTGGCATTGCCATGATCCCTGGTGTAGGTCACAGACACGGCTTGGATATGATGTTGCTCTGGCTGTGGTGTAGGCTGGCAGCTGTAGCTCGTATTTGACCCCTAGCCTGGGAGCTTCCATATGCCCTGGTTAAGGCCCTAAACAAGACAGAGAAGACAAAAATTATAATATGTATTTAATTAGGTTTGTAACCAGAATTTAATCTTTCAAAGAGGATTATATTTCTAAATTTTGTGTATTACCAGTATAAATTTAATAAGTTAAATATAAAGCAAATTACAAGTATTAGGGTTATGTACCAAGTATCTGACACAAGTTTTAATGAAAGTATTTCCACTATTCATGTGAATAATTAAACCTTTTCAGGACTGAAACAAATTTTTCGAAGAAGGCTGGTAAAGGGACCTCGAGAAAAGAAATACATACTGGGCCAAGACTATTGCTCCTTACTGATCTCTATGATGTATCACTTAATCACTCCAGATAAAACTGAATATATCTAAATCTTACTGGTGAACAAAGTTAACCTTAAGCTGTACTTCCCACTTCAATAATTAATCCAGAAACAGTGCATAAAGATGGATAAGAAGCAGGATCATTGAAACTGAAAATTTAACAACCTAGTTCATCTCAAATACTTTTTTGAAAAGAATAAGTGTAAATTATAAATAGAATTGGCTAAGTGTTAGAGGAAGTACAAAGAGATTAATAAGGTAAAATAAAATACTTTGAGGTAGTGACTTGAAATAAATCTACTATACATAGATTTTTTTTTATAAGCTTTCCTTAAAAGTTTCTAAAAAACCGTGGGTGTATAGGATCGTGGTATTGACTAGGAGTGTGGTTTTGACAGCAAAGGTTTCCTTAAACTCTAAGATCCTGATACTATGTGTCTGATAATGTCTTTCTTATCCATCAGATATGCTTATACTCACCATTTTGTGCCTTTTTTCTTAACCTTTCTTCCCTCTTTCTGAACAACTATTATTTTCATTTTATACCTATTAGATAATACTTCTATCTCCTATTGTACTTCTCTCTGTATCTATCTAGCTTCTCTATTTGACTTCTAATATTATGATTCTAGGGATCATGTCCTGTTCACTTTTGAACCCCTAATGTTGCCTATGACACTTTGAATTATACATCCTCATCCATACGTTTGAAAGACTGGCAAACTGTCTAAACATCAATATTCTTACTTGTCAAGTTAATTGCCTCTCATTCAGAGAGTTTACTTTGCTCCAAGTTTCAGCCAAACAGGAATAAAGGAAAAAGGAGACTATGCATACTAAATCTAACATCTTTTAATTTTATTTAAGTGAACTCATTCCAAAAATGTTCTATTAATAATAGTAAACCATTAGTAAGTTTATTCTGGGGATATTCTTGTGACATAATTTAAAGCTTAAGGGGTAATTTAAAAATTTAGGAATCAAATATTCTTGAAATATTTTGGTAATAGAATAACCTTGAAACAATTCAGTTAAATAATGTACTTGTATCCTTTGAACCCTCTACATTTTAAAATTTAACCAGCCAACATTTCATATACACACAAAAAGAGTAATATTTGTTGTTAGTAACTTTGTTATGAGTGGCAGAGACATTTAGTGAATTTCAACTATATCATAAAATATTCTCATAATATTTTTCTAGGTAATTTGCTCTCCATGAAGGCCTCCAGTCGTGGAATACAACAGAGAGAGAGAGAGAGAGATGTGGTATAATGGAAAGAGTAGTGAGCTTGTTCCTGTCATTACGTAGAGAGACTGGTACTCTCTTTCTATTTGAGACAAGATTGGAATTGAACTAGTCTTTCTAAATCAATGATAATTAGGTACAATCAGCTTTTTTTTTTTATAAAATGTGATTTCCATAGATCAGAATAGTCAAAACTGTATAATGTTCTTAGTTACTTGGGTATCAGGATTCGTATCAGGAATAATTAACACTTTGACATACTCTAAATGTCTCAGTTAAAAGTAAATTATATGAATTCTAATCAGTGAGAAATAATATTGGGCCTGATTTGATCAGTGAGAGGAGGCTACATGATTTATTTTTTATATTTTGAAAAATTTAATTTTAAATATCTTTGAGGTCATTGTGACAATTAAATACATTATTTTTCTAAAATAAATAAGAAGTTAAAAGCAGTCGCTCTTACCTAGGAGCAATATTTTGATCATAACTTTTATTATTTCCCATTCAGATTATCTCATTGATGGATCTAACTTCATGGTATCATTTATCATTTATCTTGCCATAGGTAAATTATCATATTTGAGATGTTAACTTGGGAGTCCTTAAAAATTTTTAAGAAGTTAAAATTTTATTAGTAAATTGTAAATATCAGTGAGAAGTGGACAAACACAAAGACCTAAATATGAAGGCCCTTCAAAATACTGTACAAAAATTTTTTCTATAAATAAAATTCTTAATAGTTCTTAAGAGTCAAAAATGAGTGTCAACAACAAAACAAAAACAAAAAGAGCAGTTTTCTTCTCATGCTCATAATTCAGGCAATTACATACATATTGAGGTCTTTAGAATGTCTGTACATTACATGCAAGACCCCAGGAGGGGAGTCACAGTTTTCTCGTCTTTAAAGTGAGATCTTGTACTTTGCATCTACCTTGATCCTTGTCTGTGGCCTTATTTTCCACTCCCCAAACTGTAAGACTGGCTCCTAATCTCTCCCAGAGGAGTACACAATTTTTAGGATATTAGGCTGCTGTGGCCTCAAAACAATAAAGATTTTTTTTCCTCCATCACCCAAAACTCTATCCACACGTTTCTATTTGGCACTGGTGGACAGAGGCCAAGTTTCAGCAACAAATTTACTTAATGACTAACATATTTTTGGCTCCTTTTCAAAGATTAAAATAGAAAAAAATTAAAAAGATGAAGACATAGAAAAATAGTCCTTCTTTTTCTATTTGTTGGGTAATGATAGTTATTATGTGATAATTTAATATTTTAATTTAACATTTGATATAGACTATATCGCATTTTCTTAACCCAAACCATAAATGTCTCTGTCAGTGTAACATTTCTATTACATACTGACAGCAAGATGGCTTAGCTAACATTTTAGGGAATCAAGTTCCACTAAAAAATTTAAGCTAGTAGTTCCCGTTGTGGCACAGCTAGGAACCATGAGGTTGCGGATTCGATCCCTGGCCTAGATCAGTGGGTTAAGGATCTCACTTTGCCATGAGCTGTGGTGTAGCTCGCAGATGCGGCTTGGATCCCACGTTGCTGTGGCTGTGGTGTAGGCCGGTGGCTACAGCTCCGATTAGACCCCTAGCCTGGGAACCTCCATATGCCATGGATGTGGCCCTAAAAAGATAAAAAAAAAAAATTAAGCTATTTACCTTAACACTTTTCCTAATATTTTTATAAACACTAGCCAAAAGGAAACAAAATGCATTTTTAAATCACTGGGGACAGAGTTTATCCAGTAGGTGATACTCATAGTTTCTTATCTAATATTTGATTTGCATGTAGACTTACAGAACCAATTCTTTTAGCATAGTTGCTGTAATTGACCTTAGATATGTTGTGTGTTTCTTGGAAACTGCATCATCCATCTTCCCCATCAGTCTACTTCATTGTAATTCTTACCATAACTTATTCTTTCATTTTAAGCCCAGGTCTTGAAATTGGCAAATGGGAACACTTCATGCTATTTTAAATAAAAAGGAATTTACTAGAAAATATGGAAAAATGAGGGTGGAGACAGGTCACACAATAAATGTGAAGTTTGAAGAACTGGTTAGAAGAATGGGAAGAATCTGAGGGAATGGGAAGAATCCATAGGATTATGTTATAGGAAACTTAGAAATACATTCACACAACTGAGTGTTAGCTTGGCTGCCTGGGCTCTACTACCCCAGTAATAACTTGTGACTCTTCCCAAGGTTGAGTGAACAGTTAGCAAGGAGACCTGTAACAGGGGAAAATGTGATTCCCAGGAGGAAGATAGGAACATAGTAGAATGGCAATTTGATGTTGAACTTCAAGAAAACAGCCCAAATCCTGTGTGCCTAGTTTGTTCTCAGCTCTGTTACATGTTTCACAATTTAGGTCAATCGTTTAACCACACTGAGTTATAAGAATAAGTGTTTGTCATTATCCAAATGGCCTAATTTATATGGTTTTTGTTTAGAACAAATTCCACAGTAAGGAAGTACTTTATAATATATTTATGCTAATATATGAATTTACGAAACTACTGTTTTATGAGTAACAAATATTTTCTAATAAAAATACACATTTATATACAATTATAACTATTGAATTTTTCAAAGCTGATTTCTCTCCAGATGAAACACTTGTTATCTGAAAAGGAAAAAACTGGAACCTAGCTATCTTAATTGAGACTGTTATGTGCTGTCTTGGTAACAGACAATAAAACAGAATAAACTGCCAAGAAGTTAGTATACAGGATAATTAATATTGGTGAGTTAGGAAAAGCATTAGGCTATGCCCCCAGAAGGTTGTCCTAACTAAGGCCTCACAGAAAGAAACTTAGAAAACAACGAATAATCTTTATATGAATAAATTTTGTGATTGGTCGACCTTAGAATTAAAGCATATACTTTCTTTAATTTGACTTTTTTTGTTTACAATGTTATTTTGCACTACTTATATTAAGAAATTTACTGGTTAGAAGTTCCCGTTGTGGCTCAGTGGAAATGAATCCGACTAGGAAGGATGAGGTTGTGGGTTCCATCCCTGGCCTCGCTCAGTGAGTTAAGGATCTGGCCTTGCCGTGAGCTATGGTGTAGGTCACAGACGCGGCTAAGATCTGGCGTGGCTGTGGCTGTGGCATAGGCTGGCAGGTGCACCTCTGATTCGACCCCTAGCCTGGCAACCTCCATATGCCATGGGCGTGGCCGTAAAAAGACAAAAAAAAAAAATTTACTGGTTGTTTTTTGTTTTGTTTGAAGCTCAGAATGGATTATTAAGATAATTCTAAGTTTGTACTTTCCAGATCACCTGAAATCTTACTAACCGTCTTGGTTTGTTGACATAGTTTCTCATGGCACTTCTGATGCCTTTTAGCACTTAAAATATAAGAATTTAAGATAAGGTTTGAGAACTTCCATATCTTCTTTGTCCGTGAGATATTAAACTAGAGGTCTTCTCTGTTTGCTAGACCAAATGTCTGTTGCTCAAATAACTGCAGTAAATATCTAGAAGGAGTGTCATGTACCTCAAAAATGGTACCTCTTATCTTGGAAGCTTTTGTACATTTTCTTGCATCTGAAGAAGCAGTTCTTAACTTCTTCTTAAGGAGATGATCATTATTTAAGTGGGCTTAGTGACCATTCAATATCTCGGGAATTGAGGAGCTTCAGCTCCTCCCCAAGATTATTCAGTTGCTTTTCCCCATTTATTCCCCCTGAATTTCTTCTCATTAGGTAATGAGAGCACATAAACCAATAATTTTCATAGCAATGACACGGAAAAGGGTCACCACACTCATCCTAAATACATGACACAGAAAAGTGTCACCACACTCATCCTAAGAACCCCTGAAACTCACAGATCTAAGGAATTCCATGCACTGTCATTTAAGAAAGTCACTTTCTCTGAACTAATCTATTGACCCAATGATAAAGTTTCCAAATCAGTTTTAATGGTTTGTGAATAGGGTAAAAAAATAATTTTCTGATTAAAGGGAAGGAGAAACAAATCAAGAAAAATCAAAATCTGACCATTATGTCAACATGGAAGAATCTTTAAATTTATATGAAATTATGCTTAATGTTATAACCCTATGTGTCTAAACCAAAACAATATCATTGAAGTTTAAATGTAATTTATTAATTATTATTATTCATGATTATGTTTTGATTTTATCTTATTACCTACTTTTCATTAAAATATGACATTTTAGGAAATACGTGTCAAATATCTATCTACTAGCAAATACTTATATTGCCACTGTTTTGAGATAAAGAGCATTCAAAGTATATATGGATATCATGTTCCCTAGAAATGAACAGAATCAATTTAAAATGAACACATTTATATTTGAATATTAGTGCTAAAATTAAATGATTGGTATGACAGTTTAAGTCACTATGTTTTAAAACATGTATTTTGATTGTCTGATTTGTTCATTCTTAAAAGATAAACTATTGTCTGTTGGGGGTCCTATGAAATGTGATGCTTTATTTTGAATGATCGTTAAAGATGAAATTGTGGATATCTTCTTCCTGAATGACCTTACAAGTAACACATGAAATACTGTGGGGAGACAATAAGTGTGAAGTAAAGCTTATGACATATAGGAGAAATTTTTCCAGAGTTATACTCCTCCACTCTGTTGTGCTGTTTTGTTGATAGTTTTATTTAGGAAAAAAAGGAAAAATAACTTTCCTATAAGTAAAAGAATATTAATCATGACAAGGAGTTAAAGAATATTACAAATATCTTCAAAGTTTTTGTCTCTAGAAGCTGTACCAAAATTCAGGAAAGCATCCATAATTCAATACAGTGATTCCTGAATTCCTGACTTGGGGATAGTCTGACCCCATTAATCTATTGATGGATCCCACAGAGTTCTATTATTTCTTCAAATGCACCATCCTCCTTATCAAACTTGCATGTCTGTCGTCGTTAAACATATTACTGAGTGTGTTACAGGCTTCAAAAATCTCATAATGTCTACAGTGAAACTAAACAAAAGCTTATATAAAATTTATTTCCACCTCGAAGGCAAATCTTAATTTCCAAAAAAGATTTATTTCCTCATAAAGGATAACTTGAATTGCCATTGATCCTTTCAGGGAGATTTTTCAAACGTTCTCTTAAACTTTTTTTGAAATTGTAATTGAGCCTGAATAACTCACTTTATTTACATTTAGCCTGTATTTTTATATTATTTCACAAATAGTCAAACAAAATTTCTTCTGAATTGTTATTGTCACTGAATTTAAGAATGCCTTTGTCAATGGTTCTATTTTGGAAATGTTTGAATAGAGAAGTAAACAATACATTACTAAATATATTATGGCTAATAAAGGTAGAATATGTTTTATTTTATAGGAAATTATAGCCCATAAGTATTAGAATAATATGAATTCCTGAGAGAAGCGTGTGTTATTTCCATCCTTAGGAATGACTGAAACAAGAAGGAAGAATAGGAAAGATAAGAGTTTTCTATGTAAAATGACTCCAGAAATAGCAATTGCATTTCATTCCATATTCCAAATAAGACTTCCCAAAGCATAGTTTTGGGAAGGAATCTGAGGCCTTAACTAGAGTCAGCAGAAAAGGAAGCACCTTGATCCATGATCGGTGTCTGTCTTAGACAGAAGAGGGTGAAATGGAAGCATGCAAAGCAGATAATTTCATCCCTAATTCAGACAGACAATTAAGTTGCTGGAAGAATAGGAATGAATCTGTAGCTGTTCTACCTGATTCTGAGTTTTACATGAAAATTCCAACTAATCTGGGAATTTTGTTAACTCAAATGCAAACAAACAAAAAAAAGTAAGGAAATAAAAGTTAACAAGCCAGCAACATCTCAAATCTGCCGAAGAGGGAACTTATATTTACAGTTAAAATCTACAAAAGAGCAACAAAGAATGTGACAAATTGTTAAAATTTTGAAATTACTTTAGCTAAGTTTTGCACAAAAATTGTGTGCCTTTGGTCAACTCAAGCATCCAAGCATCGTGTACCTTAATTAGCGTAACTTAATGTAATAAAATATAGATGCATCAATATGTAATATTTTATAATAGCACTTCTTAAGAGTGTTGAACATTCATTCTGTAGAAGGTTAAAAAAATGTGGAAAACAAGTGTTTCTTCCTTAGATATGTCTCACACAGTGCTGTAAATTCTCCTAGCCCCATTTCTTACCCCATCCTTTGCTGCCATGGTCATCTGTCAACAGGCATCAACCAGCTTCGCTCAGCTATACTCAAATAGTACCTTGCCTTGAACTCACAGTCAGCCTCTTGATTCCTGACACAAGACTTTGCTAATGCCAAATACAGAGGAATTCATGTCCACAGAGCCAACCCTGGACAATGGCCAGTGAGAAACCCTAGGTAAACAATTATGAAATACATTTCATAAAGCTCTTCAGAATGGCCTTTTGTGACTGACCACCAGTCTTAGGTGATAGCTTTATATTTATTTTCCATTTCCTTTTGTTCCTCTTGCTGTGTGCTTCAGTCTTCTTTTGTCTCAGGCTCTACTCTCAGGGGGATCTAGGTTAAACTAGTTGAACTGAGGAGTGGTGCTAAATATTAAATCCCAAGGATGGTCTTATGAAGCTAGATAATTGATAAGTTATTAGGCAATGATGGTCTCATTGCTAGTATAAACCTATGGTTTTAAAAACCACTGACATATGGTAGCATCACAGTTACTAAGAATCTTGCTTATGGTAAGACAAAGTACCCCTGCAATAGTGCTAGGATCTATAGTACCATTGGCACTTAAAGAGTATGGAGGTAATGGTAACTGAAAAAATTCAACTGCTTTAGAATTTTGAAAAAATAAAATGGCAGGGCAGATTAATCACTATCATCTCAAGGAATATTGAGAAAAATAAAATTTCTACAGTGATGGTGATGTAGATATTTAGGGAGATCCATATGTCACAGATCAGATTATGCTGAAAAGCAAACCTAGGCTCTAAGTATAAAGGAGGGAGAATTACAAAGGATATAGTATTCATTGCTTCAACAAGTTGCCAATTTTTAGGTCAATGTCTTTATAGAAATAAGTAAGACCTTGAAATCTGGGGTCAAGTCTTTGGGTGGACAATCCTGAGAAACTCAAAACTGCCTGTTTTATTGAACCCCTGACTTCCAGGCTGTTAGAAGCAGCTTGCTACCCTAACAGAAGAGAGCGGTCTATATTGTTTGGAAACACTGCAGACATCTTATTTAAAGCAGATTTCTTGCAACAGCTTATCCTCCAAAATATTTGTCTGTTTACACCATTTATTGTCTATGTATCACTAAACAAGATACATTGGCACAACTTGAGTAGAAAAATGTGAGTCCACGTTTGATGAAAATAGCAAACCCCCAAAGGAAAAGTAGGACTTAGCTAAAGTGTACAGGCAAGAACTTGAGGAAATACATTTGACCAGAAGAGGAAAAGTATGACTGTAAAGGGAAGAATTTAATAACTTGAGAACACTCACCCTTGATACAGAGTTTAATAACTTGGCAGAGAAACTTGGAGCCAATTATAGAACCAAGTTGAGATAATTCCTTTGAAGTTTGTACACAATGATAGTCTACTGTAAATGAGGTCAACTGCCTTGGTAAAATACTGAAGAAGTCAGAAGGCTAAGAGAAGTGAAAATTTAAGATGGTTATATTATGTAAAACCAAAAAATGTACCACTTCACCATCTATGTCTTTTCTCTCAGGAGCATTTATAGAAATATTCCCTTTTAAGTCAGTTAGGAATGGTGGGGGTTGGGTGGTGTAGAGAAAATGCATGGGCGTCTTTATGAAACTCAGTAGTGGTTTCCTGAGCAAGCTGATGTAAGCAGAAAGAACTGAACATCCCGAATTTCACAGAATTCTGGACTATCAGAGACTAGGTAGCAGTACTTAACCATCAAAGCAAGGTAAATGTAATTGCTATAATGGGCAACAAGATCAGAGTAGCAATCAGGGTGCCTTGACCCTCAGAGATCTGTGGGATGATTGAAAGACCGTACTGTTCCAAGCACAGATGATCAGGTGTTATATAACTTTCATAACAAGAAAAAAAGTGTTCTGCTGAGCGAAAGGCTGATGTCAGCCACCAAAATGGAAAGTTACAGTTTTTTATCCGAGTTCCAGATGTATGACATTGCACAGATCCAAAATGCATTGATTAAAAGGAATGCTGGACCCCTAGAGGAAGTACATAGTGATACTATTAGAATATAAAATAAATATCCCCTTATTCTTTCCCCAAAGAGATCTGTGACCATTTTCCATTTACTTAGAAAAGGAGAATTGTCTATACTTTTGAGAGTTTTTGGATACCAAATCTAAGATGACACTAGTAACAGGGAATTCAAAATGCTACTTTGAATCCCTGTTTGAGTGGAAGTGTTAGAAGCCAATTGATAAATGGTGTCCTGGCCCAAGATCATCTCACACTAAAATACAGTGTCTTCAAATTTACCTGGTTATCATTTCCCTAGACTCTGAATTTATACATCACAGCAGCTGGCAGAAGCTTCATTCACATTATTTCTCATTTGTGGAGTAAAAGGCTAAGCAAAATTTCTTGAAACTGCATCACCTTCCCTGGAAAGCAGTGTCATTAAATGAAGCAAGATGGAATGGAAGGAATTAGTGTAACCCTCAAAGTTTTAACGAACGCAAAGGTAGAGGTGCCAATCATATCCTCATTTTATTTATTTTGACCCTATAACATCCAAATGGATTATGATGGATAGTGATGGGTTTCTATCATTCAATTTAGTGGCAGTCAAAAGCTCAGTTGCCAATCCAGTCATGATATCTAATAAGAGGGGTTAATACAGTCCTGGAACTTAGTATACAGCTGTTAATGTGAAGAGCACATTCATCAAAAGCTGCTCAATTTCTGTAGGAAGGACAGAAGTATAAGGTGCCACCAAAACAAGTTAAACACTTTGTCACAGTGTGGTACACAGAAGACATAACCATTTTGATATTGTATAGAATATCACACTAGTCCACCATTGAATGGAGTGACTGTTTAATATCAGTTACAATAACTTTTAAACATATGACATTACAAAAGATGGAGTTCCTGTTGTGGTTCAGCAGTAATGAACCCAACTAGCATCCATGAGGATGCAGGTTTGATACCTGGCCTCTCTCAGTGGGTTAAGGATCTGGTGTTGCTGTGAGCTGTGGTGTAGGTTGCAGATGTGGCTTGGATTTGGTGTGGCTGTGTCTGTGGCTGTGGCTGGCAGCTACAGCTCCAATTTGACCCCTAGCCTGGGAACTTCCATATTCCGTGGGTGTGGCCCTAAAAAGAGAAAAAAAAGGGTAAAAGAGGACCATTTCATAATAATTAAATTGATACATTAAAACATATAAAAATAAATACGATTTTTGTAGAGAACTAAGTCCTACCATAAGAGGAATACACATTCTTTTCCTGTGAATATAGTATGTCCACTTGTATAGACATGTTGGGTCATAAAACCAGTTCAGAAAACCTTAATTATACAGAGTATATTCTAAGACCACCATTAAATTAAAGTAGAAAAATAACAATAAAATATTGGTAAATCCCCAAATATTTGGAAATTAAACTATACATTTATAAACAGTCCAGATATCAAAGAAGAAATTTCAAGGAAAATTAGAAAACATTTTAGACAAATGAGAATAAAATACAATATAGAAAAATTTGTTGGATGCAGTTAAAGCAGTACTTAGACCAATAAAAGAAAATGGGAAAAGTAAGAAGAAGCTCCTGATGTGGCAGAGCAAGTTAAGGATCCAGTGTTGTCTCTGAGGTGGCTCAGGTTCAGTCCCTGGCCTGGCACAGTTGGTTAATGATCCAGTATTGCATTTGTGGCGTATGTCACAGCTACAGCTCAGATTCAGTCCCTGGCCTGGGAACTTATATATGACGAGTGTAGCCATTTGAAAAAAACAAGGTAAGAAGAAAGAAAAAGTGAAGGCCAGATCATATACCAATGACATATGAAATGGATAAAAAAAATAAAGTAATTAAAGCAAATATTTGGTTCTTTGAAAAGGTAACATCATGGATAAAATATTTATTAGGCAAGTCAAGAAATAAAGTTTAAAAAAGTGAGATAAATTCAAGAATAAAAAAATGGAGAAATGTGCCTTGTTCATGTCTTGGAAGAATCATTATTTTTTTAAATTAAAATTCTCCATAAACTGGTATATAGATTTACTATACTCCCAACCAAAGTTCTGGTATGCTTTTTTTTTTTTTTGGTATGGAATTTGAGAAGCTGATTCTAATATTTACATGAAAATACAAAGGACTTTGAATCTCAATAAAATAGAAGATAGAAGACGTATTACTTGACTCTTGAGACCTAATATGAAGCTGCAGTGATAGAAACAATGTGGTTGGTATAGTGATCAAAAGACAGAGCATAAGATGGAATGGAGAAACCAGAAATAGATCCATTTGGTTATTTTACTGTCAACATATTTCCTTGCGGAAATTTAATTCTGTTCAACAAATGATTCTGACTGCCCACATATTAAAAAATATGTGAATCTTGACCTTTGTCTTATACAATACACAAAAAGTAAATTAAGGATCATTGATTTAAATGTCATCATTAGATATAGAAAGCTATTAGAAGAAAATATAATAAACCATTGTTATAACTCATCTCCCAGAAACTAATAACGATAAAAGAAGAAAAAAAGATTCATTATACGTCACCAAAATTAAAATCATTAGCTTCTCAAAAGATACTATTAATGTTTAAGCAAGCCACAGATGGGAGAACTTATTTGTAATACATATATTTAAGAATAAACTGGTATTCATAATACATCAAGAACCCCTGCAATCAGTGATAAAAAGATAAACACCCCACTAAAAATGGGTAAATTATATGAATAAACACTTCACAAAAGATTGTATACAAGTAGTTACTATACATTTAAACAATACTTCATTAGGCTTTGGGGACATGCATTTTTAATCTAAACTGATCCTGTTTCATAAGCACCACACAAGTGAGATAATCTTTGCTAATGAAGAGTGGAGACAATAATGAGGATAATCTTAGCCTGAAAGAGCAAGGGGATTTTTCCTCAAATATAAGAAGAGCAAACAGTCTGGAAAGAGCTGTGGGGTGACATCAACTACATTTCCAGTTCCTGAGTTACTTGGGATGTGAGAGATGAGACAAGCACAAATTGAAGATATAAAGAAGTGTGCTGATCATTGAACTGTGATTTTAGAGGGTATTATAGAAGAGTTAGGTTGAGATTGTAGAGTAAGAGTTTGTTTCAGAATACAGAGCACCTTGGGTATGACATTGCTGTGGTGAATAGATAACCAGAAAGGTCTCAGATGAGAAACATGGAAAAATTAGGGATAGCCCCAAGACTGTGTGCCTAGTTCCCTGGTGCTGTCACCCTATATGCAGGTAGTGTTGTAGAGAGGCCCAGTCATGGCAATAAACTCAGGACTGAACAAGAATTGCTTTTACATATGCACTGTTGGATCACAAGCTGACATTTGGTGCTTAATTGGACTAGTTGTTAAACATTTAAAAAATAATAAAGAAAAAAATAACTTTGGAAAATAATTCAATCAACATAAACCAGGTTGGCAATCATTACATGCATCTAACTTTAAAGACTAACTTTAGAAATAATATATTTTTACTATATATTTAAAGTATAAATGCAGTGTTTGCACTGTATTTTTATTAAATGTTTGATTTTTTCTTTAGTTGAGTAAAATATTCTGGTCTCAATGTAAATATATCAAGTAAAATGTGGCAACATGTCAAGACATGGAATTTGTAATTTAACTGTGAGAGCATTATTCTTGAATTTATCTCACAGATTTTGACTTTAAAATAGTGCACCATAAGAAACTGCATTTAGCTTATTTTTATTTAAATCAAAATCAAGGACTATACCAAAATTTCTCTCTTAAGGCTTCAACATTCTTTACTGTATCCCTAAGGCACTAAATTTACTAAGAATCCTTTTGCATTATTGATGTTAGTAATGAGACATATTGGTCTCTTTTATAGGAAATTGATTAATTATAATTCTTATTTTCTAGTAATGTGAACAGAATTACTTTACTGCCAATCGTAATATACCCTATGAATTTGAAGTTATTCCTTTATATGTTTTAATTTAATAATTTTGAAAAGTGAATGTTAGGTTAAAATTAGGATGAATGAACATATGTCCCAGTTTCTTCATACATCTTGAAAGAACATTAATATAATGAAAGCATTCTGTCAGAAATACATGACTATTAGTCATCCACCACGCCTAGCTCAGGTGTTATTATTCAGACCAAGAAATCCTTTTGTGAATTGCTTGGTCAAAAATATCATCAATTCATGCTATGATTTGTGTTCATTATTTCCCCCTAAAGTCTATGTGGCATTATATTACTTCTTGTTTTCCATAAAATATATGTTTTTTAGAAAGTCAAATTATTTTTAGAAAGTAAAAATATAAATACAGGACTGAAGATTTTGTTCATAATAGCATTCACGTTAATATCAAACCATGACGTCTTGCTCATATCATCTCAGTTCCCACCACCATACTGATTAGCATTATTTTCTCCATAATTACAAATAAAATTTTGGTTTAAAAAGATTGAAAATCTCACTTGAAGTCACATTTCTAGGGAATGGCAAAATTGAAATTCAAACTAGTACTTGCTTTTACACCAATATGTTCTATGTGACCTTTTTTTTTTTAACTGGGGGAGGGGTGGGTTGATGGTTGTTAAACCAGAAAGAACTTAAATGACTAGAAGTTTAAGTCATTTAAGTAAATTATTAAGTAAATTATTAAATGGTATTAATAAAATAAAGAGCCAAACAAGTGTTAAAATGAAAGATTGGCTAAAAAAATATGACAGGAAGATAACTACAATAAACTGATAACATCAATTATTTCCAGAAAAAGTTTTGGGTCAACCTGGAAATGACAGACAAATAGGAACGTGTGTGTGTGTGTGTGTGTATTTTTATGACAGGCAAATAGGAACGTGTGTGTGTGTGTGTATTTTTATATAGGCATTATTCTAGTATGTGTATTTATTTTTTGTTATAATACCTGGACTATTTATAATGCATGCCATTTTTATATTTTAGTATTAAAAAGGGAAAAGAGCAATCTTAAACATTCAAAATTGCTGGCTCCAAACCTTTCCCTTTCCGTTAAAACACAATGCATGTAAAGGCTCTTCCTCCTCTTGATGAGTTATTAACAGTTCATACAAGGAAAGAAAAATGGTTCTGCTAATTTAGCCTGACACCTGACTCTAAGTATGACAGCACTCAGGCTGGCCAGTTGGCTTTCCTGACAACACATTAGCAAATGGAAATTGGTTCTTTTGCAGTAAGGTGACTCATTTCTTCAACTTAGTTATAGTGTCACTTGTGATTGAACCACCTTAATAAAAGAAACATGTTTTCTTCTCACTTGAATTTAGTGATTCCAAATAATTAAAAGCTGTGAAATTAAAAATTGATCATTATGATTTCTATGATGTTCTTGTCTATTTATTGTTAGTTGATACAGTTATGATAAATAACTTTATCTCCAGTGAGAAATATTTAAACTGCATAGGCTATTTCCCTCACTTTAGACTCTACACAGTTAAATTACCGGAAGCCAACTGCACTTCATCCAATTCCAAGTAAATGCTCAGTACTGTGACATGGTAATTGTGTCAGGAAGTCGGCTTGCTTTGAAGATGGTCTGATATTTAGTTCAGAGGAGGTCAATTCAGGCACACCTGAAGAAATCTTTCTAGGCACAGAAAAGATTAACAAATTTATCAGAGAAGGAAGTTAAGTCTAATGTGAATGAGAAAAATACAGCTCTCAGGTAAATTGCACAGTATTGCTGGTGATTTTCCAAAATGACCTTGTTCTAATTATAGAAAGGCAAAGTTATATTTATAGGTATAATTTAGATCTAGGACATTAGTATTTAAAATAACATCTTACAAACTCCATTGTGCTAGTAGTGATCAGACCAGGAATTAAACTTCCTGCTGGTTTCTTACCCATTTTACATCCAGTTATATGCCAACTTGCTTAAAGTTCCTGGGAAGAGGGCAGGCACAGTGTCCCAGAAATGCTCTCCTACCTGAGGAGACACTAGGCTACATAGAAACATAAATAACCCCTTTCCTCACTGAATCCTTTGAGTGTGTAGCTCTGAGGTTTTCTTTTCCCCCTTACACCAGTACAAAAGCACATCAAGTGTATATCACACCACTGCAACCACTAGGCAGAGAAAAAGAGAATACAGGACAGAGGGAATTTTAACATTTCTCTAACCATTTAGGAATCGCAACTCATTTGAAAAGAAACATGAACATTTTGTTTTTATAGTAACTGCTACCAAATGTGCTCTGTTTAACCAGGTATCTGTTTTTTTAAATGATTCTGTCCAATTTCAAAACTTCACAGTGACATTCTATAGAAACATAAATCTTTCAGTTAAATATTCCTGTTCATTCTAAGGTACAATCTCATTTAAATTAGCATCTTCTACTTCTCAGAGAAAGCTGGACTGGTATATAAGTAGAGACTGATATATAAGACAAATCCCTGCTCTCTGTTTTCCTGTTTCCCTGTATTTATCCCTGGTGTTGGAGGAGAAAGGAAGGAAAAGAAAAACAGGTTTTGGTTACCATCATGGCCTATTGCAGGTTTGAATCTCTTCTGCTATTTTATTATGGCTTCTGATCTAGCTTGTTGAATATAGGCTCAATGTAGGCAGATAGATGCTCACATGAACAGGCAAAGACAAAGAACTGTAATCCTTAACTAGACATTGTGAACTCTGGTAGTACTCATTTATCTCATAATTCCCAGCTTTGAACCTAAGCCTAATTCCTTGGCTATGTAGGCTTCTTTTCCAAAACTATGAAAACCTCTGGCTGACCTACATCTGTCAATGTTATCTGTTATCATAGTTCCCAAATCTGGAACTGCAGGCACAGGAGACGGTCTTTTATTTGAGGAATGCCTTGCCTTATTGGACCCCGTGATTCTACCATGCTACTGTCTCCAAGGCTCTTTGGCCTTCTGATAGAATTGGATCAAGTCAAGAAGTTTTTGCTTAAACTAACACTCAGGTCAGCAATAAAGTGCAGTCTCTCCCTTCTTACCAACAGATCTAACTTTTAGAGTAATTTTCTGGCACAACCTTCTCTTGACAGACAACATTTTTTACGAATACTCCAATAAAATACTCCAATAAATACTCCAATAAAACTACCTCCTTTCTCTAATCTTCGTTTCTTATCTCTTCAAGGTAAAGGCCATTGAAGGAATCCTGTATATATTTTTTTTTTGCCTTTCATAACTTTTGACAAAATCATTACTTTGTCTTTCTGTTTTAAAATTAAACATGTTATGTTTTAATTTCTTTCCTTTTTGGGGATTTATATCCTTCTATATATTTCTATGTATATAAACCCATAA
This sequence comes from Catagonus wagneri, assembly GCA_004024745.2. Classification (NCBI taxonomy): domain Eukaryota; kingdom Metazoa; phylum Chordata; class Mammalia; order Artiodactyla; family Tayassuidae; genus Catagonus; species Catagonus wagneri. The sequence continues at coordinate 1,953,837 of PVHT020000142.1, forward strand.
GGATGCATATATGTTAATAATAAAATGCTATTGAACTTTTACACTCTTTCTTAGCCTCTTTTCCCACTTAACCACAACTCTTGAGCACTTTCTATGTACCCAGTTCTTGACATGGATTTACTCATTTAATCTCCCCATGTTCATCAGTCCGTGAAACTGTATAGAGGTTTATATCATCATTTTCCATGGCATTCTAACGTGTGGAGATCCCCTGATTTATTTAGTCACTTCCTTATCGATGGATTTGTACATTGTTTCAATATTTACTACTATCAGTTTAACAAAATGACCACAGATAGGCCTAGATCTTGAAAATCTTGTGATTAACTTACTGAAGCCAGACCCCATTCTTGTAAGTGGGGCAGGGGTGTTCCTGCAGTGACTGCACATTTACACTTTCTGATAATTTCCTAGGGCAGGAAATGAAGAGTGAGGAGATGCCTTCGATTAGGGCAGTGGAGGAACTTCCTCTCTCTGGAATTGGTGGTTGGGTCAGCGCTTGGTTTTGCCAAAAGGAGAGACCTGGGGACAGTTCTAGACATGGAGGGCAGTGAGCTACTTCAAATTGCAAGCAGATGCTTCCCATTGAGTGACGCTGGGTTGAGGCTGGCCCTATGCTGTGGTCGTTATTGATTTAATTTTTTTTACAAGATTTGGGAGCATGTAGATAAAAATGTAAAGCTTTTTGAGTCTGGAATTCTATATCATTAAATGTAAATCAGAGAAATAACTTTCTGACAATTAAGAATTTGCTGCAAATGAAAGTTAGAGCATGATTTATATCATCTGTGTCACCTATCAATGAACATGTGGGATATTGCATTGTTAAGACACTGAGAGATCCAAGTGACCACTCTTGGCTTCCTTAACATTCAAGGTTTACCTGGAGCATAAACAGTACTTGAGTAATATAACAAAACCATTATAGACCTTGATTTGCCTTAGCTATTCAGTTTAGAAAATACCACAGTCAAATTTAAACAGTTCCATGAAAAGTGAAATACGACAGTTGCTATTAACATTTAAATCATGATTGTAAAAACAAACTTTAAATATAAATCATGTAAGCGTGTTTTCTTAATATATGACTAACTCATTTTAGTTGATATGTCACTTTCTCATTGCATAAATGCATGAACTTTAAGATTTTGTTATTTAAATTACTACAGTACTATGAACTCTTTAATGGGGGGGGGCAATGTGTATTTCATCACTCTATTCCCCTAGAGAAGCACAACTCTTGGTGCAAAACAGTGATGTGATGAGTAATCACTGCATTTGAAAATTTGAATTGTAAACTCGGATAAAATCAGTGGTAATAAGTGCCTTAAGTACAAGAATAAACACATGACAAAACAAAATATTTATTCCCAGGGTTAGGTTTAAATATTTCTGTGATTGCTAAGCTGAAATTTATTAGAACTTTAGGATAGCGACACTAACCTCAATAACTTCATTGATAAGAAAGTTAACCTGAGCTCCTACTTGGTACCAAGTGTCATCAAGTGAAGTGAGTATTTTACTTAATTATCTCCTTTATTTTTTCAATGATATATATAAAGTAGGAACTATTTATCCTTTTTTCCCCTAAATATGAAAAGAATAACTAGCACGAAATTATAGAGCTAAGGCTGAGTGATGGAACTGGAAATTAAATCCAGGCATCCCTATGTACATAAACTCTGATTTTAACCACTACATTTCATAGCCTGAATAGAGCTTAAACTATGATCTCAAAACACTCACATGATTAAATATAGAATTTTAGAATGAAATTATAATTTAAAATTATATTCAGCATTATGGTCAATATTTGAAGATTTAAGAAATAAGAATAATTGGTACTCCAATTTCACAGAGGTATTAAAAGAATAAGAAAAAATTAGGAGCATGTTATCATATTTTGTCTAGTTTCTGGATCACATTGTTAAAAAATAATTTTAATCGCTTGATTTGAAATGAAGAAACATTTTCTTTTCATCTAAAATGTAATATTAAGAATCTATATTCTTTTATAATGACTTTTTGGTCTTTTAAAGTTATTTCTTTCTTATTAAATGAAAGAATCTTTAAATTCTATAGTGTTAACAATTTTCAAAAGTTTTATGCATATGGTTGTATGTAATGCCATAAGAACCCCATTTTTTAATCCCCTGCCCCTACCTTGCTTCTCCTTCCTTCTTTCCTCCCACTGGTAACCACTAGTTTATATCTATGTCTGCTTCTTTTCTGTTTTATTCCATAGTTTATTGTTGTTTCTTAGATTCTCCATATAAATGATGTCATATAGTATTTGTCTTTCTATATCTGGTTATTTCACTTAGCATAATGCTGTCCAAGTCCATTCAAGTGGCTGCAAGTGGCATTATTCCATTGCTTTTATGGCTGAGTAGTATTCCATTATTTGTGTGTCTATTACATCTTTATCCATTCATCTGTTGATGGATATTAAGTTACTTCCATATCTTGACCTTTGTAAATAATGCTGCTATGGACACTTTTCAGTGTCACTTTTCAAATCAGTGTTTTGGGGTTTGTTTGCTTGTTTATTGAATATCCAAGTGTGGAATTTCTGGGTCTATATTTAGTTTTTTTGAGAAATTTCCGTACTGTTTTCCACAATGGGTGCACCAATTTACATTTGTACCAACAGTGTACTAGAGTTCCCTTTTCTTCACATCCTTCCCAACATTTGTTATTTAGGTTCTTTTTCATGATAGCCATTCTGACAGGTGTGAGGTGTATCTTATTGTGGTTTTGATTTGCATTTCCCTGATGGTTAGCGATGTTGAACATCTTTTCCTGTGCTTGTTGGACTTATGCATTTCCTCTTTGGAAAAATGTGCGGTTCTGTCCATTTTTTTAAATTAGTTTCTTTGTTTTGATGTTGAGTTGTATGAGCTATTGGATCTCAATCCTTTATTGGTCATATTATTTGCACATAACTTCTCTCATTTAGTAGGTTGTCTTTTTCATTTCTTCATTTGTTTCCTTTTCTGTGCAAAATCTTTTAAGTTTAATTAGGTCCCATTTGCTTATTTTTGCTTTTGTTTCCTGTGTTTTAGGAGATGGATCCAAAAAAATATTGCTGTGATTTATGTCAAAGAGTGTTTTGCCTATGTTTTCCTCTAGGAGTTTTATGGTATCCAGTCTTATATTGAGATATTTAATCCATTTCGAGTTCATTTTTGTGCATGGTGTAAGAGAATGTTCTGATTTCATTCTTTTACATGTAGCTGTCTTGTTTTCCCAGCTCCACTTATTGAAGAAACTGTCTCTTTTTAATTGTATCTTTTTGCCTCTTTTGTCATAGATTAATTGACCATAACTGTGTGGGTTTATTCCTGGGCTCTCTGTTCTGTTCCTTTGATCTATTAAAATTAACCCTAGGGATCAAAGCTGTCAATAATTACCATTCACTTTACATTTTCAAGTGGAAACATTTTGGAAAAATTCTGACTTTGAGGTAGAGACACATAGACCTTATTCCCAGTCATAACATTACAACATGTTCATGGTAATTAAATCTCCAAAGGAATCTAGATAGAAAGTAATTTAAAATCGTAACTTTTGTTCAGTAATATTATATAATCTTCATGCTACATGCCATAAATCAGGGCAGCTTATTCATAGATGAATTTATGTAAATGTGTAGCAAAAGAAGATCATGTCAATCTCATTCCCAAACTGTCTTACTCTATGACCAGCTTAACTTATTTCAAGTTATAGATTCACTCTATTGTTTAATTCTGAGAAACTGTAATTTAAGAATTTCTTTAAGGAAAAGCCAGCTCTGAGTATTTAAATAAAAGTGAGGTAAATTCAGAAAGGGTGAATCCTCTGTTAGGAAACTTCATATACATGTTGCATTGGAGTTTCTTTAACAATGTGACACACTATGCTTACCTAAAAATACTTTTTGTGGATTTCTAATCATTAAAATTTTAAAATATGACAAATTTTACGACTTTAAGAGTGAACTCTTAAAGTTTTTGAATATGTTAGAGATATTTTTATTCTAAACTCATATTGATAAAAAATTAGGTTTTTATACTACAGATATTGTATTTGTTTGATTTTTTTGTTTTTAATGATCTAAAGAAATAGACTTCTCATGACAGAAAATTAAAAGATGATATTGTTACATTGTATTATGTTATGCTATTTTGTGTTGTACTATGTTATGCTACTGTAAATAAATCCACACATTAGATTAAAATTAGATAATGTATTAGAAAATTCTAATAGAATATAAATATTCATTTTAAATTTTACAAATTTAAGTTACCGATATAAGTATTTTACATGAATCTTTTATTATTATTAATGTTGTTTTTCACAGGTATTGGTAGAGCATCTGTTTCTAAATTCATTTTAATTCCCTATGTTTGTGTCAAGAGCTTTTCTCAGCTACCTCTTGGGCTCAAATTTGTCATGAGGGTTTCCCATCATGGCTCAGTGGTTAACAAATACGACTAGGAACCATGAGGTTGCGGGTTCGATCCCTGGCCTTGCTCAGTGGGTTAAGGATCCAGCGTTGCCGTGAGCTGTGGTGTAGGTTGCAGACGCAGCTCAGATCCCGCGTTGCTGTGGCTCTGGCGTAGACCTGCGGCTACAGCTCCTGTTAGACCCCTAGCCTGGGAACCTCCATATGTCGCGGGGTGTGGCCCAAGATAAGGAAAAAGAAAAAAAATTAAAAAAATTATCATGAAATACCACGTGATCCCTTATCTCAGCATCCATGTTTTATCTTTTTTTTTAACAATAATAATTTTATAACTCTTAGAACTAACTGCATAAGTTTTACCGTTTTTTTTATACAGGGGATATATACCAAGAAGAATATTTTATCATAATAGTTGTCTTTTTTATTACTAGTAATGTACATGTCTTTCCTCATAAGATGGGTCTAGATTTAACAAAGGATATTTCAGTGGAGTAGACAAAGTGATAAGAGAAAAAATATGCCAGGCAAAAAACAAAGGGACATTAAATAAAAATGTTAAAGAATTCTAGGAATGTAAATAGGATTTAAATTGGAATGTTCATTGCATTTAGTGACAAAAATACTCAAATAATTATATTTTAGTGCAGTGGTCATAGCTAAAACCATGTTACAATACCTTATGAAGGGAATTGTAAAAAAGGTAAATATGGAGTTCCAGTTATGGACTAGCAGGTTATGAACCTGACTAGTGTCCACGAGGATATAGGTTCCATCCCTGGCCTCACTCGGTGGGTTAAGGATCCAAGCATTGCCCTGAGCTGTGGTGTATGTCGCAGACATGTCTTGGATCCCATCCCATTGCTGTGGCTATGGTATAGGCCAGCAGCTGCAGCTGTGATTCAACCCCTAACCTGGGAACTTCCATATGCTGCTGTTGCAGTCCTAAAAAGCAAAATCATAATAATAATAAAGTAAAATAAGTATGTGTATTAAATATACATAAAGCTTCATAACTCAAGAACATTGATCTTAAAAGGAAGAGTGCAAATAGGTCTTTATCTGGAGAAAATGGGAAATAATCGAAAAAGAAGAAATTGAAAACACAGGAAAGGGAAGAGGTTATTGAGAAAGTGGGGTCCCTAAAAAGGCAGAAGGGAAAGAAGTCCAGAGCACAAATGAAAGTTTAGATCCAAGATTCTAAAAAGAGAGGAAAATGAATGGGTGCATATGCAACTGTGTGAATGGGTTTTGTGTAAAGAAGCTGAGTCCTCCTAAATAAAGTTTTTTTGTTTTCCTATAAAGAAAGAGGCAAGACTTTCTGCTGGTGGATGGGAATGATGGGAGGGTCAGAGAGGTCAGAGAATTTTTGAGAATGATTGAAATAACCTCCACAGAGACTAGGAAAGCTCTTATCTAGATGATATTGTACAATTCTCAGCCAGCATTGAGAAGTCAGAACCAGATTATTGATCATAAATCTATTGTGGTGGCATTGTGCAAGGTCGTATGATTTACTGTATCTTCCTTCATTATCTGGATGTGGGGCCTGAGGAGATGGAGAGTTGGATTCCAAAAGATTGTGGATGAGGGATGAATCCCCGTTCTAATTAGAGAGGAAGGGACATAAGCAGTGGCTGTTTAAAGCTAATGAAAGCTAAGCTGGAGGACCCTTTCTTATACAGATCACTTCCAAAGCCCCACAAGGGACCTTGGCTGTTTTGTACTTGTGATTTACAATTTTATACTATTTTTCTTAAAAAGGTCGTGCAAATAGTTCACAAGCATGAAACCCCAAAGTCTGAATGCAGCCTCAGGGGATGAAAAGAGTAGGAATGTCAGCAGTAAATAAGCATTAAAGGAGTCTATGAACTGGATTTTCTAATGATAACAAAGGTGGAAAGAAATAGTGGGACTGAAAATACATGAATGCTGGGGGAATAGAATTTTGTGTTTGGAAAGTAGAGTGAATGAAATTATAATTTCACAAATGAAATATTTAAGGGAAACTATAGATTTATTCACTCTGTTGTATTGCCTTTGGATTTTTTCAAAGTTTAGTATAATAAATAAACACGTGGAATCTATTTTTGTGATTTATTGAATAAATAAATAAATGCTTTGTGGAGAGCACTCAGTGACATGTATATAAAAACCCAACTGAGAAATTCCATTATTTGCTTATTAAAGGAAGATGTTTATAAGTAGTGAAAAAAACAGGATGCTTACTCTGTAATAGTAATAAGAGTGATATAACTACTGTGTTTCTCTTTCTGGACCTAAAGTTTAAATCTCAACACAAAGCCCAATCACAGTAATAATCTTAAAACATAAACACACATTGTTCTAATTTCCACAATTCTTTATTTTTAGTGCTTATAATTACTTTGCCAGAGGACTTAAATCACTTGATTAAAAGAATAAGTTGTAAAAGAACATAGTTAATTGTCAAGAAGAAATTGTTATAGCCTTATCATTCATACAAGTGAATTACATTGCTTCTAAAATTTAAGTTGAATTTTACAAAGCCAATTACTTCAATAAATATTAGTATTTTTACACCTAAAAGAAAATGATTTTATAGTATTTTGTGAAAATGTATCCTAGTTAGGAACATTGCTTAACCAATAGTTGTGCATATATAATATGTATTATTAGTGCTTCTACTGTTTTGACTTTTTGGCTGGCAAAAGCAAGCTATTACTCTGAGCCAGCTGAGAAGCATATTTTAGTTAAATCATTCCTTCATAGGTTAACATTAACAAGAAGCCCTTCTGGGAGGGAGATTGAAACAATAAAGGAAACCTACTGCTCACTTTTATTTATCCTTGTTCAAGAATCAATTTAACTAATCAATTTATCAATTAATGACATACATTAAAAAAAATTTTTTTTGTCTTTTTAGGTTCACACCCATGGCATATGGAAGGTACCAGGCTAGGGGACCTTCAGAACTGTAGCTGCCAAACATAGCTACAGCTACACCACAGCCACAGCAACCTGGGATCCGAGCCATGTCTGCAACCTACACAACAGCTCACTGCAATGCCAGATCCTTAACCGACTAAGCGAGGCCAGGGATAAAACCTGAATCCTCATGTATATTAGTTGGGTTCGTTATGGATGAGCCACGATGGGAACTCTGACACATTTAATCTTTACTCAAAACTTTAGTTGATGATTTCCTTCCTTCCTTCCCTCCTTTGTTTTTCTTTCTTTCTCTTTTTCTCTTTGGTCAGCTTCAGAAAATAAATAAAGAGAATGCTCAATGAGAATTCTCTTACGTCTACTTTAAATATCACATATAACAAAAATTTCAGAATTTTACCTAGGAAAAATTCTATCAAATATCATTGCATATGAATCCTGAATATAAAGTTGTATTATAATAACTGAGAATGAAAATTCTTTTTCTTTTTTTTTCTTTGTAGGGCTGCACCCACGGCATATGGAGATTCCCTGGCTAGGGGTCTAATCAGAGCTATAGCTGCCAGCCTACGCCACACCCACAGCAACACCAGATCCAAGCCGCATCTGTGACCTAAACCACAGCTCATGGCAATGCTGGATCCTTAACCCACTGAGCAAGGCCAGGGATTGAACCTGCAACCTCATGGTTCCTAGTCGGATTCGTTTCTGCTGTGGCCTGACAGAAACTCCAAGAGTGAAAATTCTTTTTTTCAAAAGATTATTAATATCAGAATGTATTTCCTTATGAGTGAATACTACACAGACACAATATTTTCTATATTAGGTTTTGGCAGACTTGAAGTAACTTTTGCCTAGCACAGTGTTCTATGAATGTCCATAGTACTTCTACCTACTGAATGCAAAGATGTTTTTCCTAACTAGAGCTGACTTAAAATTAGCAGTTTTAAATATAAAGTCTATTCTCATTATTCACAGATTCCATATTTGTGAATTTGCCTTATTGCTAAAATTTATTTATAATACCAAAACCATATTTACAGTGTTTTCACAGTCTTTCTATGCCCAGCAGCAGCATGCATGTTCCCAGTTGAGGTCAAGCAAGACAAAGCTCTGCTCTCTTTTTTTTGGTAAACAAGCATGATCTATTTAGTGCCATGTTTTGTATATTTTTGTGCTTTTTGTTAGTGATTTCACTACTTAAAATAACCCGAAGTGGTGTATAGGGTTCCTAAACACAGGAAGGCTTTTATGTACCTTATAGAGAAAATGTATTGTGAGATTAGCTTTGTTAAGGCATGAATTTATAGTGCTGTTGGTCATGAGTTCAATGTTAATGGATCTCTCTTTATTTATGATCTATCTATCATCTATCTATCTATCTATCTATAATCTATGTGTCTTCAAATAGAAGCACATGTAAAGCAAGGTAATGAGTTGATTGGTTGATAAAAACATTGTGACTGAGGTTTTGCAGGAACCTATTTCTGTATGTTCCCTAGAAGCAAAATTTCAGTATTCACTAATTCCAGGTTCACAGCAACTTTGTAGAGCATAACTACTGTAATGAGAATGGACTGTATACAAAATGAACCAAATCCTGCTAAATAAGTAAATTTAACATCTCAATTTTTATATTGTTTCATGTCGCTTGATTTTCATTCTGTATGCAAAAAGGAATTGTCAAGAATTCTAGGTAAGTCTTATAAGGTACCCAAAGTCACGTGGTCACTGGAAAAGCTAAACTAAAATCCAGGTCTTTGAGGTATGATTTGGTACCATATATTGTGATGCCACGATACTTTCCAGTTATTTTTTTACCCATTTTTAATTTCAGCATGTTTCGAGAGTCTTCAGTTTCTTATTTCCCTACTTAAAAAGAATGTCACCATTTTTTTAGACTAATGCTTTATTCTAAAAGAGATATTAAGAGTTTCAAAGATGTCACATATGAGTATCATCATTAATATAATCAAACTTAGTTTTAATGTTTATATAAGAAGCATAGAATGTGTGGAATAATATATATTCATTTTGAAGCTGGGCCTCAACTATAATTTGAGACTTTAATAACATATTACCCTGCATATTGCTTTTATATATTAGCTTAATCTATGGACTTTCACCCTATCCCAGATATTTTTGTTCGTATCATGCGCATTTGGTGTTTTTAAGAGAAACGTTTGGTCAGTTTATAACAATGGTATCAGATCAACTTGATAACACACAGCTTCTGGTGAAACTTAATTTGTGATATTTATTTTGGACCAGTATTTTCAGGAAGGTTATGAAAGTTCAAAATTCATGAGGCAGTGAAATTTACATATCTTATTTTTTTAACCCAGTCTGAATTTAGTGCTAACATTGTCCCTAAATCTATATGTTATCTTAAACTCTTGATCCATTTAAAATTTCTTGACAGACCTTTTTTTTTTCAGCCAAAAGTACTGTCACAAAGGGAAATTAAAATTTCCTGACAGTGGAGTCATTACAAACGTCTCTGATTCCCAGTACGCACAGGCCAACTTCACCAGCAGCTCAGTTCTAGCAGGCAGGTATAGCAAACTCTTTTTTAGTTCTTATTTACCATAAAGTTTGCAGTATTTTACATCATAATAAGTAAGAAATGTGAAAGTTTCACTTACAGCAAAAGAGGCAAACTTTTTAAAATAAAATTTTAAGTTGGTTCCATTGGTTAAATGCTAAAATCAAGGGACTCTATGATTTCAGAAGAGGTCATATGTATGTGAATGTATAAATTCTTCTATTTATACATTCTTATACATTCAATTTATACATTCTTATACATATTTATACATTCAATTATTTCTTAAACATTCAATGTATACATTCTTATACATATTTATACATCCAATTATTTCTTAAACGTACAGTTGCTAATGTGTAGACCTCTGCTGAATGCAAAGAACTTTTAATCATTTTATAATAAATTTCTATAGGAAAATTGAATTTGACTAGGCAATCATGTAATTGGTATATGTGAAGCAAAATGTTATGGACTGTTTTTCAAAAGAAATATGAAAAATGAAAATAAGTAGATACAAAAGTCTTAATTATTAAAGTATATTCTTCCATAAAACCTACTCTTGGAACCAAGTAATTTATAAAACTAATGTATATTATATATAGTAGGATTGTTTATGAAGTATCTCTGTCTACCTCTGGGGAAAATAAAATATTTTTCCCCCTAGGGTAAAAGAATACAAAAGAAAATTCTGGCAAAACTTTAGTCAGTGGTTGTCTAGATACAGCCTTTCTCTTGGTTGGTATTTTTTTTATATGCTCATATTCCCTCAGATAACTTAAGATAAAGAAGTGTTTCCCTCTTGATATAAATATGAATACTTTCAGCTACAGAAATAGAAACTCCAGATCAACCAGGTTAAATAGTAAAGAAATCTATTATCTCTCTCAGGAGAAGGGGCTCCAAAGATGACTGGTTGGCAGTCTTGTGATGTCATCACAGAATTGTGTCCATCTGCCTAAATCAGTGTGACATTTTGGCAAGCTTAGGATTAACTGGCCTGAGCTGTTTTACTGAAATAGGAATTATACCTACATAGCACTGAACTCTGGACAAGTTATGAAACATTCTGATTAATAGTGTAAGTTTGTAATTAAGAGTCTGAGGAGTTTCAGGTAGTTTGTACCAGCTCTGACCATTGTTTATAGATAACAGTGAGACTGATGATGCTCGCCTGGTCTTGAGACTGATGATGTGCCCAGAGATTCCTGAAAGGTGCTCTACCAATAAGGGTTGGTGTTGTGGCAAGGATATACTTAGGTGATAAGCAGAATAGAAAGAAACCTGGGCTGGAATCATTTTGAGGACCCTTATAAGGTGCTCCATGCACATTTACACACTTCGGGTGGTTCTTGATCCATGAGAGCAAGCATATCACTAAGGCCCTTACGGAAGGAGGAGAATTGAAACCTGGCCTCTCTTGAATCCTTGATGTGTGAAAGTCTTTGGCTATGATGCAAATCCATATTTTAATGCCATTGCTGTATTATATCTATTTCATGGAATAAAGTATAGATTTGTAAGCATTGCCATTTGGGTTATTATGTGTTAGGGCATGGACTGGGGTCAACCAGGGGCAGACAGGGTAAGTATCATCTCCTTAAATTTTGGGCACCAGAAGCCTCACTCACTTCATTCTAGTCCTAGCCTTGCTGTGAGTCTTGTCTATTGACAAGACTATGACTCACAGTGAACTTGGATTCATGCTCAGACTAGTTTATTGTCGTCACAAGTGCCTGCAAGTGGTAGTGGAGCCTCCAGCTTTCTTGTTTGTATCTATCAGGAGAGAAAAATTTGACTCAGACAAGGAGTATCGGTCTTTATCTTAATTTCCTTGGTTTGGGACTTAACACCCTGTATGTCAGGAGAATGCGAGGCCTTGCTTGGTTTACTAATCAGGATGATTCTATAGAGCTAATGTGGGAGTGCCTATCTGGAAAGAAAAATAAAATGAAAGCAATTCTGTTAAGAAGGAGAGGAGGAGAAGGCCTCGTATAACCTGGGCAACAGTAGTGTCCACTATACATTCTTACTGACAAACATTAACTTAAAAGGAAATGGTTAAGTGCAGCTTACAAGCATAATACCAAATACTTCTAACACTAATGTTCTCCCAGTTTTCATTTTCATGATTCAACTTATAGACTTAACTAAATAGTTAAAGTTTTTCTAAGAAAACATTTCTACTTTGGTGTTTAATATACATCATTGACATAACAAAAGATCAGTATCAAAATATGGTAACTAATAGCACAGTCTAAGGCTAAGAATTTTAATTAATGATACCAGTGCTCACTCAGATGACAGATATAATTATCATTTTTCTTCCACTGATTTTCATAAAACAGAGTAAATCAGGTGATTGAGTATTACTAATAATTTCTTGACACAGATTATTTTACATGATTTTTAAAGTGTACTTAAAAATGAATCCAAAGGCTTTATTAAAGATACAATTATCTCACATTAAAATCTTACTCATTTGGGTTGAAACCATTTAAAGTTCAAATAATGCCTGATAAGGATACTGTTCAAATTTTTCAGAAAAGTTTTTAAAGTATGATCTACTTCACCAGCACCTATTCAGTTCAATGATTATGCATTTCATAGTACATTATGTACCTGGATTATAAAAGTGCTATTTTTAGCCTATAATGAACATATATAATAAAGTGAGAGAGTATTTTTACAAATAACTAGCAATATAAGGCAGAATGTTAGATATATATAAAGTGATAAGAAAAGTAAAAAGATATAAGAACAACCTGGGAATAGAATGACTACCAAAAATAAAGGCTCTAGCAAAGAAGTCATTTAACATAGAAATTGTTAAAATCTTCAAATTAATATTAAAAAAATTTTTCATTATCAAAATAAGTTCATGCACAGAATAGCCAATCAAATAGTACATAGGAGCTTTTATGATATAGAATAAGAAAATATTTCATTCCTTATCAAATCGGTTCTCACTTTGTAAAGACTTTTTTCTTTTAGCTCTTTATGGTAGTTATATCTAAAACTCTAAGTAATATACATAGTTTTGTACTTTGTTGATTTGAAAGACATGTCCTTTGTCTTTCTATGAAGAAGACTTATCTTCTCTACTAGACTTCTCACACCACCTATTCTGTACTATACAGAAATTTGATAATTATTTTAGATTTATATTTGTTATTTTTTTAATTTTATATTTTCTTGTAAAACCTCTATTGTTGGAGTTCCTGTTGTGGCGCAGGCAGAAATGAATCTGACTAGTAACCATGAGGTTGTGAGTTCGATCCCTGGACTCGCTCAGTGTTTTAAGGACTGGGCATTGCCATGAACTGTGGTGTAGGGCATTGCCATGAACTGTGGTGTAGGTTGCAGACGTGGCTCGGATCCGGCATTGCTGTAGCTGCGGCGTGGGCTGGCAGCTGTGACTGCCAGTTAGGCCCCTAGCCTGGGAACCTCCGTTTGCTGTGGGTGCGGCTAAAAAGCAAAAAAAAAAAATAAAATAAAATAAAAATAAAACCTCTATTGTTCTGCTCAGGCTCAACTGCTCATACTGTAATATTAGGATAGAATTATCTCTTCTTCTTTACCCCACCTTCTGTCCATATCCTATTATTTCTACATTCTGTCCTATATCTATGCTTTAGCAATAATTGATAAGTTGAAAGCCAATAGCTAACATTTGTAATATCTTGTTATATTAATACAAAATATTTACCACGTGGCCAAGTTTTACTCTGGGATTAAGTTTTCATCTCTGTGAGACCAGTGTCACACACAGTCTGATGTCATCCAAAACTGAATATCTCTAACCTCAAGGTTGACGAGTGTTTTCTCTTTTACTAAATCAATTACTTAAAATCATCTCACATCTCACTATGCTTCATATTTGAATTGTGACTTTCTTATAAAGAACTTTGTTTCTCTTAAAGTTCCTGATTGACTTTTTCTTACTTTATGTGACCTTTATCATTTCCCTTGGTTTTCAGCCTTTTTCCTACATTATCTAGGAATAGATCTAAAAAAAAAAAAAAAGTGGAAGTGCTTTTTCCCAGGAGCCTATGGATACAATCTATATGGGTCACTTGGGAGGCCTCAGCCCAGCCTTCCCTTTCCTGCCTTATTTGAGCTACTGTGTCCTGGAGCCCAGTGGCTTCTTTATTCACAACATTCATAGGAACGGCCTCTGGATGATTTACTTGCTAAATCTCAACATGTATGAAATAGTTTTTATTCTGCTTTCATACGTCATTGTGTTTTCTAGGTAAAAATTCCTTTTTTTTTTTCTTTTTAGAGCCACACCTGCGGCATATGAAGTTCCCAGTCTAGGGGTCAAATCAGAGCTGTAGCTGCCGGCCTACACCACAGCCACAGTAATGCAGGATCCGAGCCAAGTCTATCACCTACACCACAGCTTACAGAAAGACTGGATCCTTTAACCCTCTGAGGAAGGTCAGAAATCAGACCAGCATCCTCATGAACTAGTCGAGTCCTTAACATGATGAGCCACGACGGGAACTCCTTTTTAGGTAAAATTTCTAATTTAGTTTTCCTCAGAAATATCATCTTCTAGCATCCAAATCCTAATGAGAAAATATCCAGTGACAGTTTGATTCTTGATCTTTTGAAAGTGTTTTTTTCCCCCTCCACAGAAGCTTTTAAATTCTTCTTTTTGTCCTTATTATTATGAAGTTTCAATGTGATGTCCTCGGGTAGAGAGAGATGACTTTTTATTCATTGAGCTGAATATTCAGCAGGTCTTTTCAGTGTGAAGAGCCATAATTTTTTCACAAATGGGAAATTACACTCTCTCATGGTAATTTCCTAAGTTCTGTTTTTCCAGTTCTCTTTTTCTATGTTGTCATTAGTCTTATATATACACATTTCTGCCATTTTTAAAAGCTTACTTGAAAGTTTTCTTTGTTCATCTATTCTAAATTCAGAAATGTCCACCAAAAAACCCTTTGATATTTATTTTCAATATTAGTACTTTTATTTTAAAATCTTAATTCTCTTTGTTATCCCTTTGCTATTCCTCTTGTCTAGTTGCTATAGTTCTGCACTGTGTATATACCATATTCACACATCTCTCTGAGGGTAATCCTTACCCCTTTCCCTGAATTATCTGTTTGCTCCATGATCACTTGATTTTGGGTATCCATTGTCTGGTTAAACTATATTTTCAAGCAACTGAGATATCTTTGACATACAAAAAATTGATTATTATATATATATATATAATATATATAATGATTATATAATATATATATAATATATAATGATTATTATGTATTATATATATATATTTTTTTTTTGCCACACCTGCAGCACCTGGAAATTCCTGGGCCAGGGATTGAATGCAAGCCACAGCTGTGACCTATGCCACAGCTGTGGCAATGAAAAATTGTGTATTCTTAATGTATAAAACAATATTTTGATATATACATACATATATATAGTGAAAGATCATCAGAATCAAGCCTAATAACATATTCAACATCTGTAGAGTTACTGTTTTGTGCGTGTTGAGATTTAAGGCCTCTCCTCTTAGCAAGTTTCAAGTATACCATATAATACTGTTGACCATGGTCACTGCACTATACATTAACTCTCTGGAACTCGATCATCTTGCGTAACTGAAACCTTGTACTCTTTGCCTTATTCCCCCCTCCCTCCCATCATAAGTAACCACCTCTCCACTCTATGCTTCTATGAGTGACTATTTTAGATGGGGTCACCATTGTCTTTTATGCTACTATCTGCGATACACCCAGTGATACTTGATGGTCTGGTTTAAATTTCAGAAAGAACACCTGCCTAAAGAAGAACTGTAGGTTTCTTCCACTGATGTGTTAATTATTTCTTTCCATATATACTTTTCTCTGAGGAGGAGTTTTCACTGTTAGATCTTTGAAGTAAGGGACAAAAAAGGAAAGGAGGTAAGAACTGACCTTCTAGCTAAGAGCCTATTTTGTTCAATTAATTTTGAAGAGAGACCTAAGTTTCTGATCCCCACCTCAAGTGCTAATCGTCTGTTGACATTCTGTGGGTTAGCAATGGAGAGGTACACTGACTAATAGAGTATCACATGCCCCCCAGTTCATCCTCCTGTATAGAGCCCCACTGCCACTCCATTTTACCCACTACTTCTAAGCTCAGAGCTACTTAGGGACTGCAGTGGGGCCATGTGTTTCCATCTCCATTGTGGTTTCTTTATTGTGTATTTTAGGATGCATGTACCTAGGCCAGGTTCCTCTTCTAAAAAGGAGGACCATTTTATGCCACATCAGCATTCTCCTTTCAATAAATTTTTCATAATCTCTCATCATTTCTTGATCATCCTCCCCAGTCTTTCTGCTATATAAGTTTGTTTTGTCTTTTTTGACTTTTATTCTACGATGAGGCAGAGAGAGAGACAAAAAAGAGAGAGAGAGAGAATACGTTAGCCATTTTGTCTTTTAAAAACAAAGTTAAATTATATTCTTCAATAACTTTTTCTTTAGGTTATTTCTTAAAGGAAATCATTATCTGAAACAAATTTATACTGAATCCAGCTTAGATTTACTAAAGAGATTAATTTTAAGTGATGATTTTTTATTATACTTATCTTATGCCTACTGTGGTAAAAGCTTTTTCCTTTACAGGATGGCAAATCTAGTCCCTTCCTTGATATAAGCAGAAAACTCATTTTGTCCCTACATCTGCCATAGATATAAAATATCCAACAGTATTTCACCAAAATGTAAAGAAATAGACAAAATTCTAAAGCTCAAAAGGCTGAGCATAAGTTGTTGAAAAACCTTTGAATGGTAACACTAGGCTTTTTTCTTAGATTACCAGACAACATGTTATAATGTCTTTTGATTAAAAATCACATATCGCAGCCATACAGGAAGCTATAAGAGTAGACTTTAAATCCATCAGAGTAAGAACCATGGTTTAGTCGTCTTTTTTCTTAGAAATAAATTAAATTGATGCAAAGCTCTCAAGTTTGATAAAATAGAAGCCACCTCTTTATTTAAATATAACAAATCTAACAGTAATAAGTATGATATAATTTCAATAATTATAGTTACCACTGTGTGAGAGTCATTTTCTATGATACACTATTTTAAGCACTATATTTATAGAAAAACCCTTTGAGGTAAATGCTATTGCTACAATTTAAAAGATCAGGTAATTAAAACCAGAAACATTAACTGGTTTCAGCAGGTGACATAGGTAGAAAATTAAACAGTGAAAATCCTGCATGTTTCCACCTTTAATAATGTAATGGTTCTCTACTCTGACTGAATTTTAGAATTCCACTTGAGAAGCTTTAAAAGTTAAAAAGAAAGAATGAATGGATAGAGGGATGGAAGGAGGGAAAGAGGAAAGGAGGACAGGAAGGGAGAAAGAGAGAAAAAGAAAGAAAGATGGACCCCACCATTTCTGATTTAAGTGATATGGAAAAGATTCTAGGCATTGGTATTAATTTTAGAGATATTTTTAAGGTAATGTGTAGCCATTGTTGAGAGCCACTGTCCTAAATCAGTACTTCTGTATATATGAAACCCAGGGGAAAGCTATTAAAATGAGGTTCTAACTCAGGTATTGTGGAAACTATGACGCTAAACCAAAATGTATTGGACCATAAGTAAAATCACCCGTAAGTATTTTGTATACATCTTCACGTTGGAATGCCCTTTGTCATTAAGAAAAAGACCTGGAATAGTCAAAAAAATTGTTCAGTTACAGAGAAGGTATGTATAGCTTGAAAGTATATCCCTCAGGTAATACTACCAGTAGTGAACCACTGATCTAAGGTTTATGTGTCAAGGGAAAAGAGCTAGGAGTAAAAAAGTTGGTTTAGAAATGAGAGATGTTTCAGAAAGAGTGAGATTGAGAACACAGATAAAACTGAAGGAAAGTCATGACTACTTTAGGTCAGGAAAAAATCACATTCCAATCAAAATTTGTTTCAGGGTAAGCAGGATACTGATGGAGTTTTCCCCTGATGACCCCTATTGGCTCAGTGAAATAAGAGCAAAATGATATTTATGTGAGATAAGAGAGTTTATAGAGTTGACAGCCTGGGGAAAAGGTAGACATTTAGGATAATACTGAGAGAGTAAGAGTACTATCTTAATAGAGTCAACCACAGAGATTGCCAGGTAGAGATGTGGACAACGCTCCAACTGAAGACCATGAGGCACCACACTATTTCTGTGGTCCCTTTAAATAGTACTTTGCTACTAAGTTCATGGCTGGACTTATTCAAGGACGGGGTTTTGTGGACAGAGTGAGGAAGAAGAAAATTAAGATAGGCTATAAACTTAGCAGATACCTATTGATATTGTGTATTAAGCAAATATTTAAATTGTAATTCCCAAAGATACCTTTTAAAATGATAAAGAAAAAAATTATTCGTTTAACTTTTAAAGAGAGTAAGGCAGACTTGATTCAAGAGGATTACAACATGGTGTGTTGCAGTAGGGGAGAGGAATTGGACCCAACTGCGAATAAAAAGACAAGTGGAGATTTATAACCAAGGAGCGAGGTCAGGGTCAGTTGCTGGAGAATTACTAAAATGAAACATCCAGGCTAGTGCAATTCTTGCCAGACCTACTTAAGGATTCTAGTAGGGATGCTACTAAGGATTCTATAATAAGCTACCAAGGATAGGGTAATAAGATATTGAGGGTGGGGGTGAGGATTACAATCAGATGTCAAAGGTGAGGGATTTTTAATAAAGTGACCCAGCAGACTCCTTGCTAAAACTGGAGAAAATGGGATAAGAAATCAGCCAAAGTCAGGAATTAGTAAGAAAGAGGACTCAGGAGTTCCTGTTGTGGTACAGCAGAAACGAATCTGACTAGGAACCATGAGGTCACAGGTTTGATCCCTGGCCTCGCTCAGTGGGTTAAGGACCTGGCATTGCCTTGAGCTGTGGTGTAGGTCACAGACGCTGCTCGGATCTGGCATTGCTGTGGCTGTAACTGCGGCCGGCAGCTGTAATTTTATTCAACCCCTGGCCTGGGAACCTCCATAGGCCATGGGTGTGGCCCTAAAAGGCAAAAAAAAAAAAGAAAGAAAAGAAAAAAAAGAAAGAGAGGACTCAGAAGAGCCTGATTCATGTTTGGTTAAAGAAAAACATCTTTGTCAAAAGGCAAAACAAAAACAAGTCATAATAGAAATCCTCACAGTTAATTGTATTATGTCTTTATATTTATTAGAATCTCAGGAAACTGTTTAAAAAGTCAGTGGAAAATAATTAGGGCAACTCCATAAGACTAATAAAAAGGTAAGTCTCAGTAATTAACATCTGACATAGTTCCTGTAAAAAATCCATACACTTATTAATATCTTTATGGAAGGGAATCAGTTAATTTTATCGTCAAAGATACAAAAGGAAAGTTTGCAGACTGCTTTAGAAATAACATTCACATTGAAATGTCTTTATGAGTGACAGCCTCAAAACTGATGCATGCACCTCAGACAATTTTTTTATGAAACAGAAAAAAATCTGATTAGTATGAAGTTATATAAATGTCTAAAAATGGTGAAAAATTGATGTGACTTAGTATCTTAAAATAATTTGAAAAATATTCCATCCTGAATAAGACAGGTAGCAATTAGTAAATAATAGATCAAAGCAACATTAGTTTTAAATTATTTCTATCTTGTAAAATATAGAAAAAGTTATAAATTGAAAGAAACCAAAAGATAAGAATTCTAAAATATGTAATGAAAACCTCAGTAAAATAATTTGAAGACTGCTTACATCCTAAAGGAAAAATTAAAATAATCTTGCTTCCTTTAATCACAGTTAAAGGTACATCTCTGAGAACTTGGCAGAAATTATACACGCTAATAAACAGAAAGCCAGAATGAAAGCGAAACGGTCTGAAATTGAACCCTAAGGACTATATAGATCTTGGTAGACCTCTTTTTTGTATTAATTTTTGATATCTTTCTACAACACCTGGCTTAACCAATTGTCATTATTTATTCACGATCATAAATATGAAATGTGTTCCTTAGGAAGAAAGCCCATTTTCTGGGACAGAAATGAGCTTCAGAATAAAAAAATAAAATTTAAAATGTAATACATGAAAATTCCTCTAATAATTATAGATTATATTTAGTATACATATTTAGTTATAATATGATTTTAAAATATTAAGGGGAGGATAGAATAATACTTTGGCATAAGTAAATGTCAAATGGATTGGATAAATTGTGGATCATATGTCTCTGAAAATAGAACAATGCACTATAAAGATTTTGATACAATTGGGATTATTAGGCAATTACTATTCCTCTTCCCACAAATATAAAAATGTCTGTACTGTGTTTGGATAACTTACTCTCCATTGCTACAGAATATACTCTAAGGTGATATCCTTTAACTCAGTATTTCTAATAGTAGAAATACTTTTATATTACCATCCGATCATTTTTATTTTCCCCCTCTGCGTCATATTTCTAAATACTCTCATTCTCACTTCCATTTCTCAGTATTGTTTTGTGATACAGCTTCTTAATTTTAAAGTTCTCTTCCCATGGCTACTGGGAGTTGAGAAGCAATCTCTGTTTCCATTGTCCATGAATAAGCTAAGGAGAGTAAAGCTCTAACAAGATACTTAAATCTGCTGTTTAAATACTTGTCAGTTGTTGACTTCAGTGTTTAGAACTTTATACCCTTATTGTAATAAACATCAAGAAAACACAGTTTCTCAGATTTCTCAAATATATTTCTCTATTTATCATTAATTATGGGGTATGCCTACCCAAATAAACATTCTGTTTAATCTACTGGACTGAGAAACATCCTGGGTTTATTTTGCTTGCTTGCTTATGTGCCCACTTCTGAGTTACCTGACTCTTGTTGTTCAGGGTTTAAAGTCTTCAGGGTGATAAAGTGGTCCTCTAATCCCAGCCATAGCTCCCTGATAATTATACTCAGGTTTCTATCTTGTTCCATCCTCACTTGATGATCTTATACAGATGGATGGTACCAGAAAACCTGGATCGTCAACCATGTGACATTATATGATTAAACTCAACTCTACATTTAGTCTATCTATAAAGAGGAATTTGAGACAGTACAGTTTGCTTTTGAAAATACAGCAAGGGCTATACACACGATGTTTTGAAATATCTCTAAATAATTGGTGACAGACAAATTGTTAAAAGTGCCACATGTTAGGAGTCTGCTTTGGGGACATAAATGGACAGAATAGGTTGTTTCATCTAGAATGTTGAGGATGTCAGGAAAAGCATGTGACTATGTAGTTAAAAGTACATACACACACATGCACATGCACACATGCACAGAAAGTTTAATACGGTATTCTAGAAGCCTATTTATCCATAATGGTTAAGCCGATACTTGATTATCATGGATTTTCTAGAAGAGTAGATTTGCTAAACATCCTCAAACATAGGCATTAGTTGATATGTTCCCTGAGGAATTGGGACATAGATAAATATATATTGATTAATATTTTTTACTATTAAAACAATGCTCATGTAGACAGTCTTACACATTTCTCCTGATTCAAATGTGTCTATTTGTCTCTCGCAGAAAACTCTAACATGTTCTTTCCTTTCAAGAGTGTTGGATACTCTTAATATTTTTCTTTTTTCCATGTGTTTTATCTAAGTATCCATGGAAAATTCTATAAAATTTGGTGATGATTGCATTGAATCTATACACAGATTTAGGAATATTTTTCACCTTTGACATATATTTTCCAAACTAATAAACATTTTTTTTCATTTATTTAGAACTTGTCTTCATTGGGGAATTAAGTATGGTTTAAGGAGGCGTGTGATTGTCAAGTTGACAAAGGGTGATCTTGTGATGGTTAGTTTTATGTACCAAATATTTGGTTAAATATTATTCTAAGTATGGCATTTGTTAAATATTATTCTGTGATGGCATTTCTGGATGAGATTAACATTTGAATTAGTAAATTGAGTAAAGCAAATTGGGTGGACCTCATCCAATCTGTTAGAGACTGAAGAGAATAAAACATGTAGTAAAGGAGAATTTGTTCTCTGCCTGATTTTCTTTGAACTGGAATATCTGTCCTCTCTCGCACTCACACTGGAGCCTACATGCATGGCTTTCATGGTCTCTAGATTGCAAATGGCAAATCATGGGATTTCTCAGCTTCCATAATGACATGAGCCAATTCCTTAAGATATAAAATTAAATTAAGATATATATCCTTCATATATATCTTAAATTTCTAATAAAATCTAATAAATGTTTATATATTAACATATAAAAAGAGGTTCTATATATTTTATACATAAGTATATTGCCTGTTGGTTCAGTTTCTTTGAAGAAATCTAATGCAGGAATTTTATTTAGGTTATCTGTCTACCATACCACTAGAAACAGAAATGTGTCATTAGTTTGTATTTGACTTCTTACAGCCCTCCTTCAACAAGAATTTAGAAAGGTTTATGTATACTAACGCCATAATCATGTTATAAAAAATGTTTATGGGTTTTTTATTCTACCTATCAAAAGTCTTAATAATTGACCATTACTCAATAAATATTGCTAAAGAGACATGAGTTGTAGATTAATTTATCCAATACTTTGTGTTACTCTTATGCTCAAATCAACCAAAATAATGTAAACTCATGGAATAGTAATATTTGATACAAATAATTTGAACTTAAATGTATTTCTTTTTTAACAACTTTATTAAAATGTGATTGATATTCAGAAAGGCTATACATATTTAATATATATAACTTGATAAGTTTGGAGATAAGTATATATCACCATCACTACAATCTATGCTGTAAACATCCATAACTGCCAAAGGTTTCCTCTATCCCTCATCATTTATTATTATTATTTGTGTGTGTGTGTGTGTGTGTGTGTGTGTGTGTGTGTGTAGGAAGAACACAACATAATATCTCTTTTCTTAGCAAATGTGTACATATAGAACACAATATTGTTAATTATAATTTATTTGCTTTACCATAAATCTCTGGGATTTATTCATCTGGTATATATTTATGTCAACTAAATAATATATAGTTTTTGAAGAACTAGATAATTGTAAAATGGACATGACAATTATAAGGTGATCCATTTCAATAGAAAAAATATCTTCTTGGAAAATCTAATTTTTTTAAACATATATGTTATTCTTATTATTTTTGAGACAGATAAATCTGAATTTATTAATGGAAGGTCATTTCAAATATACCATTGCCTTCAGTATTACAATAATCAAAATCTCATCATGGATTTATGTTAATATTTAATCTGTCAAGATTAACAGTAATTAGAGAGAAATGTTTATATGTAGATTAAATTAAGAAGAGTAAATTAGGGATTGTGCAATAGATTGAAATTCAGTTCCTGCAAAAGTCATCTCCTCTTTGAACTTGAGAACACTATGTATAGCCTATCACTCATCTATATAATATAAATGATCATAGATTTTGCTTCTTAAAATTTGGAGAGATTGGGAGTTCCTGTTGTGTTTCAGCAGGTTAAGAACCCAGCTAGTATCCATGAGGATGTGCGTTTGATCCCTGGCCTCTCTCAGTGTCATTGCCACAGGCTGAGGCTGAGATCTGGTATTGCTGTGGCTGTGGCTGTGGCTGTGGCTGTGGCCAGCAGCTGTAGCTCTGACTTGTCCCCTAGCCTGAGAACTTCCGTATGTCTCAGGCGCGGCCCTAAAAAGATTAAAAAAAAAAAATTGGAGATATTGAAAGATGATACTTAAAATGTACTTAGAACAATTTTTTGAAGATTATATTTAGCAAATAAAATACCCTTATCATTACTTATTATTATTACTAATTACTATTATAATTACTAATACTATTCACCAGGAAAAAGCACCCTTAAGTATTTCAAAATCTACCATAATTACACTTATTTAACAATTGATTACTTAAGTTCTTTTTTATTAGCTTTTATTTCATTATAAAGAGGCTTGTTTTCCTCCATCATAGAACACTACCACATTTTCCCCATTTGTTAGACTCAGTCAGACATCAAAATCAGAGCAATGTTGAAGTTACCTCAGATGATAGAGATCATTACAAAGATATGAGAGAAACTAAGGGAATTAGAAACAGCGGCACCGGGTCGCACACATTTAGAATACATCCCATATACTCACACATGCACACACACGCACACACACAGATGCACACACACTCAAAAGAAGGGAGTAGGAAGGTTGGCAGCTGAGGCCTGAACAGTGAAATAAGCAATAGTTGTGTTTAATCATAATTAGAGTCATCACTTATTTGCAAGATTCTCATTCCTCATATAATCTACCTTAAAGGTACAGTGATCTTCTGTCATTAATAAATGTTTATATCTTTTCTGTTTTTACTTCAAGCCTCTTTATTCCTATTACCTTTTCTCTGATTATTTCTTTATCCCTATCCTTCCGATCTAAGAATGATTGACATATTCTAATGTATTTTTATACTTCTTTGATATATTTCCTTGAATAAATGTAGAATATGTTACCTTCTTTGCACAGCATTTCTAATTCATTTGAAATTTTTCTAAATTTTTGAACTGCTGACAGAGATTATTTTCCTATATTCTTGCCTGCATCATTTGATGTGCTGAGACTACCTTCTCACTTTGACATTTTTTTCATTCTTTTTTACTATGCTTTCTTTAAAAAAACAGAACAATGGATAGGTGCAGATAACTCTTCATCATAGGCAACATGCTTTCATACTAGAATGACTGCTTCCATTGTTTCCTATCCCATTCCTGGTATACCAGCTGTGAAAACATCATATATATTATCTACTGTTTAAAACATTTGAGTTCAGTAATGCCCATTCTTATTAAGAAAGTTTTTTTAATAACAGGTAGTATCTCAAACAAATTTATTTACATATTTAAACTACAGAACTTAATGCGTCTTAAAATTCTCAAGTATCTAGAATATGATTTCTTGATAGCTAATTTGTATCGTCATTTTACTTTTTAATTAATATATTGGCTTTGGGATTTTTTTATTGATACGGACTATACTATATGAGTAGCAAATGACAACTGCTGATGTAATCTAACTTGAGCAAAACAGACTTTGTAATAAATAATAGCACATAATTTGAAATCTCACCTTAGTTTGGGTACTGTTCTGAGTACTTTCCATGAGGCAGTAAGAGTTCATTTTCTTATTCATTCAACAACTAGTGACTGAAGGTCTAACTTTTAGAGGAAGGACTCTGTACTAGGTACTGATTTTATGTGCTTGCAGTATATGGCAATGAACAAAATGGATAACTTTTTGCACCTCCACCTTCATTGAGTTTATATCCTATTCAGTGAAAGTGGTCAAAAGACAAATAAATACACAGTGATTCAGATGTTTGAAAATACTGTGCAGAAAATTAATGCTGGCAAGAGAATAGGGAATTCTGAAGTGGGATGGGCAGTGTAGTTTTTATTGGATGGTCAGTGAGAAAAGAAAAGACCTGAAGGAGATGAGGGGGCAGCATACCAGGAAAAAGGATTGTAGACATATTCAAGGTAGATTTTGTGGCTTGAGCTAAACAGAGGAAGAAACAAAAGTTGTGGGAGAAAGAACAAAAGTTGACAGTAAAGAGATAACAAAAGGAGAGGTTGGATGAAGTTGAGATCCTGTAAGGCAGCAGCCCTCATCCCTGTCAGGTTCAACACCCCTTTATTTATAATAGCTATAGATGCAATCAGAATTGTTTTAGCAGCCATGGTGTGAGTTTCTAAAGTTGTGACATTCACTTGTTAAATGATCTAACAACCTGATAATGATATTCCTGGGAATTTTAGTATAATAAAACTATTAGAAAATAGTTTGTTTATATGTAGAATAGAACTAGTTTCTAAGCTTAAAAATAGAAAACGATTTTTAATTTTTATGAAACTGTTACTCCATTTGAAAGCTTTGTAGGGGCAGGGCAGTTCAGAAATATCCACATACTGCAAGACTTCTAGGATCCTTAGATATGGATCCATAAATGTGAGTGAAAGCCCCCTACCCATCTTTATCATGATAATAAAATTCTCCCATACTTTGTCAAAATTCCTTCTAGAGAGCAGTGTCAAAGCTATAGGACCTTGAAGGACGTTTGTATTTCAGTCTGACCTGACAGGGTCTTCAAAGGATTGCCACGGCTGCTACATTGGGAAGCAGGTCAGGAAGACCATGTTTGAGTCTATCACAGTGATCCAAACAAAAGTAATGATGACTTGGATCAGGTTGTAGAAGTGGAAGGGCTAAAATGTAAATGAGTTTTAGATTTATGTTAAACATAGAGTTGGGTAGAATTGCTGGAGAATTGCATGTGAAGAATGAGAGGAAGAGAAGAGTCAATATGAGTTGAAGTGTTTCAACTGTGTTTGTTTGTGTTTGCCTTCTAACAACTAAAAGAGTTATCATTTACAAGACAGGAAGTTTTCAAAATGGTATCTTGCAAGAGGGAAATTTCAGTTTTGTTTATGCTTGTTTATGTGATTCTCTCAACAGTTCTAAAAGTAGCTGTTAGTATTCCTATTTTACAGATGCTGAAGTGAGGCATAGTGTCTAGTAAATGTTCTATAACCATTAAATGATGGAATCCAGAGCACAAATTTAGGTTGTAGCACATAATCTTAATCCCTATCTAAATTGATTCTCAATGTATTGGATTATATTACTGAAAAAAATCCAATGTAGAAAGTGTTTTCAGGCATCATTGAATTGAAAGATCCAAATGGGTCTTAAGAGCCATAAGACTATGGTCTATCCTCTCCTTTTCTAAGGTCAGCTTTCTTTTGTAATAGCTCCATTTTCAGGTAAGTCTGCCATCATGGTACCAGAACTCTAGGTTTACATTTGTTTATTCTTCCTGGCAAATCAACCTTCCATACTCTAAGACTAGGCTTGAACGATGTGCTCAACCTATGGCCAGGGAGATGCGATGGTTTAATGGTCACATATCCACCCCCATAAAAATACATCAGCTGAGCATGTAGGTGGAGAAATTTTCTAATGAAAGATATGGAATATTATTTTTAGAAGATGGAAGGATAGATAGATATTAGGTAAATAAATAGATAGAACAAACAGATTCCCACTAAAGACATCATGAAAAAATAAGTGCAGAGATATGTCCATGGTATGCTAGCAAGATTCCTTTCAGTGCTCTATTTCTTTAATAATAACGATATTTCTAATATAAACTGCCACAAATTAGTAAATAGACCAGATATTAACACTTCTATTGACATTAAACATAGCCATCATTAAAAGTTATGAATAGCACACGCATATATACAAACTAAAGTTTGTCTCCTAGCAACTGACAAACAGTAGAGATAAGAAAAAATATTTGTTGTATTAATAAATGAGTAAATAAACCCTGGTTCTAATTGGTAGTCCTCATGAGGACTTCTTTTTGTTAACACTTTAGGGAACTTGTTTTCGCAGTATTATTCTCAAAGAATCCAAGGTTTTAAATATTTGAGAACTGTATGGAGCAATAAAGTTTGTGATGTATACCATCAATTCCAGACAGAAGATGCTTCTGAAAGACACTCAAAACCCAAATAGATCGCTTAGTAACAATCATGAGACATTATAAAAAGATCAGTAATGAAAGTGGTTGAAGTGTGGAATTTCAGGGCATGTGCATTTTAGTTACTGAAATTGGGCATGGTTTTAATTTTTTACTGTTTTGGTCGATAGGTAAGATTTTATAATGATGTTCTTATAAAAGGACAATTGCACCTGGTAGCTATTTTGGCTTTATATAAGCTTTGTCTAAGTCTTTTAACAGTTTGCATGTAAAACAGTTTTCTTTCTGTTTAAATGCTGAGGATAAAATAAATTTTTTTTCAACTTCAACCTAGGTATCGTATTTCTGATGCCCACAAGCAAAATTTAGCTGTAGCTTCTAAAAGTTTTTGTTGGAGACATATTAGACCATCTGTTCTATTGCTTCCTGATACTTGGAGATAAGTAATCCCTGGCATCAGAGGCAGCTACAACAGCTGTGATTTTGCTTGTAGTATACTAGTTGCATCATCAAGATTGCAAAATCCTAGGGAATCATAATGTCTTCTAACCAAATCCATTTAAACCAAGGTCAGTAGATTATTCTTGGAGGACAGGGGAACAAAATAACAGTTTAGAAAGGTGAGCATCAGCCTTAGATATTGAAATTTATTTTACAGTTAAAGTAGAAAGGCTCAAACTGAATAATGCAGGCATGAGTCAGTTTAATAAATATACATAATCAAAACAAATCAGATGCTTTACAAAAATCCCTCTTCCTATATTTCTGAGGGTGTGTAGCAGGCCCGAAACTTACTCATGTAACGTTTCATTTCTCTAAATCAGACCTACTCGATGCCTCTGCTCTTTTGACTATTGCTAAATGCAGTCAAAATCATATTTTATGAGGCCTTCTCTTCTCTGTGTTTCAAGGAATCTACAATACACAGTCTTGGGTTCATAGTGAGCACAGCTTGTCAAAACCCACATGACTTCCTGAAGTTGGGTGCTTTTGTTGCTTCTATGCCAAGCTTGAGCACAGAGATGCTTTACATATGTACTTTCAGTACTTCTAGTCTTCTGGCCTGCATACTGCCCTCTATTTGTTCACAACAACCCCCATTCTCCTGCCATCTATTTAGAGCATCTGTCATCTAAGACTTCATGGTACAGATACCTCTGCCACAGGTGCTCATCAGTGCTCATCCCTTGCCTTCAACACTTCTTCCAAACCAGTCTGAATAGCCTCTGTCTTCTCACAACCTGTATTTATTATCTTCTAGAGCAAAAGTCTGGTGAAAGTTCTTTTCTGGAAGTAATGCAACAATTTTGTTTTGTTTTCAAAGCTCCTAAGTCAAAATGACTAACTATTTTCTAAGGACAGGAAAGAGTTTGCCACTTTTTTCTTTTTCACTTTCTTGCAGCAGAACAAATACAAAATAAACTACCTTCTCACTTGAAAATGTACTTGCAACGCAGGAAAAAAAGTACAAAATATTTTACAAAAATTAGTTTGTTTCAAAATATTTCTCTTCTCCTTAAAATTTTATATTCTCAGTCCTCTTGAATAGGTTATTTATGAGTAGAGTTTATCATCATCTTATCTATGAGTCACTTAAATTCCCCTTGTGCTATAAATTCTTTAATTGTGAAGCCATTTAACATTAAGGATTATAAATATTTTTATTCAGCTAAAAATAGAATTTTGGTACTGTTGGCCTACCTTAATAGCTCAGGTGACAATGTAAATACAGTCTTCTAAACCTTATAGATTTTAATATATTGATGAACAACGTTCAAAGAACCTCACTAACCATGGTTCGTCATATAATAGGAATCACTCACATAATGGGTAAAAAGTGTAATTAGCATATTTTAACTATTTTGCCCCACATACAAGCAAACAACTTATATGTTTTGGAATTCACTTCTATCCAGGGATTAGAACAGGCTTTAAAATATTGTACTACTAGATAAGACTTCAGTAAAAGTTCCCATGACTACAGATATTAAAAATGTTGCTTGAAAAATAAGCTGTTAGCATGTTCTAATTCTACAAAGAGGTCTGAATAGTAAAGCTCATCTCTCATTCATTATCTCTTTTGGCAAAGAAGACAGACAAGGAGGTTTGGAAAATAACTAGTGAATATTAAATGACAGAGGTAATTATTAATTCAGCCTATTCTAGTGTACAGCCAATGGAAAATTACATTGTACCAACTCAATATCTGTCAGTGAAATGAACTCAGTTTAGAGAGGGGGGAAATTTATTTAAAACCAATCTTCACATGGGTAAAGTTCATTTCAGAAACATCCTAGAAGCTAAACATTATTGAATATTCCACAGGTTTATTTTGTTCATTTCTTCTTTACTTATTACCCTCATTTAATTAACAACATATTACTTATCTACATTATTTTGATTGACATGGTATCCTTTACACAGAAATCTTCCAGGCTAGAGAAATAAACTCAACTTCATTCTCGTAACAGCGGACAGAGAAAATTGCTAATGATCATTGTATAAAAACATTACTTTTTTTTTTAAGTCTTCAAACGTCATCCTGCAGATTCTTTCTGGTGTCACTTCAATTTATTTCAGTTCACACTGTTAGAGGTTAATAGTTGAAGCTTAACAATGAGTTCTATAGTGAAGTGAGAAGACAGTATGACTTCCAAAAATACAACCACTTTGTTTCTTCAATTAAAAGGCCCTCCTCTGTCGCAGGGATTTTTGGCATGCCTATCTTTCTATGCATTCTATGCATTCATTCGTCATACAAATGAAAATGTATTTAAGCAGCAAGAATAGTATGGGAGGATGCATAAAAATATGACACATTGCTTCTGGTTATAAGTGCAGTACAAGCTGGGGAGGTCAGACATTTATACAGGTATCTAACTCAAGTGTGTGTGTGTGTGTGTGTGTGTGTGAACACACCATGTAGGAAGCACAGATTTAGTATTGTAGAAGAATATATAGAAAGAATCACACAATTCTACTTACAGAGATCAGAAGAAAAGTATATTACTTAGATCCAAAGAGGTTGAACTTTGATTTTGAAAAACTGATGATCCTGGGAAAGAGTAGCTAACTGTCCTAATTATCCCAAGACTGAAGGATTTTCCAGGATGTGGTACAAACTTGAACAAATGGGGATAGTTGTTCATGCTGGATTAAATAAAAGGGTTTCATTTTGTTTTTTTAACCCTTTATCTTCTCTCCAATACTGTTCTCATTTATATGTCTTTTGTAGGTTATGCCTCTCCAAACTCAATCTATAATTTGTTTTACACATTAATATAATAGCTTGTTAAACTCAGAGTCAAAATCAATTGAATACTTTTTCAACACTTGGGCTAGTTACTAAATATTTCAATGTCTTGATTTTCTCATTATATCCATTTCACAGATATCCTCATCTCTTGTGATTGTTATAAGTACTAAATGTATAAATTCACACAAAATGGTTAGAATAGATCTTGGGTCACAGTAATAACTCAATTTGTGTTAGCCATTTTAAATGCTTGATTTGTATATATATATATATATATATATATATATATATATATATATATATGCTTTTAGTATTTTTTATTATAATGGTTTTTATTTTTTCCATTTTAACTGGTTTATAGTGTTCTGTCAATTTTCTACTGTACATCAAGGTGACCCAGTTACACATACATGTATACATTCTTTTTTCTCACATTATCATGCTCCATCATAAGTGACCACACATAGTTACCAGTGCTATAGAGCAGGATCTCATTGTTTATCCATTCCAAAGGCAATAGTTCGCATCTGTTAACCCCAAATTCCCAATCCATCCCACTCCCTCCCCTTCTCCCCTGGGCAACCACAAGTCTGTTCTCCATGTCTATGATTTTCTTTTCTGTGGAAAGGTCCATTTGTGCCATATATTAGATTCCAGATATATGATATCATATGGTATTTGTCTTTCTCTTTCTGAAATACTTCACTTAGTATGAGAGTCTCTAGTTCCATCCATGTTGCTGCAAATGCCATTATTTTGCTCTTTTTTATGGCTGAGTAGTATTCCATTGTGTGTATATACCACATCTTCTTAATCCTATCATCTGTCGATGGACATTCAGGTTGTTTCCACATCTTGGCTCTTGTGAATAGTGCTGCAATGAACATATGGGTACATGTGTCTTT
The DNA here is from genome assembly GCA_004024745.2 of Catagonus wagneri. NCBI lineage: Eukaryota > Metazoa > Chordata > Mammalia > Artiodactyla > Tayassuidae > Catagonus > Catagonus wagneri. The sequence continues at coordinate 1,985,441 of PVHT020000142.1, forward strand.
TTTTAGGAAAGTTTTGTCCAGATATATGCCCATGGGCAGGATTGCTTGGTCATATTGTCATTCTATGTACAGTTTTCTAAGGTACCTCCATACTGTTTTCCATAGTGGTTGTACCAATTTATATTCCCAACAGTGCAGGAGGGTACCCTTTTCTCCACACTCTCTCCAGCATTTGCTATTTGTGGCTATATGCTTTTAGTAGATGAGAAAGATACTCCCTAATGATTTGCAAAAATCAAGACCTGAACAAGTTGCTGCAAAGAGTGATTATGCTTTTGTGGTTAAAAGCACAGATTCTGGGGCAAAACAATCTGTTTACATAACTAATTAGATATATAATTTTGATAAAGTTATTAACCTCTGTTGTTCTTCTAAAATAGGGATAATAATATGACTATCTCATAGTAAATATTAAGATAATGAAGTATTAGTAGCGCTGGCATAAAACAAGCACTCTGCTAATAATCACTTCTGTCTAAGCAGTCAGCGAGCCTTGTCTTCTGTAAATATTTTCTTTTTAAGTTTTCATAAATAAATAAAAATAATGGAATTAGTAGCCAACAGGGACATCTTGTATAGGACAGGGAATTCTACCTAATATTCTGTGATAACCTATATGAGGAAAGAATCTGAAAAATAATGAGTGCATGTATACGTATAACTGAGTCACTTTGTTATACAGCAGAAATTATCACATTGTAAATCACCTATATTTCACTAAAATTTAAAAAAATAAAGCAGTAATTCAGATGCCATTTGAACCTTCTTTTTATCCACATATTTAAATATGTGGATATAGGTAGTTAATCATGTAACAAATACTGTTGTCAAAATGCTATTCTACATAACCTCATTTACTTTTATAAAACAACTAATATCAGGAACAATGACTGTGTTATGCCAGAAAGAACAGAGCCTTTCATAATTCTGAGATTAAGTCTTTTTTCTGCTATCTACTCTTTGACCTTAAGCACTTAAATGTTATAAAATCCCAATAGTTTTATCTTTAAAGTGGAGCAAGTAAAATCTGTATCACAGTATTGTTAGAAGTAAAATAACATATTAGCTTGCTAGGAATTGCTATAGTACCAGAACAGATACTATAGACTGAATGGCTTAAACAACAAAAATTTATTTCCTCACAGCTCTGAAAGCTAGAAGTCTAAGATCAAGATGCCAGCGGGACTGGTTTCATTATGAAGCCTCTCTCTTTGACATGTAGATGGCCATCTTCTCCCTCTGTCTCCACATGGTTGTCTCTGTGTGTGTGTACCGTCTGTTTTCTCTCTCATTCCGTGTTCAAATTTCCTTGCTTATAAGGTCACTTCTCATTGGACTAGTGTCCACCATAAAGCTTTCACGTGCACTTAATCACATTTTTGAAGACCTGTCTCTAAATATGGTTATATTTTGAGGAACTAGGCATTAATACTTCAACATATAAAATTTTGGCAACACATTCAGCCTGTAACACTCCACCCTCTGATTTCTCAAAATTCATGTCTTTTTCACATGAAAAGTACATTCATTTGCATTCCAGCAATCCAAAAGTCTTAACACATCCTAGCATCAATTCTAAGTCCAAAATCGTGTTTATATATCATTTAAATCAAGTATGAGTGATACTGATATATAATTCATATGGAGGTAATTTTTTTCTCCACCTTTGAACCTATGAAACCAGATAAATTATTTATTTCCAAAATACAAAGAAGATATAGGTATAAGGTAGGTATTCCCATCACAAAGGGGAAAAGATAGAAAAGGGGAAAGGGGAAAGAATAAAGGGATCCCTATTCCCAAGCAAGACTGAAATCTGGCAAGGCAAATTTCATTACGTTTTAAGACTCAAGACTCATTCTCTTTGGCTTTTTGCTCTGTTTTCAAGGCCAGCTGGGGAGGCAGCGCTGTCCCTGTGGCCGTGGGCAGCAGCTCAGGCCTATGGAACCAAGGAGGAGACAGCCCCCACACCCAGGCCTGTGCCCTCTCAGCTCTTTGTGGCAGCCTTGCCAGCCCCTGAGCTGCTTTTGGCCTCATTCTTCACTTTTCATGAAGGGATGATGTCCACAGCTGTATGTGTGTTTATCGGACCATCCTATGGAATCTCAGAAGGTTGAAAGCTTTCTTTCACTTTGTCCTTTCTCTTCTCCCTTCAGTCCACACTGGCAGCATTTTTGTTGAGATGGTTAATTTGATCCAAGTCACATTTATAATCTCTTTATAGAAATAGATTGTCCAGCTATAACACTAGGTGTTCAAAAGAACACACTCTTTTTTTGCAATATGAATGGGCTGAGAATTTTTCAAATCTTCAAATTCTGGTACCTTTTCGTGTAACAATTCGTTTCTTCAATTTATATCTCTCCTCTCACATTTAGCTATAAGCAGAAAGGAGAAAAACAGTCAGTGCCTTCAATGTGTTGCTTAGAAAACTCCTCAGCTAAATATTCAAGTTAAACATTTTCAAGTTATACCTTCCACAAAACACCAAGATGCAGTTTTGCTACTTTCTAGCAACAATTTCTTATCCTCCAGTTTTCAATAACATGTTCCTTATTTCTAAGACGCCACCAAAAGCCTTTTTAATGTTCATTTTTCTAACAACAATCTCTTCAAGCAGTCTATACTTTTTCTAATATGACTTCAAAACTCCTCCAGCTTCTACCCATTACCCAGTTCCAAAACCACTTCCATATTTTTAGTTATTTGTTACAGAAGCCCCTCAGGCTAATACGAAAATCTGAATTAGTTTGCAAGGTCTGCCACTGCCATAATAAATACACAGACCGAGTGGCTTAAACAACAGAAATTTACTTCCCAACAGTTCTGGAGGCAAGAAACCAACATCAATGTGTCAGCAGGGTTAGTTTTATTCTGAGGCTTCTTGATGGCCATCTTCTCCCTATGTCCTCACATGGCCATCTCTCTGTGTACATGCATTTGGTATCTGTCCATCAGTGCAAATTTCCTCTTATTAGGACCCCAGTCATTTTGCATTAGGAACCACTCTGTTTTATTTTAAATTAATCAGACCTTATATCCAAATACAATACTCTAAGGTACTAGGTTTAGGACTTCAACATATGGATTGGAGGAAAGAGAACACAGTTCAGCCCATAAGTGCACTAGTTTAAAAAGTGCAATACAATTAATACAGTTTAACATATAGGCATCTCTGTTATTTTAAAGAGACAAAAACTGAAACAAATCGGTTAAGTGAATAGCTTGGGTTAAACAGCTTGTTCAAAGCACAACCAGGCCAACGTTATTTTTTCCTATTCTTCTGGACATTTTCATAATATGCCTGCAGATTTCTCTTATCATGTGACTTCTTTAATCTTTAAATTTATCTTTCTTTCCTCATATTCTCCTGGGACAGTTTCCTTCATTCCCATGGAGTGAGTGCAATAACATTAAACATGATAACTATATTTTTGTTCAGGATTCTGCTCCCCAACTCCATTCTACTCTGTTACTGAGTTCCAGACCCATAAATTTTATGAGCTGCTGGATATCTCCACTTGGATAACCCAAGAATCCTCAAATCCAGTATCTTTCACCTCCAAAAAATTATCTTTCACCTCCTATGTCCCCAAGCTCTTTTCCACTGAAATAAATGTCAGTGGATAGCCCATCCCTTACCTTGCTCAAGCTAGAAATTCTGATAGGCTTCTATTTCCCTGTCCCTCATCCCTCATTTACGGTGAATCATCATGTTTTATTTTTTCCAGCTCCTTAAAAATCTTAATTATAAACAGTCGTTTTTATCAACTCTACCTTAGTTTACAAAATTTTTCTCTTGCCTCTAATGTTACATGTAACTGATTTTACATATAACTAATTTAATATCTTTGTGCTTTGATATAAACTTAGAAATAATGCCTAGGGCAACTAACTGTACTGGGTTAGTTCTCTCTCCATATGCTCTATTCCCATTGTACCTCCATCTATCGTAGCATCTATTGCTCTGGATTGTTAGAGCCTGCTTACTTGTCTGATTTCCACACACCTCATCATTAGACTGAATGTTTCTTTATAACAGAAACTATGATTTGTTTACCAAGGTTTCTATAGCACTTGCTTTTTGGGAGATAATACTCACTCAAAGGCTGCTTATGGAAAATGAGTTCTGGTCTACAAGATTTTAATACAAAATTCATTCTATTTTATTAGGTTGTCACATCTTAGACTAAAATTATTGATGCCACAAGGAAGGAAATTTATACAAAACTAGATTTTATTTTTAGTAGTATGCTAAGGGATAACATAGAAAACAATATTATCAAACTAGAAACTAGTATTTAGTATAAAGCGGTATATCTTTATTAACCTTGTATCTTGGGATTTTTTTTTTTTCCTTTGTCTGGAAAGTGATTTGAGGGACATAACCTAGTAAAAGTATCTCAGTTTACTTTTCCTGCTCTGTCACTTTTAAATGTATTTAAGCTTTTGACAGATTGATACTTGAAAAACCTGAAGACGTTTTACATTAGTGTACAATTATATAAAAAAGCCACATGCAAGCAACAGGAACAGTAGCTCAAAGTAAAAATGAGGACCATAAAACATTGTTGAAATGTGTATACTAGATAATGATGAAATGAAAGTGACACAACCAGCCTTAAACATGGTTGTCTACTATATTTAGACTTATTAGCAATTCTGGCAGGCCAAGCAGGAAGAAGAATTACGGGTGGAGTTTTCTGTTGCAGAATGATCTGCAATCTGATCACTGAAAAGCAAAAGCTGTGAGAAGACATCAGGGAAAACTCAAGTCAGATTTCTTCTAAGTCATCTTAGCAATAACAGTATTCAACTCTAAGAAGCAAATGCATGGGATAAAATTTTAAAATATATATTCCAACCTAGGCTTTAGAGATTAGAGAATTGAGAAAATTTATTAAAATATATTCTATTTAAATAGTTTCTCAGTGTCATATGTTATATCTTAATATTTTACATTAAGAGTTTTATATTTTGATCAGAAATAAATGGGATGCTTATTCTACTACTAGCTGAAGGCATCTATAGAAAGCTGGGTGCAGGTGTATGGAAGATTGTCTGACTCTCAAAAATTGTGGAAAATCAGGTGGTAATAGCCATCCATATTTAGTCTTATTCTTTATTTCGTATACCATCTCAACAGTCTCTTTTAAAGCAGCACTGAAAAACACTAAGAAGGAGGTTATAGTGGCAATCTGCACACAGTAGACTGGAATACTTGGCAATTTATATTTTGAAACAAGTCAAGTATCACCCTGATAACAAAACTAGATGAAGACAGGGAGTTCCTACTGTGACTGTGGCTCAGTGGGTTACAAACCCGACTAGGATCCACGAGGATGTGTGTTCCATACCTGGCCTTGCTCAGTGGGTTAAGGATCCTGAATTGTGGTATAGGTTGCTCTGGCTGTGGTGTAGCCCGGCAGCTGCTGCTCCAATTCGACCCCTAGCCTGGGAGCTTCCAGTAAGGTGGGGGTATGCGTGCGGGGGGATTACATGGACCTACCAATGAATATAGACACAAAAATTGCTTAAAAATATACAATTCAGCAATATATAAAAATAATTATACATCAGGCTATTATTCATAATATTTCTATATATTATTTCTTAGAACTTCATATAAGTCTACAATAACTTAAAAGTCTAATTAAAAAAATATGATGTTCACCTGTATATTAAATACTTATGACTACAAGTTTAGATTTAGTGAAAAATTTACTTTCTTATTAATTTTTTATTTAGTTTTCTTTCTATGCATTAGCTTTACATTCAGTAAGAAAAAAATTTGCTTTTAAGAAAAAAGCAGACAAAAATATGGGCAGAACATAAATATAGGGGAAATGAAAAATCATAAAATATTTATGAGTATATTATAAATTTCAGATGGCACAAAAGTAGTCTTTATACAGATTTTAAAACAATATAGATATATGATAATAATCCACAAAGATTTTCTTCATGTGTCTAAAGTAATTTTTCAAAATGAAAACCATGCCTAAAATACATGAAAAATACTTTTCCTTCAAAAAAGACTACTTATACTTGATTACTTTAACAATTATAGAAGCTAAATGTAGTATTTTTCAATGTTGTAAACCAATAGCACTCCCTGATAACATGGTCTTTGGTTATAAATTATTAAAAAATTAAAGCTCCACCAAACAAGTAAATTTTTCTTTGAAACTCTTGGTTAAATAATGAATATATAGTAATTTTTCTTTTGGCATCACTAATCGCTCACAAATATAAAAATACTTATATTATTTGGTATACTTGAAAATAACTTATCAAGTGTTTTCCATTTTATATACTGTCACCATCCATAATTGAAGACAAATATATACTATATGGAGATTATTAATCAGACTGTGATTTGTTGCTAATTTATGAAAAGCTAATGGGTGTGCTAACTAGACGAAAACCTAGAGGACCATACTGATATTTTAAAATATAGCTCCAGTACCACATACATACATGTATTTACTTCCATAGCATGCTTATATTACAGCCTACAAAGCCTTCCAAATTGTGGAGAAATCAGTGCTATAAGATTGGTCCTAGATTAGAAATTAGAGATGTCTTTTGGAAGCTCTGAAATCTGTCAGAAGTATTTCATTAGCAAAACTTTTTAACTAACTATAAAAATATTAGCACTCATTGTTTCCAGTTTTCACCAAGAATCACTGTTATTTATTCATTATATTTCTTTAAATTTAAAGAATTTAAGTTTGGTAAATATTTTGTTATTGGCAGTAAATTTTAGGGAGAAACCTTTACATCCCTTGTTGTGGGCTGTTGTGATTTTGGTATTAGTATCTGGAAACCAATTTTCATCCCTTTTAAAAGTGTTACAAATAAATTCTCCAGTCAGAAAAATAGCCTTATGGTTAAATGAATTAAGCTATCCTCTGCACCTAGCAGGCACCGTAAATAATCCATTAAGAGTTTTTAGAACTTTATTCCCACATGCCTTATATTATCTAACACACAGCCAGTTTATTACATCACCTCAGGTTCTAAAAGACATGAAAACTTTAAGGTCTGTGTCAATGCCAATTCCATAAGAGATTCAGCAAAAGTTTAGGTCGTGCATGTACTAAGAGCTAGCAACTATTCTTTGTTACATTCAATATACTACATTCGATGTTATGAGATGGCACACATGTCTTCTGTCTGGAAAACTTGAAGACAATCGTTCAGAATGTAAAAAAAAAAGTCATAAAGTGTTATTTAAAATGACAACGAGGGGAAAAAAAACAAAAACAAACTTGTTCAAAATAAAATAGATACCATAATCTTTTCTTCATGATTATATGTGACTCATATAAAGAAAGGAAACTAAAGTACAATTAAGTATTTTATTTTAAAAAAATGATTCACTAAGGGCATTGTCAGTACCTCTTTTTAGAACAACAAATAGTGCAATAGCATTCTGAAAAGCAGAGATAGGTTTTGGAAAGTCAAAACCAAAATTCATCTATGGAAAATGTAAAGAGATATATAAACAGGAATGTTATCAGACTTCCAAATACCTGTGTGCTTTTACTACCCTCTTTTTTTTTTGTCTTTTTAGGGCCACACCTGTGGCATATGGAGGTTCCCAGGCTAGGGGTCCATTGGAGCTGTAGCTGCTGACCTGCATCACAGCCACAGCAACGTGGGATCTGAAACTCATCTGTGACCTATACCACAGTTCACTGCAACGCTGGATCCCTAACCCACTGAACAAGGCCAGGGATCAAACCTGTGTCCTCATGGATGCTAGTCAGATTCGCTTCTGCTGAGCCATGATGGGAACTCCACTAACCTCTGAATAAAAAGTTGTATTGTTTTGTGTGTACTTTAAAAATTTCCCTGAACTTCACATAGTATCCTCTTAATAGCCCTATGAGGTTATTAGATAGACTACTCATCATTGCACCCACATTTTTTTCACCTATCTTTTTTGATTTTACTCTTTTCTTTTTTCATTGAGGTATAATTGGCATACCATTATATTAGTATCGGATGTACACTGTAAAGATTCAATATAGCAAAATGATAGCCACAATGAATTCAATTAACCTCGATCACTGTACGTAGTTACACACTTTTTTCTCATTATGATAACTTCATAAAGATCCACTCCACTCTCCTTGCTACTTTCAAATATGCAGTTCAATGTTATGGACTGTAGTGACCATGCTGCATGACTTAGTCCCATGACGTACTCATTTTATAACAAAAAAATTTGAACAAATCTTCACCCCCTTCACCCATTTATGCCCCTGCCAGCACTCCTCACCTCAAGCAACAACCAATCTGTCTCTAAATTTATCAGCTCAGTTTTTGTTATTGTTGTTGTTTTTAGGATTCTACATATAAGTGAAATCATATGGCAGTTATCTTTTTCTGTCCAACCTACTGCATTTAGTGTAGTGCCCCTAAGGTCCATTCATGTCACAAATGGCCAGATTTCATTCTTTTAATGGCTAATATTCCATTTATATGTAAATATATATCACATCCTAAAAATTCATTCTTCCATCAAGCATTATTTAGGTTGTTTCCATGTTTTGGCTACTGTAAATAATGCTGCAGTCAATACGGGTGCAGAGTGCATGTATCTCTTTAAGTTAGTGTTTTTGTTTTCTTCAGATAAATACCCAGGAGTGGAATTGCTGTATCATAGGGTAGATTTACTTTTAATGTTTTTAGGAACCTCCATACTGTTTTCCATAGTGGCTGCACCAATCTATATCCCAACCTGCACAAGGGTTACATTTTTTCCACATCCTTGCCAACACTTGTTATTTCTTGCCTTTCTGATGATAGTTATTCTGACAGGTGTGAGGTGAAATCTCATTGTGGTTTTTATTTGCTTTCCTCTGAAGATTAGTGATGTTGAGTATTTTTTCATGTGTCTGTTAGCCCTGTGTAAGTGTTAATTGGGAAAAAGTGTCTGTTTAAATCCCCTATCCATTTTAAAATTGGATTGTTTGGTTTTCTACTATTGAGTTGTATAAATACTTTATATATTTTGGCTATTAACCCTTTATCAGATAGATGATTTGCAAATATTTTCTCCCATTAAGTAAGTTGCCTTTCCATTTTGCTAATAGTTTCCTTTGCTATGCAAAAGCTTTTTAGTTTGTTTATTTTTGGTTTTGTTGTCTTTGCTTTTGGTATTAGCACACCCCTTTTAAATGAAAGAATACTAGGAAATTTGTCACTGAAAGATTGAGATTAGAACTCAGTTTTTTTATTATTGAAGTATTGCTGTGTTTGTTTCAAGTATATAGCATAGTGATTAAGTGTTTTTCAGATTATATTCCGTTATAGGTTATTATAAAATATTGAATAAATTTCTTGTGATATACTGTAAATCTTTTTTTGCTTATCTATATTATAGTAGTAATTTGTATTTGTAATTCCGCACTCCTAATTTGTCCCTGCCCCTATTCCCCTTTCCCTTGGCAACTATAAGGTTGTTTTCTCTGTCTGTGAGTCTGTTTCTTTTTGTATATATACATTTGTATTATCTTTTAGATTCCACATATAAGTGATATTATGTGGTATTTGTCATTTTCTGTCTGACTTATTTCACTAAGTAAAATGTTGTCTAATTCCATCTGAGTTGCTGCAAGTGGCAATATATCATTCTTTTTTATGTCTGAGTAATATTTAATTATATTTTAGATATATATACACACCACATCTTAAGCTAATTTTCTAATAATCAAGCAGTTGGGTTGTTTCCAATACTTACCTGTTGTAAATAGTGCTGCTATGAATGTTGGGGTGCATGTATATTTTCGAATCCAGATCTTTTTATTCTAAATCAAATAAGCTTTACAGCTGTATCTTCTTAACATTTTGAATAGATAGGACAGCATGATATAATCTCAAAAATGTTAAGGAAGCTTAAATTGCCTCAGTATGTATTATATATTTCACACAAAAGCTGTTTTATTCTGTATTTTTAAATCAACCTCAGAAGCCTCTCTCATTTATGAATGCATTACTTGATGAGTAATACATAAATTTATAAAATATATCTTTAAAATGCTTTGAGAATTTCCTCTATTACTCAGCATGTTAAAGACTTGATGTGTCACTGCTGTGGCTCCGGTTGCTGCTGTGGTATGGGTTCAATGCCTGGCTCAGGAATTTCTGCATGCTGTGGGTATAACCAAAAGAAAAAAGGAGAAAAAATTCTTTGAAATAATAGTTATTCCCTGGTTAATTTATATCATGGTTTCTTTTTTGGATATCAAGTACCATATTGCTAAAATTCATAATCTTATTACTTAATTCCTAAGTAAATCATACATAATTTGACACAAACCTCCAAAATATAGGGCACAGCCACATTTAGAGCCTGCATGGATGCATCAAATTTCAGAATTTCCTTAAAATATTAATTTTTTGTTGTGAGCCACACGGGCCATTTGCAGCAACATGAATGGAGCTAGAGACTCTCATACTAAGTGAAATAAGTCAGAAGGAGAAAAACAAATATGATTTCACTCATATCTGAAATCTAACACAGGGCATAAATGAACCTTTCCACAGAAAAGAAAATCATGGCCATGGAGGACAGACTTGTGGTTGCCAAGCGGGTAGGGGAGGGAGTAGGAGGAATGGTGAATTTGAAGTTAATAGATGCAAACTATAGCCTTTGAAATGGATAAGCAATGGGATCCTGCTGTATAGCACTGGGAACTATGTGTGGTCACTTGTGATGCAGCATCATAATGTGAGAAGAAAGAATGTATACATGTATGTGTGACTGGGTCACCTTGCTGTGCAGCAGAAAATTGACAGAGCACTATAAATCAGCTGTAATGGAAAAATAAAAATCATTATAAAGTAAAAAAAAGAAATAAAATATTAATTTTATACCAAGATGCTAAAAATCTTATCTAAGTCAATATAAGTAGGTTTTTTCCCATATATTAGTGATTCCAAGATAAAACTTTTAGTTACATTCACACATATTAACCTACATATGTGCTAAAATAGGGGTAGTTTATAAAAGGTTTATACTTAACAGAGGTGTTTACTCAATTCTAAACACTTTAATTGGCATTGAAAAAAATGTATATCAGTTCTTGCTTTGTTCATAAGAATTCTTACTTTTTAAACATTGGTTTAATATTAACCAGTTGAAACTTTGTTATTTTTTATATTCTCCCAAGGTCTGAACATTGCATTTCATTTATAAGAAGGATGGGGATAGTAGCATTTGTTGTTTACCTATTAAGTTCCCAACCACTCTATGGATTTTTATCATTTTTAGCACATTTAAACATTCCAGTGATATCTAGCCTTACTCCTTAAAAGTGTTTCTAACTATGCTATAAAACAACTTACTATAAGAGTCAAGAATCTACCTTGGGAAACCATTTCACTCTTCAGATACCTACAGTAACACTACTGAAGCCCTTTGGCTGAGGAAAATACAGAACAAAATTGCAACAATACAGAGATTGTATATAACATCTACAGATAACTGAGAGAGATACAGAGCATGTGAGCGATGAGGATTGATGTTTATTATTCCTTTTAATTGTTCTGCCACCTAAATGCCAATTTCCACAGGTGGAGAGGTACACAGGAATGCTTATGAAATGACTGCTGGCTGCTCCTAACTTCTCTGTGCCATTTAGCAATTTTTTGGAATTGATGGGGAATAATACCTAATGAATTTATCTTCTTAAGAAAATATGACATTCTATTATAGATGAAATTTTAAAACAAACAGATACCATTAGAAATACTTCTCAAGTTGAAAATACTGTGCCTAAAAAATAATTTCAAAAATTGAGAAAGAAGTAATGTAGTAATTGGTAATTTTCAATGTACTAAGAATTCCTGTTAGTCACAAATAGATGTAATTTTGTTCTGAATAATCTGTATTAAATAAATCAGTGCCTTCTATGTAGGGAACATCCAAAAATGATAACTACTCACTTATGACTTCCTTGCACATATTGTTTTTTTAAGAGAAGGTCAGGATTATTGTCTTTTTGATACCTAGTTGGAAAAGTATACCTTGAAAGAGGGAGCTGAAATTCTTACAGCCTGGACCTGAACAAGAGTAAGTGAACATTAAGACATTAAAAACAAAAACAAACAACCTCTCGTGTTTACTTCTTCAGTCAACTGAAACTTATTGAGCATACTGAATTCTACTACATATTAGACGTTGTCAAAATACAAATACAAGCAAAATCAAAATGACCACTTTGAAACCCAGCCTACAAGAATGTCACACTAAATGAACAGCTCTAAACCAATATGAACAAATAAAGAACATATAGGGAAACAAAAATGGATGATTAACACTGTCAGTTGATGTTGAATGTTTTATAAAAGAAATGGTACAGAGCTGAGTCCTTTGGGACATTTACCAGGATAAACAGAAAGGTTAGAGAATTATGGGCAATGACCATGACATTTGTAACAATATCATGAAGAGAGAACTAATATCATTAAGAGAATTATTAGAAAAACTTGTTTTTAGGATTATTCAGGTACTCCACTGAGTCTGACTTCCTCATCCTCCCTGATATTAAAGGCCATCTTTTTATCAGCAAAAGTAGGGATCCTTAAAGGTGTTAACAAGGTTTATAGCTATAGGGATGTAAAAGATACTCTCTGGTCAGGATTTCCTAAAATATCTGAGAAACCACTCTAAGAGCCCAAACAATACCTCTAAGAAGCATAATCACTCAACTGACATAGACATCCGTATCCATCCACTGATTCCCGATGTTAATTTGATGCAAGTTTATTCTGATGTTGCCCTTCACAAACGGTTCCTCTTTTGTATGCCAAACACATGCTAACACACATACACTCAAACACACAGAATAAAGTGAAAAGAAACCCATATCTAGAACACTGCTTTCTTTACTATTATTATCAGATCTTAGATGGTTTAGTGTGAAATGTTCCTGTTTCTTGGAACACCTAAATCGGTTTTCATAGATGAAGCACTCAAAAACATTCAAATTAAAAGAGTACTTTCCCTCAAAGTTTAGACAATCAGTCTGATGGAGTTGGGCTCCTTCTCATTTTATATGCCTAATCACCTAAGATGTCAGATCTCATTACACTGAATAACTAGTTTTGCCTCTTTATGTCACTAGTCTTTAGCTAAAGAACACAAACTGTTTTATCTCTGTGTGTCTAAAAAAGAGATTTGTAGTCAGATATGTTTAGAGAACACTGAATTAAACACAGTTAAATAGGTTCCCCTTATCACAGAAATCCCAGAACCTTTACCATAACGATATGCTAGTACAAACAGTGAATCTTTATGAAGGGTGCATTATATAGTGGACAGTGTTTTCCTCTTTTAGTAGAGAAATTAGATAGGCTACCTTTCCTTAGTAACAGACACTGGGAACAATTTCAACGATGTCCTCTTAGCGTTTTTCCAATTAACATATCCATGGGGCTTATATAAATTAACACCAAGTCACAGTCTGACTAATCATCTCCACACTATTTTCTTCAATTATAGATTATAACTGTATATAAAATGGGAAACATTTGATAATTTTCAAGTATAGTAAGTAAGGATAGAGCAAAATTAATTTTCTTAGACTTTATAATAAAATGTTCCCCTCCTAGTAAGTGATCGCTTTCCTCACACTGTCAAAGTCATATTAGTTCAGCTGAATGAAGTTTCTTAAGGCAAAAATAATAAATGGCTACTTTCTCATTCAGCTGCATTAAGCTGACCTTCAATAAATGACACTAGAGATTGATAGTTATTGCTGATAAAGGTAAAAAGTAGTGGCAAATTTGTTCTTAGGGCATGTACATGAAAATATTGTTGATTTACTAAAAGTCTACAATCAAAAGATGACCAAGATAGCAGAGTAGGAAGACCTGAACTCCATGCTCCCATGGACACACCAAAATCACAACTACTTACAGAGCAATTACATAAGAGAACAAGCTCAAGACTGGCAGAAAATATTTTCTACAACTAAAGATATAAAGGAAGAATAAGACAAGTAGGGGGGCAGAGAAGTAGTATTATCAGGCTGGGCATCCCCAGGTTGGCAACCCACAAACAGGAAAAATATCACAATTGTAGAGGTCCTCCCCAAGATGTAAGCGATCTGAGGCCCATATTGGGCCATCATTTCTTCAAATGAATTTTTTGTTCCATTCTCTTTCACTTCTCCTCTGGGACTCCAGTTACATGTGAGATAGACCTCTTGATATTGTTCAACACTTTCCTGAGATTTTTAAAATTGTTTTCTAAATTTTTCCTCCTTGTTCTTCAGAGTGAATCATTAGCATTGGTTTATTATTAGACTCATTGACCCTTACTTTTGTCATTTTTGATCTGTTCATAAGCTCTCTGATTAATTTTTATATTTTAGTAATCATAACTTTGCTTAATATAAATTTTTATTAAGTTGTAATAGATTTAATATAGTATGTGTTTGATTCATTTCAGCTAGTGCTTCATTGCTCCACCCTATGAAATAAAATATAAATGGTTAGATGCAAAAAAATATTTGGACATAGGTTTTAACAACTGCAATTGCAGAGCAGAAAACCAAACCCTTTTAAGACACATGTTCTTATGTTTAAGGTCCAAACATAGCTAGTGGGAGGTCTAGGGATCCTTTCACATTTTTCACAGAAATGTTTGTGCCTATGCCTATGTTGACTTTTCTAAGATCTCCCATAGAAATAACAAAATTCTCAATGGCATTTAGACACAATTTGTTTAGAATCTAAAAATTTCAGTTTGAAAATACCACCAATTACAAAAGGACATTGAAAACTGTAAAGCATTGTACAACACAAAAGTATCAGTGTTACGGGGTATCATATTGCAGTGTCTCACCATCATATGTATAGATGGATACTCTTAACATATGTCAGGTGAATTGATTTTATTTAGGAAACAAATACATGAATAGCAGTATAAGAGACAGTATTTCAAATTGTACTGTAATGTAAGTTCCAGATTTTATCCATAAATTACAACTTTCTATATATATAACTTGACCTCCATTAACTAAGACTTGATTTTTAGTTAAATTAGTTATTAATGTTTTCATATCAATCTTCTAATAGCATAGTCATCTCTACTGAATAAATCAGTCTAAATATATAAACAAGTTCTCTGTACACTCCAACCCAGCAGGAGATAGTGCCAAAGTTCTAATCTTGCAATTATCTCCTTATCTCTGTGAATATGTAAATAAATACATTTAAAGAAAGACTATGTATACCATGAGCTTTTACTTTGTCATCTGTTTTCAGGATGGATTACAACATGTAATTTGATAAGCAAAAAGGAAAGTTAGACATATTCCACCTTCTTCAAAGATTCTTATTCTTGGATTTCATTTGTTTTATATTGAGTAGAATGCTCCACACATTTCACCTCCTCATCTCACTCACGTATCCCAATTCCCCAGTCTGTGTGGGACGAGAATCAGAAATGAAAGTTATAGTGAAAGTCTATTCCCTCACCTTAATGTTTCATCTTCTACCAGTCTACACAATGAAATCAAGTTCCACTCCTTTTCCCACCTTGCTCCCTAACCCTGCTTATGGTCCGTTGGCTAGCCAGAATCTAGAGACCCTTTCCTAACTTTCTCTGCAGCTTACTTATTTCTAGTACCTATGTTCAGCCACTCTTCAGTCATTGGAAGTGTGAATAGCAGTATAAGAGACAGCATTTCAGGATACACGAAAAGGAACAACAACATGAATCTTGATCAAATGGTAAAAAATTGTGCTGTGTTCATAAAAAATGGCATATGATGCTGTCATTAAAATCAGGTAGTAAGTTAATAAAAGTTCACATAGAAAGATGATTCTAAAAAATAAGAGAACAAGTTAAAAATATACTTTTTATGAAAAATTGCCAAATGAGTATACATGTGAAAAGTTTGAAAATTATACAGTGCTTTCAATTGACCATCGCTAAGCAGTAACATTATGAACTCATTTTTCTTTTAAAGAGAAATAAATAAGAAAAAGTAATTATTCTTAACTCTTTTTAAAAAATACAATCACGTCCATAGAGCCATAGGTAAGACTGTGAAGATTTATTAGTTTAATAGAATAATCTTGGAAAAAACTCCTAAAAATTCTACTTCAAACAATTAACATCTGACTTGCCCTAGTCCAATAATTAAAAGTACTTTTATGATAATTAAGTATAATTCAATCCAGGCTTTAGATTATCCATTTGGAGTCATTAATTGGGAACTGATTGTATATAATACATACAACATATTTTATATATAATTATATGTGACATACTAAATATATACTGCAAGTCATATTTACTGCTTATATGTATGTTATATATACTTACATATAAGCAGTAAATATGCATGTGTGTATTTACCAAAAATTTCAATAAATAGTGACATTTTAATCTTCTTATAGGTGTTCTCGTGGCACAGTAGGTTAAGGACCCAGTGTCATCAGTACAGTGGCTCAGGTCGCTCCTGTGACATGGATTTAATCCCCAGCCTGGGAACTTCCATATGCCATAGGCATGGCCAAAAAAAAAAAAATCTGCTTATTTAAAAAAAAAAAATTTGCTTATAAAAAAAATTTATGTAGGTCATAAATTAAATTGGATTATTTCCTTATTTATAGTTTCAAACATCCTGCCAGTCTTTTTAGAAGTCAGTAAACTTATTTATTTATTTGTTTGTCTGTCTGTCTGTTTGTTTGTTTGTTTGTTTGTTTATTTATTTATTTATTTATTTATTTATTTATTTATTGTCTTTTTGCCTTATCTAGGGCCGCATCCGCGGCATATGGAGGTTCCCAGGCTAGGGGTCTAACAGGAACTATAGCTGCTGGCCTACGCCACAGCCACAGCAACGCGGGATCGGAGCTGCGTCTGCTGCGTCTGCAACCTACACCACAGCTCATGGCAACGCCGGATCCTTAACCCACTGAGCAAGGCCAGGGATCGAACCCACAATCTCATGGTTCTTAGTCGGATTCTAACCACTGAGCCACGAAGGGAACTCCCAGTAAACTTATTTTTGATTCATTGATTTCCCTCAAAGTGAAACAGCTACTGTTGTTTCATGACTCAGAGGAACAAGGCAACTCATGGGAAATTCCACGTAATCAACTAGAAGGTAGCACTCATTCTGAAATAGATCCTAGGGGACTAAGTAGTAACCAATCAAGTAAGTTTTACTGTACTTAAATTGCCCAGGAATGATTTGTTCTAATTTAGCACGTTATTTAAACATCAACACCTCCTCAAACACAGGTCTACTGCCAGAAGTTCTCTATTAGGTATAATGCAGAATCATTGCCAACCCTCAAAAACAACAATAAATGACCTCCCCAGAAACGACTGCTGGCAAGATTACCACATTGCAGGATAGATATGAGGGTTGTTCATTTCCATTTGTGGCCTCAGTTACCGCATGAACAAATGAAAGCGAGAGCAACAGGATAAAAAAATGAATAGTCTTATTGTTCTTACTTAATTTTTGCAGATTCTCTTGAATAAATGTTTATTTATTTGCTGTATGTCTTTAGGACAGTTCCCGATACTTTAAATGGTTGTTTTTTTGTTGTCTTTGTTTTGTTTTGTTTTTCACAGTTGTCATCAGTTATGGTTGTTTGGGAATTGGACTGCAGAGCTCCTCACACCTTCATTCCAGAAGTAGATTTCCCCAAGCTCGGTGTATATCCTTGCCTAAATCAGAATAAAACAAAAACAGGAAAGTGCAATAGAGTTCAGTTAAAATAATTGTATGCTTTGCCAGTATAAGGTCTTATGTACTTACACATTTATTAAAAGAATAAATGCCATGCTATGCTGTTTAGTTGAAAATACATGCTTTTTTAAAAATCAGACTCTTCTGACAAGAACATAAAAATGCAATTTGCTTAAAATGAAGTTATTTTCAACAACCTTATCAAGTTTTGTTTTTTATGCTGAATTGTATATTCAAATAGTGTGTTCGTCCTATTCTCACAAATCTTCTAAGCAAAGGCTCTCCTATTCTTTGAGTATAGGAAAAACTGCTTTTCTTTTTTTTCCCCCAAGGGGGACTATAATCTTAGCTCTGCCTTTTTATAGTCTTTATAAGCATAAAATTTGAATAATATTCCACCAAGGCTAAAACATGTCAGATTTTAAAATTTTTGTAACTCTAACCAAAAAGATAAAGAATCTACATGTCCATCTGCTTGATTTTATTTAAATAATGCACATATCTTTTCAATCAGCCACCCAGAATTCTTGTACTTTAGGTACTCTTAGGAATGTTAATATTTTATTGTTTTTTCCAGTTTCAGCGGAGTGCTACAGAAATGACTGATGTTTCAGAGAACTATGCTGAGAACATTTATCTAGTTTCTGAAATTTTAGTACTCTGCTCTCAAATCAATTCAGATTTTGAAAAGTTACAAGTATAAAATATATATTACTTACATATGTTAGACATATTCTCTACACTTTTACTAATGTCAGTGATAAGAAACAAATACCTAATGAATGTCTTTGCATTTTGGTAGGTCACATTCAAAGAAATTATATCACGCAGTGACTCTTTTTCATTGTTGTAAGAACTTTATGTAGTAGTAAGTTTTTGTAGGCTCCCAGAAGCTAGGTGGTCCATGAGCTTTCTTAATCCTGCTCCTTAATATTTAATTACACCATATAGTTAAGGTTTATTAATAGTTGAAAATTATTTTGAATTTGAAGAGTGTCACAACAGTCTGATCATTATTAATTTATATGGAGAAATACAAGCATTATGAAAGAAAATTGAACTCTTTTGAAGACCATGTGCATTTATAAATGTTCATAAATATTTGCTGATAAAATCTACATTATTGTAGTCTGTTAAAATGTTGTCTCTTCCTTTAGGAAAATGATTTATTACTTAAAGAACTAAATTAGACTAAATAGCAGGTATTTTTTTAATTCAACACAGAACTCAATGTACAGAATTTGGGCATTCTTATGTTTTAGTGGTTTACATGAATAAATAGTTGTGTCTCCAAAATCTCTACCATTGTGTTACATATTTGCTGTGAAAGGTATGATGGGAGATGCAAATAGTTTTTTATTAAATTATTGGGGGTTTTAGCAGAGCATATGACCTAAAGCATTCTAATTGTAAATAATAATAATTCTAAGACTAGCATCAACTAGTTTGGGAGTAATGGAAATAAGATATTTCAACTGTCTTAGAAATAACTTCCTGGTGTTTTTCTGGTAAATTTTTGAACTTCATTTCCTACATAATTTTCCTTAATTAATAATCTGTGAAAATGTATGTCTTTTTTTTCAGCTTATGACATTGTTAAAATGTAAAAATTTCTGAGAGGTAGGAAATTTTGAGCTTCATATGTCATTTGCATAATGATTCTTTTAAAACGTTTCTCAATAAAAAATAACTCTTTTGCACACATGCATTCACAAATACAATGATCTTCTTGATTTCTCAATTGGAAAAAAATAGTTCATAGTCTAAATTTGAGGACTTTGTGAAAGTGAGACTAAAACCAAATGGCTTTCAGGATCCTCTTGTGAGAGTCCCTCCTAGACTGAGTAAGGTCATTGTGAAATGTAAAGGTTTCTAAACTACAAAGACAAATAAAAACAATGATGTAAATATACATTGTCAAATTATAGGGCATTCTGGGAATAGAAGTAGTGAAGATTTAAGTTTTAAAGATTTAAGATTTAAACTCATTGGCATATCATATGACTCTCATTTATGAGTGACATATTATTGCAGGCCAGTCTAAAATAATGAAGGGAAAAAGAAAGGCAAAGCACATGTGTGATATTATCTAAATTGAATAATTAATTGCTGATTTATTTTATTGGATATGGAAGTTTTCTGCCTTAAAGATGCTGGCTGTTCTAAAAAGCTTCCAAATCAAGTGCATTTTTTAGAGTTCTTAACCAGTAATGATCCACTTATGTTTATACATGCATAAATACATATATATATAGATTTGTATGTGCATATGTATATGTGCACAGACATAAATCCATTATAAAATTAGAAAATAATTGTCAGTCACCTTTAAATATACTTCACACTTTCAAATTATGTTTTTATGATAATTTTCCACAAGAAAATTTCACTATAATATATACAAATGTGGACTTAAATTCAAGAGAATCAATTTGTATTTGATGTCATGGCCAGTTAAATATTCCAAGAAATTTTGCAGTTTAAAAAAATAATATTTTAGGCAGGTTTGTTTTTGTGTGTAAATTTGGAAGTTTCCTTTTTATATGAAATGAGTTCTAACAGTATTTTATATTGCAGCAGTGGAAGAAAAAATAAATGAGAAGTTCTGCTGTGCTATTCATTTTGATATAATTTCTTTTTTAAAAAAATATTCATTTATTTGATCAAAAGAAACAGCAATGAAAAACAACACATTAACATTGAATCAAAAATTCGAGACAAAATTCATTCTTGCCTCTTAACATTA
The DNA here is from genome assembly GCA_004024745.2 of Catagonus wagneri. Lineage (NCBI taxonomy): Eukaryota > Metazoa > Chordata > Mammalia > Artiodactyla > Tayassuidae > Catagonus > Catagonus wagneri. The sequence goes on from PVHT020000142.1 coordinate 2,005,922, forward strand.
CAATTTTGAACTAAATCTCCAGGTGAAAAAAGAACTCATGACTGAGAATGTGATAGAAATGACAATATATAAAAACCCAATTGTATGCATAAGTATATCATAAATGATCAGTATTATATATAAATTCATGCTTATATATGTATATTTTCTTTCTATGTTATTTAATAACCAAAGCTCAAATTGTTTTTTTCTTTTACTAGTGAAAAATTCTCAAATGTGTGCCTTTTAAAACCCAGTATTATAATCAAGCACTAATAAACTAATACCAAATATATATATATGGAAATTAATAATAATTTGATCAAAATTCTATAATTGCTATAGAACTATAATTATTAACACAAAAGTAAAGATTTCATTTATGCAAACAAAAGGCAACAATTCAGCATTTAATGCATAACATTGGATGTAAATCATTAGAAACTCTACTACCTCCATATTTGTAGAGATTTAATTTTATTAAACTTAGCTGAATGCTTCACTAATTTGTTAACCTCTAGGTTATGCTTTTTGATTGGTTTTGAAATTAATTCCAATGTGTATTCTGATCACTATAAATGGATCTGAAATAGTATTTTCATAATGTTTAGTAAGAGTTAATGTTATTGTTCCAGGAGATTAATAGATGTTAAATAGTAATAATTGGTGTAAACTTTAGCTGTGAATTCTTTATATAAGCAGGGTCAGTTCTAGCAAAATTTGGCACTGAACAATAAAAAATAGTGGGAGATAGAGAAGTCATATAACTTTAGAGGAATTAAGATATATGAAAAAAGTAAGAAGATAAATCAGTTATCAGTCATTCCTGAGTCTCTACCTATATGTGTAGCAATGTTCCATGAGTGGTAGGATATAAAATATATGTTGTAAATATCCAAACTCACACTATCTAGTGGGATGGTAGTACTCTGGGGAACCATAAAAGGTTTTATCGATAATCCCCAGTCACTGAGCAACTACAGTTTATTAAATATGCACATATTGTAGGAATTCATAATGCTGCCACATGTCTCCTTCAAGTGAGTGCCACCAAAGAGACTAAGCACAGACTTCCTTCCTGTCAAAAATCAATGTCTAGGTTAAAGCAAAGAGAATAATAACCAAAATGAAAAGATATTTTTCTATTTCACATAGCCTCCTCTTTTCATTCATAATCACTTTTATCAGTAGATTGAAATGTATGAAATCAATTATCTGAAGTAATTACTTAAAAGAAAAATATAAAATTAGTTCATTGCTTGAGACACTATATTCATCCACACATTTATTTCTTTGTAGCCAATTATCTTTCTATTGTCACACACTAGGCCAAAAGCTCCTATAAATTAGATATGCTTTTATTATCCAGTGCAGTGATCCATGCACACAGGATTAAGTTCTCAGTAAATATCCGGTAGAAGATATATCCATTGGACAAAAGCATACTTTACCCACCACTGAAAAATGAGATTAGATTATAGGGCTTAGTAAAGTGGGGCAAGCTTCCTGACTACTTTTTACACAGCAAAGTAACACATTCTGTGAAATACCAGTGAGAGTATTGGTGCTTGGCAATCAATACAAACTGGTCCTTGCAGTAAAATTTAAATTTTTGTGTAGCATATTAATTAGAGCATTGCATCATTTCATTAAATAGTACCACCAAGTTATTTTGACATGCAAGAAGAAGGAAAATTTAAATAGCATGCAACAAGAAGGAAAATTTGTTTCATTACTAAATTGCAATCATTGTAAACTCTCACTATAAATCATTGTTATAAAGACCACCAAAAGATTTTTAATTATTTTCTTTCATTTTATAAATATTTATTTCTTAACAAATTAAGAAGTTATTAAAATATTTTCTATTATTGACATTAAATTCCTGATATACCTTGCTTACCTAATTTAAATGTATAATTTATGATTGGATTAAGATGGCGGAATAGAAGGACTGGAGCTCAACTTCTCTCCCGAAAAACAGCAAAACTACAACCAAATGCCGAGCAGCCTTCAACCAAATGGACTGTAAACTTCCAAAAAAGATATTCTACTCCAGAAGACAAAGAGGAGACCACATCAAAAGGTAGGAGGGGCGATTACGCGATAGAAGCAACCGTATACCTCCTGGGTGGAAAGCCCCACAGACTGGAAAGTAACTGCATCACAGAGACTTAGCTACAGGACTGAGAGTTCTGAGCCCCACGTCAAAACCCCACGCATGGGGATCAGGCACAGGGAGAAAGAGCCCCCGGAGCATCTGGCATTGAAGGCCAGTGGGGCTTGTGTGCAGGAGCTCCACAGGACTGGGAGAAACAGAGACCCCATCCTTGAAAGGCACACACAGACTTTCACGTGCACTGGGTCCCAGGGCAAAGCAGTCCCCATAGGAATCCAGGTGGAACCTTACTGCAATTCTTGGAGGATCTCCTGGGAAAATAGGGGTGATTGTGGCTTGTTGTGGGGGAAGGACATTGGAGGTGAAGCTCTTGGGAACATTCATCAGCCTGCATTTCTCTGGAGGGGGCCATTTCTGGGAAAATCTGGTCCCTCCCATCAGCGCTGAGAAGCCCCAGGCCAAACAATAATCCAGGTGGGATCACAGCCCCATCCACCAGTAAACAGGCTGCCTAAAGACCCCTCAGGCACACAGCCAGCCTCTAATCTCATCCAGAGACAAAACGCCACACATCAGCAGGCTAGGAATCAACCCCACCTACCAGTGGGCAGGCATCAGTCCCTCCCATCGGGAAGCCTACAGCAAGCCCCGCCCATACCAGCTTTAGTCACAGGGGAGACAAAGGCCAGAACTAAGAGAGGCTACAACTCTATTGTTGGCAAAAAGGTCACCACACCAAAAACCTATAAAAATGAAAAGACAGAAAACTCTAACCCAGATAAGGGAGAAAGAGAAAAGCCCAGAAAAACAGCTCAGTGATGAGGAGATTATCAGCCTCTCAGAAAGAGACTTTAGACTGTTGATGCTGAAGATGATGCAAGGC